>JAUJYZ010000881.1:65000-440167 GCA_033675265.1 Actinostola sp. cb2023 | reverse complement strand
GCGTCCTTTTCTCGTAATAGTTAACTCTCTCTCTTCCAGACACGCCGTTTTACGAAGAAAGCATTTATGTAGATATTCCTGTCATTCGCTTCCACCAGATGGGGTTTGTAGCGAAGACGGCAAGAGTAGTGGGCATTTGCCAGTACGTCACCGCCGCTTGCTCGTGTCACGCAACGGCCATAGTAAGGAAAGATATATGTGAAACAAGGAGAGTATAGTGAAAGAATTGAGATAAGAGTTCATAAGGGATATGAGACCAGGTGGAGAGATGGTAGAGGTTTCATAGATAGTGAGAAAACTTTTACAAGACAACACAACTAAAAGCCAATTGGACAGACGGACGGACAGCCAGACAGGACAGGTGACAGACGAAGCTAATATTAGTTTTCTGTTCTGGACCACCTAAATTAAAATGAGTTTGAACATTCCAAAAAGTACGATGATAATGAAATTATTGCTGAAATAGCAAAAATAAGAAATATGCTTCAAATGTGACAGACAGACAGACAGACAGACAGACAGAAAAAGTTAAATAGATAAGTAGGGACAGATATATCATGTTTATTTATTTACACACGGAAGTTCCGAACAACAGAGATAAAACGAACTGACTTTTAAACGTCATAACAAGCCAGACAGACAATGATGGACAGACAGACACACAAAAAAAAAGCAGATAGATTGGACAAGAGACTTACAGCAGGTAGACGCGTCAAACAAGCAGACAGATAGGACAAACAGGCAGACTAGGCAGACAGACAGATGGACAGACAGACAGATGGACAGACAGACAGACACACAAAGAATCAGATGATTGGACAAGAGACTAACAGCAGGTGGACGTCAAAACAAGCAGACAGACAGACAAACAGGCAGATAGGCAGACAGACAGATGGACAGACAGAATGAATGAATGGACAGACAGACAGATGGACAGACAGAATGAATGAATGGACAGACAGAATGAATGAATGGACAGACAGAATGAATGAATGGACAGACAGACAGATGGACAGACAGAATGAATGGACAGACAGACAGACAGAATGAATGGACAGACAGACAGATGGACAGACAGACACACAAAGAATCAGATAGATTGGTCAAGAGACTTACAGCAGAATCCCTTCCACTTCACAGTTATAGACATGTGTAGCTTACAAGCCTCTCCTATCATGTGACACTCATTCCAGTACGTCTTTCCATTGCTACCACACAATGGACGTAAGGAGATTGGGCACGAGTTAGAACAGTTGACGACAGCTAAGAATTGTTATTGTAGATTTTGAAGGAGATGAGTTCAGATTGAAAGGGAATATGATAAGATAAAATTAGATTAGCTTGAAAATTAGATAAGTTTGTTAAGGTGGCTACGGGGTCTGGGATTGGTCTGGATTCTCCCCCCTTTTCTTTCATACCTTTTTGCCACGGTTATGTAAACACAACTTTTTAAATAAGGAATACCTTTCGCTCGCATCATTGCGGAAAAGTTCGCGGTTTTTTTTGGTTGGAAGGCTGTTGGGCCTGGGATTGGTCTGGTTTTTCTCCCCTTATTTATTTTTCTTACCTTTTTGCCACGGTTATGAAAAACACAACTTTTTAAATAAGAATACCTTTCGCTCGCATCATTGCGGAAAAGTTCGCATTGTTTTTGGTTGGAAGGCTATTGGGCCTGGGATTGGTCTGGGTTCTCCCCCTTTCCTTTCTTGCCATGGTTATGAAAACATAACTTTTTAAATAAGGAGTACGTCATCACCTATGACTATAAAAAAAGTTGCTGCAAAGTGGTGACCTCACAGACCCTGAGATATACTAATGCACTATTGCTGAATTGCACCTTTTCAATAGAATACTCTCTGCTTGATAGTACATGGGGGCAGTTTTGACCCTCAGTCGAAGGTATATCATGAGATTCAAAAACAAAAAAAAACAAAAAAAGACTTTTCACTGCTGTTTGAAACCAAGCAATTCCAATATCCGATACCTACCTTTCAGTACTTTCTCCATAATCCTTTTAGCAGTATCTTCAGGATCCTTCACTTCCGGTTTTATCAATCACGTTGTTCGGATTCGGTGTCAATTTCTCAAGCTGACCTCGGTCAGCGTTCACTCCAAGTACAATAGGAATAACCTCGATACCAGTCTGCTCCAGTTCCTTGACCGCGCGTGTGACGTCAACCATGTTCTCCGAGGTTGGAACGTCGACCATGACAACCAATACTTTACGTGCTGAGAGGTTGGAGTGCAGACGGAACATTTGGCCAGCGGCAGTTATAGCTCTTTCGATGTTGGGTCGACCGTTGGATCGAGGCACGACAGAGATGTATTTTATTAGGTTAGACATGCTGCCAAAATCGTCAGTGAATTGAATCTTAGGATTTGGAGAGTCTGCGAACTCTATGAAACCGTATCTGATGCGATTCTGTCGGTATTTTTCCATGATGTTTTTGATGGCAGTAATCATATGACTGTATATGACATTCCCTTGGACACCCGTGGCTGAGATTGCGAACGCTAAGTCTGTGGGTGTCTTGATTAAGACTACAAAGAAAAACAAAAGACATGGAGTGACTATAGCACATGCGAACTTTAAATTAGCAAGGAAAGTGGTTGGACGGACTTTCATCCATTCATCCATGTGTGCATTCATTCGTTCGTTCATTTATTCATCAATTAATTTATTCGTTCGTTCGTCCATCGATTCGTTCATTAATCTATCCATTTACTCGTTCGTTCATCTATCCATTCATTCGTTCGTTCATCCATCCACCATTCATTCGTTTGTTTATCCATCCATCCATCCATCCATTAATCTATCTATCTATTCATTCGTTCATCTATCCATTCATTCGTTCGTTCATCCATCCATTAATTTATATATCTATTAATTTATTCATCCATCCATCCATTCATTCATTCGTTCATCCATCCATTAATCTATCTATCTATTAATTTATTCATCCATCCATTAATCTATCTATCTATTTATTCATTCATTCATCCATCCATCCATCCATCCATTCCGTTTGTTCATCCATCCATCCATTAATCTATCTATCTATTCATTTGTTCATCCATCCATTCATTCGTTATTCATCTATCTATTCATCCATCCATCCATTCATTCATTCCATTAATTTATATATCTATTAATTTATTCATCCATCCATCCATTCATTCATTCGTTCATCTATCCATTAATCTATTTATTCATTCATTCATCCATCCATCCATCCATCCATTCATCCGTTTGTTTATCCATCCATCCATCCATTAATCTATCTATCTATTCATTTGTTCATCCATCCATTCATTCGTTCGTTCATCCATCCATTAATCTATATATCTATTCATTTGTTCATCCATCCATTCATTCATTCGTTCGTTCATCCATTAATTTATATATCTATTCATTCGTTCATCCATCCATTCATTCGTTCGTTCATCCATCCGTTCATCCATCCATTCATTCGTTCGTTCATCCATCCATTAATTTATATATCTATTCATTCGTTCATCCATCCATTCATTCGTTCGTTCATCCATTAATCTATCTATCTATTCATTTGTTCATCCATCCATTCATTCATTCGTTCATCCATTAATCTATATATCTATTCATTTGTTCATCCATCCATTCATTCGTTCGTTCATCCATCCATTAATTTATATATCTATTCATTCGTTCATCCATCCATTCATTCGTTCGTTCATCCATCCGTTCATCCATCCATTCATTCGTTCGTTCATCCATCCATTAATTTATATATCTATTCATTCGTTCATCCATCCATTCATTCGTTCGTTCATCCATCCGTTCATCCATCCATTCATTCGTTCGTTCATCCATCCATTAATTTATATATCTATTCATTCGTTCATCCATCCATTCATTCGTTCGTTCATCCATACGTTCATCCATACGTTCATTCGTTCGTTCATTCATCCATTAATTTATATATCTATTCATTCGTTCATCCATCCATTCATTCGTTCGTTCATCCATCCATTAATTTATATATCTATTCATTCGTTCATCCATCCATTCATTCGTTCGTTCATCCATTAATCTATCTATCTATTCATTTGTTCATCCACCATTCATTCGTTCGTTCATCCATTAATCTATCTATCTATTCATTTGTTCATCCATCCATTCATTCGTTCGTTCATCCATTAATCTATCTATCTATTCATTTGTTCATCCATCCATTCATTCGTTCGTTCATCCATTAATCTATCTATCTATTCATTTGTTCATCCATCCATTCATTCGTTCGTTCATCCATCCATTAATTTATATATCTATTCATTCGTTCATCCATCCATTCATTCGTTCGTTCATCCATCCATTAATTTATATATCTATTCATTCGTTCATCCATCCATTCATTCGTTCGTTCATCCATTAATCTATCTATCTATTCATTTGTTCATCCATCCATTCATTCGTTCGTTCATCCATTAATCTATATATCTATTCATTTGTTCATCCATCCATTCATTCGTTCGTTCATCCATTAATCTATCTATCTATTCATTTGTTCATCCATCCATTAATTTATATATCTATTCATTCGTTCATCCATCCATTCATTCGTTCGTTCATCCATTAATCTATCTATCTATTCATTTGTTCATCCATCCATTCATTCGTTCGTTCATCCATTAATCTATATATCTATTCATTTGTTCATCCATCCATTCATTCGTTCGTTCATCCATTAATCTATCTATCTATTCATTTGTTCATCCATCCATTCATTCGTTCGTTCATCCATCCATTAATTTATATATCTATTCATTCGTTCATCCATCCATTCATTCGTTCGTTCATCCATCCATTAATTTATATATCTATTCATTCGTTCATCCATCCATTCATTCGTTCGTTCATCCATCCGTTCATCCATCCATTAATCTATCTATCCTTTCATTCGTTCATCCATCCATTCATTCGTTCGTTCATCCATTAATCTATCTATCTATTCATTTGTTCATCCATCCATTCATTCGTTCGTTCATCCATCCGTTCGTTCATCCATTAATCTATCTATCTATTCATTTGTTCATCCATCCATCCATTCATTCGTTCGTTCATCCATTAATCTATCTATCCATTCATTCGTTCGTTCGTTCATCCATCCATTAATCTATATATCTATTCATTCATTTATCTAAACATTCATTCTTACGTAGTACCATATCATATAGAGAATACACAAGAAAGGTGTCTTATAACAACTGCAATACTTACGTTCGGATTCCTTGCAAAGTTGTCTAGATAATGTAGGCGCAAAGTGAACAAGCTCAGCGAAAGAAGGTGCAATACTTACGTTCGGATTCCTTGCAAAGTTGTCTAGACAATGTAGGCGCAAAGTGAACAAGCTCAGCGAAAGAAGGTGCAATACTTACGTTCGGATTCCTTGCAAAGTTGTCTAGACAATGTAGGCGCAAAGTGAACAAGCTCAGCGAAAGAAGGTGCAATACTTACGTTCGGATTCCTTGCAAAGTTGTCTAGACAATGTAGGCGCAAAGTGAACAAGCTCAGCGAAAGAAGGTGCAATACTTACGTTCGGATTCCTTGCAAAGTTGTCTAGACAATGTAGGCGCAAAGTGAACAAGCTCAGCGAAAGAAGGTGCAATACTTACGTTCGGATTCCTTGCAAAGTTGTCTAGACAATGTAGGCGCAAAGTGAACAAGCTCAGCGAAAGAAGGTGCAATACTTACGTTCGGATTCCTTGCAAAGTTGTCTAGACAATGTAGGCGCAAAGTGAACAAGCTCAGCGAAAGAAGGTGCAATACTTACGTTCGGATTGCTTGCAAAGTTGTCTAGACAATGTAGGCGCAAAGTGAACAAGCTCAGCGAAAGAAGGCACAAGAAAGGTGTCTTATAACAACTGCAATACTTACGTTCGGATTCCTTGCAAAGTTGTCTAGATAATGTAGGCGCAAAGTGAACAAGCTCAGCGAAAGAAGGTGCAATACTTACGTTCGGATTCCTTGCAAAGTTGTCTAGACAATGTAGGCGCAAAGTGAACAAGCTCAGCGAAAGAAGGTGCAATACTTACGTTCGGATTCCTTGCAAAGTTGTCTAGACAATGTAGGCGCAAAGTGAACAAGCTCAGCGAAAGAAGGTGCAATACTTACGTTCGGATTCCTTGCAAAGTTGTCCAGACAATGTAGGCGCAAAGTGAACAAGCTCAGCGAAAGAAGGTGCAATACTTACGTTCGGATTCCAAGCAAAGTTGTCTAGACAATGTAGGCGCAAAGTGAACAAGCTCAGCGAAAGAAGGTGCAATACTTACGTTCGGATTCCTTGCAAAGTTGTCTAGATAATGTAGGCGCAAAGTGAACAAGCTCAGCGAAAGAAGGTACACCGTTGTGGTAATCCAGCTGCGAAACAGCTTTCTTAAGTTGTGGAGAACTGAGTTGTGAGTCAACGCCGACTGTAAACACTTTAATCTTTTTGTCTTTAAGGGCGTTACCAGCAAGGGCTACATCGGACGTTGATGGATCATCCTTGTCTGTGACCACCACCACCGCCTATGAACGATATGAAGAAATGGATTAATGAACACATGAATGAATACATGAATGGAAGAATGGATTAACGAACACCTGAATGAATACATGAATGGAAGAATGGAAAGAGAACGAAGAATTATCAAATGGCTGAATTAAAACGAGGGAGATGGATGGATGGGGAGATTAGAGGATAGATCGATTGAAGGATGAATCGATGGATTGAAGGATGGTTGAATGGGATGGATAGATTAAAGGATGGGTGGATGAATGAAAGGGTGGATTGAAGGATGGATGGATTGAAGGATGAATCGATGGATTGAGGGATGGATGGATGAATGAGATGGATGAATGGATGGATGAATGGATGGATGGATGAATGAATGGATGGATCAAGATTTAAGGATGGGTCGATGAATGAAAGCGTGGATTGAAGGATGGATGAATGAAGATGGTTGAATGGGATGGATAGATTAAACGATGGATGGATGAATGGGATGGATAAATGAATGGATGGATCAAGATTTAAGGATGGGTGGATGAATGAAAGAAAGCGTGGATTGAAGGATGGATGAATGAGGGATGGTTGAATGGGATGGATATATTAAATGATGGGTGGATGAATGAGAGGGTGGATTGAAGGATGGATGAATGAGGATGGTTGAATGGGATGGATAGATTAAATGATGGGTGGATGGATGAAAGAAAGCGTGGATTGAAGGATGGATGAATGAGGATGGTTGAATGGGATGGATAGATTAAATGATGGGTGGATGAATGAAAGCGTGGATTGAAGGATGGATGAATGAGGATGGTTGAATGGGATGGATAGATTAAATGATGGGTGGATGAATGAAAGCGTGGATTGAAGGATGGATTTAAGGATGGGTGAATGGGAAGGATAGATTAAATGATGGGTGGATGAATGAAAGCGTGGATTGAAGGATGGATGAATGAGGATTGGTGAATGGGATGGATAGATTAAATGATGGGTGGATGAATGAGAGGGTGGATTGAAGGATGGATGGGAGGATGGATGAATGAGGGTCGATGGGGATGGGAGGATGGTTTTAAAGGTGGATAGGTTCATAAAACTTCAGATGGATGTGTGAATCCAGTTAAAATAATCATAGAACATCTGTTTGCGTGTTTTTGAATTTACCTTAACATCATCTCTTTGAACTTTGCCAAGAATTTCGCTCGCTTTTTTCAACCCCTCGCTGTATCGATCACCAAACCCACCTCTCTCACTCATCGCACCTAGCGCTATCCTTGTTTCATCTTTACTCCTTTGCTCATTAAAGCCCACGGTGACGTAAGCGCTACTGTCATAGTAGACAATGGCCAATTGAAGGTTCTCCTTTCCAACATTGAACTCTTCGACGACCGCTTGGATGAACTGTTTCTTGGCAGCGAAGTTCCCACTTCCGATGACAAAGACCAAGGACAAGGCGTATCTACAGGCTAAGAAAGACAAGTATAAGTAATTAGCATATTCATGAATAATTCATGAGGAAAACCCAATAGAAATTATAACCGTGGCAGGGTTGTAGTTCAGATGCAAAATCGTCTTCATTTGGAAAAACTTTAATTCTGATTTTCTCGGCCAAACTTACTGGTTTCTTGAAAATTATAGTAGAACATGATTTTCTTTGATAATTTTAATTTCCCAGAATTCACTTCGGTCATAGCATTCATGAATTATTCATGCACAACAATTATGCAACTAGGTATGCAGTACTTCCAGTTGCGACCACCTCTCGTTAGCGACCACCTCTCGTAAGCGACCACCTCTCGTAAGCGACCAGTTTTCCAAAATACCAAAAGTTTAGTTCCAAGTCAAATCACTATAGTTGGAATCTCTCGTAAGCGACTACCTCTCGTAAGCGACCACCTCTCCTAAGCGACCAGTTTTCCAAAATACCAAAAGTTTAGTTCCAAGTCAAATCACTATAGTTGGAACCTCTCGCAAGCGACCACCTCTCGTAAGCGACCAGTTTTCCAAAAGATCAAATATTCAGTTCCAAGTGAAATCACTATAGTTGGAACCTCTCGTAAGCGACCACAAAGTCGACTGTATTTGCAAAGGTACGATTGTGAAGAACAATTACCTGCACATCCGCCATTCTTCAGGATTCCTATGTCATTCTTCTTAGCACAGGACGCGGCCATTCTCGTACAATTGTTAGTATAGGTAAACTTATCGGTCCCGCAGACGGGGTTGTAATCTTTAGTGCATCCCGCGGGACAGTCACAGGATACAGTGTTGTCTGCAGCCTTGACGCATCGAGAGTAGAACTTACAGACCTTCTTGAGACACGGGTCTTTGAGAACTAGAAAAGCAAACAGATGGCTGTTTAACATTTGGGGACTTGCATGATGACGTTCAGTTATACTACAACTACCAGAATGCATTGCGAATTTTCTTCGTTATTCAGATTTTTATTCCTTCATGAGAATAGTAAGAAAATTGGGTTGGTTATCTAACAAAAGAAAATGGACAAAGCATTCTGGTGCTTGTAGTATATGGCTCCCATGATTCTTTTGAAATGCGAGGAAATTAAAATCAGACGAGGAGGTAGGTGGAGAAGAAATAGAACATAAACGTGAAGAACGAGCAACAAAAAGCGAAAGAGAAGAAGCCGTAGTCTCGAAGACAACTACAATTTAGATAACAAATGAGAAAATAAACAGAAAGAAAGAATGAAAGATAGAAGAATGAAGGAAGGAAGGAAGGAAGGAAGGAAGGAAGGAAGGAAGGAAGGAAGGAAGGAAGGAAGGAAGGAAGGAAGGAAGGAAGGAAGGAAGGAAGGAAGGAAGGAAGGAAGGAAGGAAGGAAGGAAGGAAGGAAGGAAGGAAGGAAGGAAGGAAGGAAGGAAGGAAGGAAGGAAGGAAGGAAGGAAGGAAGGAAGGAAGGAAGGAAGGAAGGAAGGAAGGAAGGAAGGAAGGAAGGAAGGAAGGAAGGAAGACAAGGAAGGAAGGAAGGAAGGAAGGAAAATAAATAAAATAAGTAAGAAAGAATGAAAAAAAGGAAACATAGAGAGTATGAGATATAAACAACGTCCAACTAAATATCCCACCTTTATAAACGAGATCCATAATCCTCTTGCCAACACGATCAGGTCGTTCTCCTGTCGTAGTCACCACAACGTTATCTCGGCTTTTATCAGAAGCAATCGATACAACATCGGAAGTACTTATCTCCCCTCCAATAATCACCGGCACGACCTTGATTTTATCCGTTTCATACTTATCGATAATTCGTCGGATATCATCATCGGAGCTCACCGACCTCTTATCGATTAACACCACGACGACTTTACGAGCGTCATTACGATGGCCTTCCGATTGAGAAAATAGCTCTGTGGCTTTCCAAAGGGCTTTCTCTAGATTCGGTTCTCCAACCGATCGCACGAAGTTAGACACATAATCCTTCAGGTTATATTTAGATGCAAACTTTGTTTTTGAATCGCAGACGTACATCGGGCTGGTCACCAAAGGTCAGTAGACTGTACAGCGCTTTTTTGATGCCGTATTCTTGTATAATGGACTGAACTGCTGAGATCATAGTATTGTAAGTGTTGGAGGAATCACGACTGGCTGCACTTACAGCGAAGACAACGTCTAGCTTGGAAATACGATGGACATCTGAAAGGTAATCAAGGCATTGAGTGAGTCTTATGGAGATGAGATGTGCGCTTCTGCGTAACAATGGTTACAGATTAGTAAGGCATTTGTATCTCATATCATCATTATGGAGATAATCATCATCGCTGTAATATCTACCAGTACATTTACTATCACATCTACCACTGCACACCTAGTATCTCATCATCATCGTCATCATCATCATCATCATCACCATTATGGAGAATTTATCATCGCTGTAATATCTACCATTACATTTACTGGTAGATCACATCTACCACTGCACACCCATCATCATCATCATCGCCGTCGTCGTCATCATCATCGTCATCACCATTATGGAGAATTTATCATTGCTGTAATATCTACCATTACATTTACTGGTAGATCACATCTACCACTGCACACCCAGTATCATCATCATCATCATTATGATAATCACCATCAGCATCATACTCATCAGCATCACTATCATCATTAATAATATTATCTTGCTCATCAGAATCATTATCTTGAACACCATCATCATGACGATCATCACCATCATCACCAACACTATCATCATCACCACTCATGATTTATGTCACGCAACATCTACTTTACTCACCACTTGTCACGTTCTTCATAATAGTATTTGCTATCTTTTTAGCTCGATCTCCTCTCTCCACCTCAATGACATCTTCACTGGTAACATCTTGATCAAGAGCCTGGAGCGCGTTTCTTCCAATTGCAACAGGAATGATATGTACTTCTTGACTTGTCAGTTCATCCATCTGCTGTTGAATGGCTTTCTTGTCGGTCCCAGTCCTCGTGTCCGTTATGACCACCAACACTTTGCGAGCATCTTTTCGCGCTTGTGAACTTCCAAAGAGCTTCTTCGCTTCCTTAAGGCCTTCACTCAGGGACGATACTCCAAAATTCGGAAATGTTGCATCGATAATTCGCCTTAGAGTTGCTTCACTAGGGACACGATCTCTCAGCCGAAGGAAGGCCGAAGCGGTGTCGCCATATACGACGAGACCATATTTGATTTCTGTCATACCATATTTGGCTACCACGGCTTTCACAACTTCACGGACTTTTCTGAACGTTGAGACGGACGTTGGCTGTGATGGCTGAACGCTGATTAAGAATACCAGATCTGTCTTGGGGACTTTGGGCTGATCTGAAATTTCCAATATGATTACAATAGATCCATTTAGCTTGGGCGTATTTTTCCCATCATTTCAGACCACGTGTCATTCCCCTGAGTATTAGATTCTTTGTTTGATTTACATCCATATTCATGTCTCTTCTCAAGGGTTACCGATAGAGAAAGAAATAACACTCACGGGAAATGACACGTGGTCTGACATGGGAAAACATGCCCAAGCTAAATGGGTCTGTAGAACTAAAAACTATACGTCACCAAACAGAATATCTCGCAAATGGAAGATGCAGAAAATCGTCTAAATGTAACCATGGTTACAGAAAAAAGATGGCGGATCATTACACTTAACCACAATACTTTGCGCGCATAAACCACACTACCTCGTAGAAACTTTTAAACAGAGAGTTTTGAAAACGTTAAAATTTACAAGTTTGAAGCTGTTGTCTGCTTTATTTATGTGATTAGTAGTGATTTAGGTTCGCAAAGGATTACTGGGTAAAATATACAGCCGCCATATTGTTTGCAAGTTTGAAGCTGTTGTCTGCTTTATTTATGTGATTAGTAGTGATTTAGGTTCGCAAAGGATTACTGGGTAAAATATACAGCCGCCATATTGTTTGCAAGTTTGAAGCTGTTGTCTGCTTTATTTATGTGATTAGTAGTGATTTAGGTTCGCAAAGGATTACTGGGTAAAATATACAGCCGCCATATTGTTTGCAAGTTTGAAGCTGTTGTCTGCTTTATTTATGTGATTAGTAGTGATTTAGGTTCGCAAAGGATTACTGGGTAAAATATACAGCCGCCATATTGTTTGCAAGTTTGAAGCTGTTGTCTGCTTTATTTATGAGATTAGTAGTGATTTAGGTTCGCAAAGGATTACTGGGTAAAATATACAGCCGCCATATTGTTTGCAAGTTTGAAGCTGTTGTCTGCTTTATTTATGTGATTAGTAGTGATTTAGGTTCGCAAAGGATTACTGGGTAAAATATACAGCCGCCATATTGTTTGCAAGTTTGAAGCTGTTGTCTGCTTTATTTATGAGATTAGTAGTGATTTAGGTTCGCAAAGGATTACTGGGTAAAATATACAGCCGCCATATTGTTTGCAAGTTTGAAGCTGTTGTCTGCTTTATTTATGTGATTAGTAGTGATTTAGGTTCGCAAAGGATTACTGGGGAAAATATACAGCGGCGATATTATTTGCAAGTTTGAAGCTGTTGTTTGCTTTATTTATGCAGACGTGTCAGAAAGTGTATAGATGTGAGTAGTAACGGCTGAGTTAGGTTCGTGAAGGATTACTGGGTAAAATGTACATCCGCCATCTTTTTCTGTACAGTGGAATATGCCGTAATGGTATGAATTCCGAACCTCTCTGAGTTAACAGTTCCCAGTCCTAAAGTGACCAAATAAATACTTATTTTCTTCAAATAAATGCTATCAAAACCGATTTCCCCCACCTTTCAAGACTTTCATCATTATTTGATTCGCAAGTTCCTTCGGCACGCTGTTCTTATTTGCTGTTACTAGTACATCCTTATATGGAGACAGCTTCTTGATCGCGGGCTCATTAGCATCACTACCTACAGGAACTGGTACAACTTTGACGTCATCGAGTTCCAGTCCCCTCGCAGCATTTTGTACAACTTCCGGTACTTTTGGCGGGAATTTATCCGTCACTATGACTACAACCTTCTTTGCATCTGGACGTGCAGATCGCTGGAAGGTCTGGATTGCCTGGTCGAGCGCTGTTTCATGGGAAGGTTCGCCAAAAGGACGAGCGATTTGGTTCATGAAGAGGACGTAGCTTTCTTTGGAGGGGAATTGATTGTCAAAGTCCACTTGGACAGTTGCAGCACTGCCGTAGACAATAACCAGGTACCTGGAAAAAGTCATAAAAGCCAATTCAGTGCAAGTTCAAATCTAATAACATACATGAAAAAATGATCGCTTCTGATTGGTTAAGAGTAGTGCAATTGTATTTGAAACACCAGTGCAAAAAGTTGAAATTCAGTGCAGGTATTTCTCGATGCTGAATAGCTAAAACAATCTTAAAATCAAACGTTTCACTTTGGTGTTGAAAACATTGCGATACACTAGAACAAGAATGGCGAAGAAAATGACAAGAAAGTTGAGAATTCTGTTGTGTTTTCGAATACAATGTCCCATTTCGCGGTTAATGACGTATTTCTGGGTACCTGTGGATTAACACGGAAGCGAGGCAATTTCGGGCAACTTCCACCGGCTTTGCCACAAAATGGCTCCTGTTTTAAGTCGTACATGACGGTATTAAATTGGAAAAGAGAAAGATTAGAGGAACTGGGACATTTTTTGAGGAGATTGAAGAAGTTTTTATTTATTTATTTAATAATTGTTTTCATTTAAGTTACAAAACAACACAGATTGAAGAAGTAGATAGTCGACGTTTTGTGACAAAGGAGTATTTTTCAACTAAGAAAATACCGGTTTGACGTGAATTTCTTCTACTACACGGTGTCCAAACTAGTGACTCGGGCAAAAATCGTGCGAAGAAAGACCTGGTTGATCTTGCTTTCTACACTTATTATTTACCTGGAAAGAATCGACAAGGACACCGAGTCGTCATCTGAGTTGCAAAAGAAAAGCATAAGCCGGAAAGTGGGTGTTTAACCTTTCTTTTCTTTCTTGTTCTTGGGAAAGAACCTGTTGACTCGGGTACTTTTGCTTTCTTTATAGCTTGAAATTTTACACTTTTTCACACAAGCCACCTTTTTTCTTTCGCTGTTAGGGCAACCAAAGACGGCACATGAATGCCCGAGTCATGTCAAACGAGTAACAACAAAATCTACGGTCTTTTTCTATCTTTTTACGATCGTTGAGTACAGAAAAAAAACATACTACAAATATTTTGTAAAGAAAGCTGCCTGAAGTTGCCCGAAATTGCCTCGCTTCCGTGTTAATCCACAAGGTACCCAGAAATACGTCATTAACCGCGAAATGGGCCATTTAGTTGAAGTGCGCACGCTACTGACGCCATCATCACGCCATCGAGCGCGCGCTGGGTTTGTTTTCTTCAGAATGTTGGTCTTTTTCAGTGAAATACTCCATAAGTTTTTGCCGTACGTCAATTCCCGTTGAATTTGTAAAAGGAAATCATATGTTTTTTCTCGTGCAATTTGGAAAAAATTTGAACGAGTGGGTTCTCAAAGAGTTCAATTTTTTTTTTTAAATTACACGAGCCTGAAATCATATGATTTCCTATACATAATGCCTGGATCTCTAAATCAAGCCCGTTATTATATAGACTCACTTGATCTGTGATCGTCCATATTTATTAACAATCTCGTTGATGGTGTTCTTCATCATTCTAAACGTCGAATCAGCGCCAGATGAAGAGGCGCTTATTAGGAATCCAAGATCGATCTTTGGTACTACTATGGAATCTGTAGAGATGAACAAAAATATAATAAGTCACGCGAATTACCTACCAAAAAAGCGTAAAATAGTGAGGATTTGTTCATTGTTTTTCTCAAAACAGAGAATATGTAAGATGATAATACCACTATAAACTTCGAATATTTTGTTGAACAAAAGAAAACATAAATCGCGCGAATTACCAATGAAAAAGCAGCAAATAGTAAGGCTTTCTGTATTTTGTTTTACTCATCGGGAAAGATTTGTCACAAGTAGTCAGCTAGAATTTCTCTGGCACGCCCCCACATTCTAGTACATACAAACATGGGCTCAAATTCAAGGTTTTTTTGCAATTTTCCTCGTATAAATGCATATAACTAAAAAGTTAACGACGGATTTAGTTTGTTTGATCTTTCGTGGACCATATTATTCGGCTATAATTGAAATTCGATGCAAAAAAGTACCGTATTTTTTTTAGTTGAATGGGTCTACCTTACAAGAGAATTGGCGTGACATGACCTCAAACTGGCCTGTCAGCCCACAAAAATAGCTTTTATTGAAACTACACAGGCCTAGTCACGAAATTAACTACGGGATTAGCATAGCCCGCTCTTTTATGGACATTTTGATACCAAATACATGTTAGTTCGTAAAATTTTCGCACCGTATTTCGGCCAGTTTTTATAGAGTCCCATACAGAGTATATATATACACAACAGCCTCGAAGCTCTTCCTAGTATTTATATCTATTGATCATTGTATTATTTTGACTCGATGTAAACTCCTGGGCATTCAAAAATATGATGTGTCAGGCTTCTCTGGTGTTGTTAGTATGACTATTGATCACAGCATAGTTAAAGATCACAGCTTGTGCCTTCGCCGTTGCACAAACAAAACTGATGAATCTGAGGGAACTGATAGCGCTAGTGGTGAAAATACTCAATGCAAAGCAGTGGTGAACCCTTTTTCCATGCACAATTAATGTAACAAGTAAGTGTTATATATGTCGATGTATTTAAAATCACGGCATGTAATTATAAAAGCAATAATCTATGACTGATTTGGGGATTTCGTGGGGGGGGGGGGGGGGGGGGGGGGGGGGGGGGGGGGGGGGGGGGGGGGGGGGTCAAGCGAAAATATAAATTAAACTGAAGTACATATTGCATATTATATATATAATATTAATATACCGAAGTGAAAAACAATCAGAAACTGACAGAAAAAAAAGAAGAATAAGAATTCGAAGGGATTCGTTAGGGGGCTAGGACTAGGGACTAGGACCGAAAAGACCAAATGTTCCAATTTGTAGGCAAATCTTTTCCGATGAAATCATAAAATTAAATGCAAACATAAATATTGCAGAATTTGCATTGTTGTCTTTCACGGTGTAGCCTTTCATTCAAAACAGCATTGGCCTCTATTAATAAAACCATTAAAAATTACAAAATAATTTCTGTCTTTCTTTGGCATGGGCATGGAATCGGTGTCCTTCAATTTTCTTTCTTCTTATTCTTGTTGTTCAAGCTTCATAATACTTTACCTCATTACAGAATGACGATCACCGATTAGTCAGGATAATTTAGTTGACAGAAATCCAACGCAATATGGTACAGCGCGAAAGAAAAACGTCACTGGTCGCGATACAAGGAAAACAGCTCGAACCAACCGCCAGGTTCAACACATCCTTTAAGTGGTACTTTAATTAGGAATCGATACTCGCAGGTTTAACATGAATTAACCATTTTGTGAAGTACAGTCGAACCTCCCCATAACGGCCACCTCTCTATAACGGCCAGGGTAGTTTTTTTGTCCCGGCCACCAGCCAGCACATACATTTATTCGTTTTTAAAACCTCTCCACAACAGCCACCTCTACACAACGGCCACCTCTACACAACGGCCACCTCTACACAACGGCCACCTCGACACAACGCCCACCTCTACTCAACGGCCACCTCTACACAACGGCCACTTCGACACAACGGCCACCTCTACACAACGGCCACCTCTACACAACGGCCACCTCTACACAACGGCCACCTCGACACAACGCCCACCTCTACACAACGGCACCTCTACACAACGGCCACCTCTACACAACGGCCACCTCTACACAACGGCCACCTCTACACAACGGCCACCTCTACACAACGGTCACCTCTACATAACACCTCTACACAACGGCCACCTCTACACAACGGCCACCTCTACACAACGCCCACCTCTACATAACGCCCACCTCTACACAACGGCCACCTCTACACAACGGCCACCTCTACACAACGGCCACCTCTACACAACGGCCACCTCTACACAACGCCCACCTCTACATAACGGCCACCTCTACACAACGGCCACCTCTACCTCTACACAACGGCCACAAAATTTAGTCCCGAGGTGGCGTTGTGGTGAAGTTCGACTGTAGTTATGATTGACTCACCGTTCACTGCTCGTTTCATTATCTTATCAGGCAGTTCATCTACAGTCTTAGGCACAATGAGATCATCAACATTTGGGGCCAACGGCTCAAGTTCTTTGGGGTCAGCCTCGTTACCAAGGGCAACCGCGATGATACGAATCCCCTCTTGAATGATTGTGCTTGCAGCATCCTTGATGTCGTCTGGGGAGCTGTCGGATTTCTTATCGAGGATTACAACCAATACTTTTGTAGAGCGAGGACGAGCTCCTTCGGAGAGGGTGAAGAGCGTGGCTGATTGTTCGAGAGCTGCCTGGAGATTGACACCACCTGTGAAAATACAAAGCAACTAGGATTTACTTACTGAACGCACCACTCTTGGGCAACAGAGTGTCTTGTTGGGAAGCTAAAATTTATACTTCGGTGGAGAACCGAGAGAAAAAGGGAACACATATTGGAAAAATAAAAAAATAACACTTTGGTGGAGAACCGGGGCAGCATTCAGCAATACTTAAGGAAACACAAAGAGCATCTCGGAAAGTTTCTCTTGTAGCATTTACTTACTGAACGCACCAAACTTAAGAAAACACAAAAAGCGTTTGTAACATTTACTTACTGAACGCACCAAACTTAAGAAAACACAAACCTCCCTGGTTAGAAAGCTACATATTAACACTTTGGTGGAGAATCCAAGAAGTTTCTCTTGTAACATTTACTTACTGAACGCATCAGACTTAAAGTAACACAAACTATTATTGAAGACCGTCTTAATTAGAGACGGTCTAAAAATAACACTTTGGTGGAGAACCCAGGTAAATTCGCTTACAGGATTTACTTACTGAATGCGTCAGAATGAAAGAAACACAATGAGCATGTGTGTTAAAAATATTAAAACTTTCAAATATCATTTCTTACGTTTAATTAATCCAACTCACCTCTTGGTTTGGGAAGAGATTCGACAAATGTCACAAGTCTGTCTGCCTGGTAATTCTCACGGAGAAACGTAACTGCACAACGGGCGGATCTCCAAACGTTACCAGACTATAGTGAATTCTGTCGGTGCCAAATTTACCGATTATTTTCTTGATGACGTCTTTCATTGAACGGAAGTTACTGTCGGATGAGAGTGCTGCTGCACTGATAGTGAAGACCATGTCTAACTCAGGTACAATTGGTTTGGCTAAACAAAAGAGAACATGAATGAGTTTATATACGTAGCATATTGTGATAGTGCGTTACATAAGAACCATATCACCATCATCATCATCATCATCATTGCCATCAACATTGTCATCGTCATCATCATTGTCATGAACATCATCGTTATCATCATCATTGTCATCAACTTCATAATCATCATTGTCATCAACTTCTTCATCAGCATCATCAGCATCATCGTCGTCATTGATGGTCGCTCTTTTTGATAACGAGTGTTACCAAAAGCAACAATAATCACCATGTTCAAAATCTCAGAATATAATGATAAACAGAACAAGTTTAAACAAGCAAAACATAGTATTCATGAAGAACTGCGAAAAAACAAACTTCAAAAGTATACACTGACGTCTTCAGTTATAATTCAGTGTGCGGCGAAAGAGACTTAACCTTCGATAATGGCACATGACACTCCTGCGTGACTGGGTTGGGCACTGGTGGGGGTGAATGGGGTAACAATCTTCTTACCCCAGTGTGCGGCAAAAGAGACTTAACCCTCGATAGTGGCACATGGCACTCCTGCGTGACTGGGCTGGGCACTGGTGGTGGTGAATGGGGTAACAATCTTCTTACCCCAGTGTGCGGCAAAAGAGACTTAACCCTCGATAGTGGCACATGACACTCCTGCGTGACTGGGCTGGGCACTGGTGGGGTGAATGGGGTAACAATCTTCTTACCCCAGTGTGCGGCAAAAGAGACTTAACCCTCGATAGTGGCACATGGCACTCCTGCGTGACTGGGCTGGGCACTGGTGGGGGTGAATGGGGTAACAATCTTCTTACCCCAGTGTGCGGCAAAAGAGACTTAACCCTCGATAGTGCCACACGACACTCTTGTGTGACTGGGCTGGGCACTGGTGGGAGTGAATGGGATAACAATCTTCTTACCTGCAAATACTTTTTTCATCAGTTCCTCAGCTGAGTCTGCAGGCTTGTCGGTAGGTTTGACAGTGACTAGATTGTCATTGTACGGTGTAATCAACAACAGTTCACGTGCATTGGCTTCCGTTCCCATGGCAACGGGTATGACATGTATCCCAGCACGCTCTAGGGGCTTCACTTTGGTGGTTAACTCGTTCTCAGTGCTGTCGGATTTCTTGTCAACGATCACCACGAGAACCTGCAAACGAACAATAAATTACAGTTTAATCAAAGATGAACGTTCTGTTCAAATCCTGGATAGTGCTATCCGTTGGGTAACTCCTTATCTAGTGGATAAGTTGATGCTGTTATCTAATAAATATATCCACAGCATAAGGATTTATCCAACGGATAGCGCTATCCACTCTTTGAGCTAACGGAGCCTGATATACATTGAAGAAAGACAAACAAACAGACAACTATGCAATTAATAAAACAATGAAACAACAATGCCAACGTATTGACAGACAAAGAAAAATAAAGAAACCTTTTTTTTTTCAAAAAAAAAAATCCAAAAAAAAATAATTCCAAAAAAAAATTTTCAAAAATATCAAAAACATTGTTTCCAAAAAAATCAAAAGAAATCAAAACCAAAACCAAATCTATGTACCTTCTTTGCCTGAGGTCGTGTGCTTCGGTCAAAAGCCTTTTTCGCTTCCACCAAAGCTTTATCAAGAGCAGCTCCAGATAGCTTACCAGATGCGTCAATAAAACTTTTCAAATCGTTTTCTGTGCTGAAATACTCCGCCAATCGGATCTTCGTGACGGGATCTGAGCCGAACGTTATCAATCCGTAAGAAATTCTCATCATACCATATTTGTCGATCACTTGTTTGATAATATCTTTCATCTGTTGGTAGTTCTGGTTGGATCTTGTGGCGGTTGCACTGATGGTAAATATCAGATCTATCTCTGGGACGATGGGGTTATCTAAGTAACAACAACAGATGGGTTGAATTGTTAGGGATTTTCTCAAAGTGGAGTGTGTATGATGTGGTTAAAAATTGCATGTGTGAATAAGGGAGAAAAACAAAGCATTTTGTGATAGTTCGCTACTGCTGATGATGACGGTGGACGTTGATGACGATGTTGCCGATGATGACAGTGGGTGATGATGATGACGATATGTAATGATGATGATGACAGTGGATGTTGATGATGATGACAGTGGATGTTGATGATGATGACAGTGGATGTCGATGATGATGAAAGTGGATGTTGATGATGATGAAAGTGGATGTTGATGATGATGACAGTGGATGTCGATGATGATGAAAGTGGATGTTGATGATGATGAAAGTGGATGTTGATGATGATGAAAGTGGATGTTGATGATAATAATGTCAATGATGATAGTATTCTTTACCTTCGATGATCTTATCAATTATCTTCTCCCCGATTGACCCTGCGTCGTCTTTGTCAGTCTTCTTTATAACATTGTTCTTATTGGGCGCAATCTGCTTCATTTGTTTCTCATCAGCATTTGGTGGAACAATGACTGAAATAATCTTGATAGGAACCGTCTCCAATGGCATCACAGCTTTGCCAAGCTCCTCAGGGCTGTTCAACGATCGATCATCCATAATGACCACAAGGAACTTTTTGGCATCAGGGCGTGGCGGGGAAGCGGTTTTAAACATCTGAATTGCCAGTTCCATGGCCTTCTCGACATCGGGTCTGCCACTTTGTCGGGGTATCGAGTCCAGATAATCCTTAACGTCCTTGAAGTTTTGAAAGTTGTATCCGAATTGATGAATGATTGTAGGAGTGTCTCCAAAGATGATGACACCATAACGTAGTTTAGTGCGGCCGTATGTCTCTGCGATGTACTTGATGATGTCCTTCATAGTGGAAAAGGTTATATCTGCACCGATGGCATTGGCGCTGATGGCAAAGCCAAGATCGACCTCTGGTAGGATCTTAGTTGCTGAGAGAAAAGGATAAAGAGATAAATGAAGGCGTGTTAGGAGATGAAGGGATCCATTCACTTGGTGCTATCTCAGTAATAACAATGGATAGACGATAATGAAAAAGAAAAACAGGGAGAAACGAAGGGAAGTTATAAGAACGAAGGGTCGAAAGAAAAGATAATGAAAAAATGAAAGAACAAAGGAATGAAGACGAAGGAAAGTAGGAGACCGGTAGAAAGGAAGGTAGAAAGGAAGGTAGAAAGGAAGGTAGAAAGGAAGGTAGAAAGGAAGGGAGAAAGGAAGGGAGAAAGGAAGGTAGAAAGGAAGGTAGAAAGGAAGGGAGAAAGGAAGGGAGAAAGGAAGGGAGAAAGGAAGGGAGAAAGGAAGGGAGAAAGGAGGAGGGAGAAAGGAAGGGAGAAAGGAAGGGAGAAAGGAAGGGAGAAAGGAAGGGAGAAAGGAAGGGAGAAAGGAAGGGAGAAAGGAAGGGAGAAAGGAAGGGAGAAAGGAAGGGAAGGGAAAGGAAGGGAAGAAAGGAAGGGAGGGAAAGGAAGGGAGAAAGGAGGGAGAAAGGAAGGGAGAAAGGAAGGGAGAAAGGAAGGGAGAAAGGAAGGGAGAAAGGAAGGGAGAAAGGAAGGGAGAAAGGAAGGGAGAAAGGAAGGGAGAAAGGAAGGGAGAAAGGAAGGGAGAAAGGAAGGGAGAAAGGAAGGGAGAAAGGAAGGGAGAAAGGAAGGGAGAAAGGAAGGGAGAAAGGAAGGGAGAAAGGAAGGGAGAAAGGAAGGGAGAAAGGAAGGGAGAAAGGAAGGGAGAAAGGAAGGGAGAAAGGAAGGGAGAAAGGAAGGGAGAAAGGAAGGGAGAAAGGAAGGGAGAAAGGAAGGGAGAAAGGAAGGGAGAAAGGAAGGGAGAAAGGAAGGGAGAAAGGAAGGAGAAAGGAAGGGAGAAAGGAAGGGAGAAAGGAAGGGAGAAAGGAAGGGAGAAAGGAAGGGAGAAAGGAAGGGAGAAAGGAAGGGAGAAAGGAAGGGAGAAAGGAACCCAATGAACCTTTAAGCAATCTGTCTTTGATCTTCTTAGCAGTATCCTCAGGTTTGTCTGTAGGCTTGGGTTCGATGGCATCTTTCTTATTTGCAGCAATCGTCTCGAGTTTCTTTGTATCGACATTGTTGCCCATAGCAACAGTGATGATTCGAATTCCTTGTTCTTCAAGAGGTATTACAGCTGATTTGACCTTAGAAACATAATACAAAGAACTTTGACTTTCACTTCGGTGACATAACCAAACATATCACAGGTGCATTGTGGGTAAGTCAACAATACTATTTACAGCAGAAAGTTAAGCCTGGTCCTCACTAGGGACATAAGCATAAGCACAAGCAACACACGCAGACTCAGGACACCATTTATGCAATAGGTGTGACAAAACACAAGCACCGTTAATGAGCAATGCATTACTGAGTCTGCGTATGTTGCTTGTGGTTGTGTCGCTAGTGAGGACCAGGCTTTACAAAAAACAAACATTATGCTAATGATTTCTACCAATTTTGCTAACGTCAAACCGAGTGATATGTTCAATTATTTAATTATCCATAATGCACCCGATATGTTGATGTGCTTAGATAATTTTGTTAGTAAGGGCTGTATAATTATGTATATATTTTTTTACGTTACAATATATATATATTAAAATCTTCCTTATAATAAACCCATACCTGTTCATCAGTTCCGTCCGTGTCCTTATCCGTAATCAGCAACAAAACAGAAGTCGCATCTGCTCGTGCACCGGCAGCCGATGTATAAAGATCTTTGACTTTCTTCAAGGCTTCATGAAGGTTCGATTGTCCATTCGTTTTAGGAACCGTTTGGATGAGTCTCTTCAATTGTTCGATATTCGAATACCTTTTAGAAAACAATGAAATTAGCAGACGATCAAAGTGAAGAATGCGTTTTACTATAATCCTTCACGAAACTTAATCAGGAGTGGTCCTGTAATACGGAGCACTGATAGAAAGAGGGGAGTAAAGTGCGCACCCTCAGGTTTGTCAGTTGAATTACTGTTACGAGTTACCGACGTTAAATAAGGTTGCTCTACTTTACTTTGCTTTCCCTAACAGAATGACAAATATGCGACCCCTCCCATCCCTAAGGGTGATATACTGTAGGGAGGGGTTAACTACTAATGTACATTGAATTTCTTACCTGTCTCTGAACCTCAAATGCACAGTTGGTCGAGTAGCATAAGTTAAGTAACTGTAGAGTACTCTGTCCTGACCAAACGAATCAATGACATCTATAACTATGTCTTTCATTTGCTGGAAGTTGCGGGCTGAGTCAATGGCTGTGGCACTGATGGCAAAGGCGAGGTCGATAACTGGAATGTTCGGGTTATCTGAAGATAAAAGAAATATTGAGCTGAGTTACGACTGGGAAAACGCGCGCTTTTCAAACCTCGGAAATTCATTGGAAATTAGTTTAACATTTTCAAATATTTTCCAAGGTTGGAAGAGCGTGCGTTTTTTCAAGTATAAACAATTAGAAATACAGGAGTTGAGGCCTATGCAAACGCTCCCAACATCGATGATGATGATGATGATGATGATGATGATGATGATGATGATGATGATGATGATGTTGGACGAGGTGTCCAACAACACCCAACAAGATGTACAGACGCATCAAATATTGATGGCATTTATTGCTGGGTGTACAAACAAATCCAACATTGTTAGGCTATACTTTAACGATCACAAAACAAACGAAATGTTGGTACTTGTTGACTCAAGAGATTGCGCATGAAACAACATCCAACAGAGTGTTCAAACGCTTCGCACTTGTTTGGTCCAACAACGATGGATGTTGTTGGCCCACATTTGTGTGTAGGTTCATTCTAATCAAAGGCACTCGTTGGCCTACTCGTGGATTACCACCCCCTCCCCCAACAGTTGTGAACCTGCGATGTACTTCAGCGGCAACGTAATGAAAGTTTACAGCCGAGTGAGAGAGTGATCCCAAAATTGTCCCAATGTCATCCCTACAACTCGTGGATTACATACTCCGCGAGTTAAAAAGGAGTTCATCAAATAAGCAATTACTTTCAAAGAACTTGTCCATGATCGTCTCAGCTGTCTTCTTTGGATCCTCATCGTCCTTCGTATCCACCAAGTTCTTTTTGTTACTCGTTACTTTCTCAAGCTCCTTCGGATCAGCCTCGCTTCCAAACGCAACCGGGATGACCTGGACACCAACATCTTCCAGTCCTTTCGCGGCCATTTTGATATCTTTTTCAGTTTTTCCAGATCGTTTATCGGCGATGATGACGACGACTCGCCTCACGTTTGCGCGCGAATCACGTTCGAAGAGTATTTTGGCTTTGGATAAAGCGACGTCTAGGTTTGAGCCACCGAGTTTACGGATGTTGTTGATGAAGCCTTGAAGACGCTCGTCAGTTGAGAATGATTCGCGGAAACCAAGCTGAAAAAGAAAGAGGGGCAAGATGTCACAAATTGAAAACTAAGACGTCAAAGAAGGTACATTCTGACCTGAGTGAAAGGAAAAGGAGAGAAGAAAAAGAGGGTTGCCATCACCCACCACCACTACCCACTATCCTGAGCCACCTGGTCCCGGTTGCACGAAAGGTGGTTAGCGCTATCCACCGGATAAGTTCCGGATAACATTTATTGGATAACTGCATCATTTGTATCCGTTGGATATAACTTATCCAGTGGATAGCGCTATTCACCTTTCGTGCAACCGGGGCCTGACTGCCGGTTTTGTGTAGAAAACAAACAAATACCGAAAAACCGAACGTTTTTTTTACAATGACCTCAATCCATTTTTCTTTACTACCTAATATGGTAGCTGCAACAGCAACAAAACAAATGTGACAAATATGGATTACAATGGAGCTTTGCACTCTGGTCCCAGTTGTGTTGAAAGTGGATAGAGCTATCCAATGGACAAGTTGATGCTACTATTATTACTATTCAATAATTTTAACCACTTGACAAGGATTTAGCGAACGCTATCCATTCTTTGAACATCCGGGGCCTGTTTTTATTCCACGTCTTTAACAAATCAGCAGCCATAAAAATAATGTGAATACTTACTTCAGTTTTGGGCACATTTCCATGGACTATAACGCTATACTGAATTCTTCCTTGTCCTAATTTGCCAATGATATTGTTGATGACGGCTTTCATTTTCATGAAATTCCTATCCGAGGCAATTGCAGTAGCACTGATAACAAAGGCAAGGTCAGTTTCTGGAACTGATGGGAAATCTGAAAGAAACAGTAACATTTTAGTTGGAGTCAGAAATAGAGGTGTGTAGAAATGGCAGCCATCTTGAAAAGTAACCAAGCCTTTGAGACCAATCGGATGGCCCTGGGCACGAGGCTTGTTAAATATTCCTTATTTGGTGACAAAATGCCATATTTGGGATATAACTATTGTTTTTACTCTCTTTTCCAATTTCCATAAAGTTAACAACAAACGACGATAGCATTGTTACCATTGTTTCCATAAGTCCACTCTGAGGAAGCCCGAGTAAAAAGCAGTCAAAAATGTCCATAAGCATCGAAAGTTGTAAGATAAATGCAGATAGAGTCGTTTTCGTATGAGTGAGAAACCTACGGTACCGTGACACTCAAATGGCTTCCTTTCTGAACCAATCAAAAAGCGTGCAGATGCATCTCATCCAATCAAACTCTTTCAATATGGCACGACATATATGGTACCGTAACTTTCCCACTCGTACGAAAACGACTCTATATCTTGAATCATTGGTTACCTTTAATAACTTTGTCCATGATTTTGTCACCGAGATCTTCGGGTTTCTCTTTGTCTCCAACCTCTATCAAGTTTTGCTTGTTGGTCGTGGAAATTAAAATTTCTCTCGGATCTGATTCGGAACCAAACGCTACCGGGATGACACGTATCATTGATTCTTCCAGCGGACGCGCCTTTGTCTAAAGTAAAAATGGTGGATAACTGTTCAAGACAATGAATCGCATTAGTCATTTAAGCTAGGTAGTCAGTTATGGGAAGCCTGGGTGGTCAAGTGGTTACGCCTCTCACTGCAGTGGTGCCTGGTTCAACTCCTGGACCGAGCGCTTCATGTGAGAAGCGTTTGTCAGTTCTCTCCCTTGCTTCGAGGGTTTTTCTCCGGGTACTCCGGTTTTCCTCCCTCCATCAAAAATGAACTAGTGAGTTGAGTGTTGGGTGTTTAGATATTAGAATGTAGTAAGAAGTGTGTGTGAGGGATAGGGTCATCAGTTTCCATAACTGTTAAGCGCTACCCTCGTAAAATAAAAACTTTTATCTATTTAGAGGATTAGTCCAGTCATTCGGTCAGTCAGTCAGTCATTGCTTCTCTCAGTATTTTTAAAGCCCTTTCATACAGAATGAATAAAAGGGAAAATGAAAAGTGTCCGTATTATAGAGGTGTCCGTTGTATAGAGGTTTTCCTCATAGGAAATATATGGGGATTTCAGTTGTTGGGACCGACAGAGCTGTCCGTAACTAGAGATGGCCGTTCTACTGGAGCTTCCACTGGAAGATCTATATAATGAATATATCCGACCACTACAAACCTTAATATCGTCGGGATTACTCTCCGACCTCTTATCCGCAATCACCACAAGGACCTTCTTTGCTGTGGGTCTTGCATTTAGGAACATCTTCTTGGCTTCCTCCAAAGCCCTATCAAGATCGGCCCCTCTATCGTTTATTCGGACGGAGTCAAGATAGCTGCTAAGATCTTCGGCAGTTATTGGAGTGGTTCTGAATGGAATGGCTATCGTGGGCCTGCTACCATACACCAGTAATGCATAACGGATCTTGTTCGTCCCGTACCTCTCACTGATCTTTTTAATGGTGTCCTTCATTGTTTTGAAGTTCTTGTCGGATTGTACGGCTCTGGCGCTGACAGCGAAACCGAGATCTAGTTCTGGAACACGTGGTTTTTCTAAAACACAATGAACTATTAATTAGAGGTTCGCAATCAAACCAACAGATAAGCAGACACGGTCAGACAGACAGACAGACAGACAGACAGACAGACAGATAGACCAGAGTGAAACTAAACAGACGGATGGACAGACAGACAGACAACAGTGACAGACAGCCCAGACTGACAGACTAGAGTGACAGAAAGACTAGAGTGAAACTAAAAAGACAGACGGTCAGACAGACAGCTGACAGACAGACAGACGGACTAGAGTGAAACTAAATAGACAGACGGTCAGACAGACAGTTGACAGACAGACAGACAGACTAGAGTGAAACTAAATAGACAGACGGTCAGACAGACAGCTGACAGACAGACAGACTAGAGTGAAACTAACTAGACAGACTAGAGTGAAACTAAATAGACAGACGGTCAGACAGACAGACAAAGTGACAGACAGACAGACTAGAGTGAAACTAAATAGACAGATGGTCAGACAGACAGACAAAGTGACAGATAGACAGACTAGACTAGAGTGAAACTAAATAGACAGACTAGAGTGAAACTAAATAGACAGACGGTCAGACAGACAGACAAAGTGACAGACAGACAGACTAGAGTGAAACTAAATAGACAGACGGTCAGACAGACAGACAAAGTGACAGACAGACAGACTAGAGTGAAACTAAATAGACAGACGGTCAGACAGACAGACAAAGTGACATATAGACAGACTAGAGTGAAACTAAATAGACAGACGGTCAGACAGACAGACAAAGTGACAAACAGACAGACTAGAGTCAAACTAAATAGACATACGGTCAGACAGACAGTTGACAGACAGACAGACAGACTAGAGTGAAACTAAATAGACAGACGGTCAGACAGACAGACAAAGTGACAGACAGACAGACTAGAGTGAAACTAAATAGACAGACTAGAGTGAAACTAAATAGACAGACGGTCAGACAGACAGACAAAGTGACAGACAGACAGACTAGAGTGAAACTAAATAGACATACGGTCAGACAGACAGTTGACAGACAGACAGACAGACTAGAGTGAAACTAAATAGACAGACTACAGTGAAACTAAATAGACAGACGGTCAGACAGACAGACAAAGTGACAGATAGACAGACTAGAGTGAAACTAAATAGACAGACTACAGTGAAACTAAATAGACAGACGGTCAGACAGACAGACAAAGTGACAGACAGACTAGAGTGAAACTAAATAGACAGACGGTCAGACAGACAGACAAAGTGACAGACAGACAGACTAGAGTGAAACTAAATAGACAGACTACAGTGAAACTAAATAGACAGACGGTCAGACAGACAGACAAAGTGACAGATAGACAGACTAGAGTGAAACTAAATAGACAGACTAGAGTGAAACTAAATAGACAGACGGTCAGACAGACAGACAAAGTGACAGACAGACAGACTAGAGTGAAACTAAATAGACAGACGGTCAGACAGACAGACAAAGTGATAGACAGACAGACTAGAGTGAAACTAAATAGACAGACGGTCAGACAGACAGCTGACAGACAGATAGACAGACTAGAGTGAAACTAAATAGACAGACGACCAAACAGACAGACAAAGTGACAGATAGACAGACTAGAGTGAAAATAAATAGACAGACGGTCAGACAGACAGCTGACAGACAGATAGACAGACTAGAGTGAAACTAAATAGACAGACGGTCAAACAGACAGACAAAGTGATAGACAGACAGACTAGAGTGAAAATAAAGGTCAGACAGACAGACAAAGTGACAGCCAGACAGAGTAGACGGAAAGACAGATTAGAATGAAAATAAGGTACTCACGACTGGCGATCTTTTTCATAATCTTCTCCAAGATGTCTTCTGGTTTGTCAGTCTCCTTTGCAGGGATTACGTTATCGGGATCCGTCGTTGGAATGGGATTCGGGTCTGACTCCCGTCCAAAAGCTACTGGAATGACTATGATCCCTTCTTTGTCGAGGCGTTTGCCGTGTTTCTCGATTTCTACTGGATCACTGGATGACTTCTTGTCCATTATAAGGATGATGACCTGCAGATGGAATTAGATTTTCTTATTACTGCAAGCATTATGCTCAAATAAACAAAAAACAAAACTAATAATATACGGTAGTCGAACCCCTATTTTAATAAAAATTTAATTAAAAAAAATAAAAATAAAAAATTTTAAAAGCGGCTACTCTTGGGGAGGAAAGTGGCCGCATAAAAAGGGAGCTTTTACAGTAAACAATAGTTTTGGGACTTTGATAAACAAAAGGGTATGCGCGAATTGTCTGGAGAGAAAAACTTGAATACATATAGACAAACTGAACGACGGACAGACAGACAAACAGACAGACAGACAAAAACACGGACAAAGCGTATAGACAGCCAGCCAGAAAGAAAGAAAATCAACAGAAAGACAGACACACAGTCCAATAGAATGGAATGGAACTTTTATTTACAACGGGAATTCTACAATTGTATAATTGATAGACCAATGTAAATTAGTATTGAAAATCCCTGTTGGGAAATGCTAATGAACTTGTATGTATTGCATAGTATAGGAAGACAGACAAAAAGAATGAAAGACAGACAAAACAGACAGACACATACACAACAGACAGATAGACAGACAGAAAGTCTGATAGACCAACAGATAGGAAGACAGATACGACACGGTCCCCACCTTTTTAGCATTGGGTCTTCCATCTTTTTCAAACAATGTCCTCGCCCTTTCAAGAGACTTGTCCAACGCTCGACCACTTGCTCGAGGAATATTCACCACGAATTCCATCAGAGCCTCATCAGACGGGAATTTGGTCGTAAACTCTAGTTGCACCGTAGGTGTCGTACCAAACACAATGACGCTGTAGCGTAGTCGGTCTGTACCGTACCTATCGATGGCAGCCTTCACAATGTCCTTCATTGTCCGGAAGTTCGTTGTCGCGTCGATTGCAGTGGCGCTGATGACGAAGCTTAGGTCCATTTCCGGTACTGGCTGAATTGCTAAAAAAGTAGAAATTACGAATTAATCAAATGGAACCAAGCGAGTACACTAGTATGGGCTGCGTCGGTGTATAATGATCAATCCAATGGTCAAAGGAAATATATAACTAACTAATTAATGAAATGACACTGAATGGACAAGATAAACAGTTCGCAATAGGAGGGGCTCGAAATAGCGGGGTCCATATCCAAGGTATTCCTCACAATGGCGTCTAATGATATCAAATTAAAAAATATTCCATGTAGCTTGTGTTGCAACGTTTGCGTCAGGGGGAAAAAGGTGCGAAAAGCCAAAACTTGCGTGACAAAAGACACTTTTCAGTAATGTCTTAGGCCCTGTTTACATGAGAGAGAGATAACCCTAGCACTAGGTTCAACTCTATCGTTCGCATAGTCCCTGTGGATGATAGAACAATAGAATTGTCCCTACTGGTAGGGCCATTTCTCTCTCATGTAAACGGGGCCTAATGTACGCATTAGAGTGCAACAGACGTTATCTAACATCAGAATAAGCAATCATGACTTTGCTGTCAAACCAACATACGTTTCAGTATCTTGTCCATGATCTTCTGTCCAAGACTGTTTGGTTTCTCATCTTTAGCAACCTTCAGAAGATTCTCTTTATTTGACGTCGTCTTTTCCAGTTCACTAGGCTCAGCATCAATTCCAACTGCAACGGGTATTACCCTTATACCGCTCTTTTCTAAGGGCTTGGCATTGGTTTTTATTTCAGTTGGAGTGTTTGAAGATTTTTTGTCCACAATTATAACCAACACCTATGAAACAAGCAGTAATCAATATTGTCACTATAACTTTTTTATGGAAAAAATAATGACCCTTATACTACTTTTTGCTAAGGTCTTGGCGTTGTTTAGGAATTCCATCAGGAGCATCTGAAGACGTTTTGACTACTATTACAGAGGTAAGGAGTTATCAATACAAAAATGTCGATTATCTGTCCAGCGGAGAATATCGAAAAAACAACCTTTTTCACTGGAACTTTCCGTTGGTCTTCCTGTGGTAAATTAGTACTTTTTAGGCGCCATTCCTACTCCTTCCGCCCTACCACAGGGAAACCAAACGAATTTTTCTTCGGAGGGATTTAATCACATGTATTACCTTCTTAGAATTAGGTCTCGCAGGCGCAAACTCAAACACTTTCTTAGCTTCAGCTAATGCTTTCTCCAAATCGGGCGTTCCACTGGAGCGCCTTATATTTGACAATTGTTGATTCAGGTCTTTAGGATCGGGGAAAGCTTGGCCAAAATCAATGTAAGTAGTTGGAGATGTCCCAAACACGATCACGGCGTAGCGAAGACGGTTAGTGCCATATTTGGTAACGATGTAACCAATAGCGTCTCTCATACGGTCAAAGGTGTCATCTGCGTCCAGAGCATCAGCACTGATGGCGAAACCAAGGTCAAGGGCAGGCATGGCTGCGGTTTCTGTTTGGAAATCATAAAAAAATACTAGTAAGTTGTAAACCAAAATTGATACGAAACGTTTACGTACCAGCGTACGAGTAATCGTAAGTTACGTGCGTGAAACGGCAGCCAGTTTTACAACTAGTTGCTATGATATCACCTACCATTTAAAACTCGATCCATAATCTTCTTTGCAACCTTCTTCGGTTCCTCGCCATCTCTTGTCGACAGAACATCATCCTTAATCGGCGTCAAGTTTCCAACCTCATTGACGTCACCATCGTTGCCAAAGGCAACAGGAATAACTCGGATTCCATCTCCTTCGAGTGTCTTCGCCGTTTCTTTCAAATCCTCGAGCAAGCTATCTGATCTCTTATCGATTACCACTACCAGAACCTTCCTGGACTTTGGTCTCGCTGATTTCAAAAGAGCCGTCGATGCTTTCAAGGCTTCATCAAGGTTGACTCCGCCAGGACTTCGAGGGATTAACTCTATGGCTCTTTTAAGATCTGTATCACTCGGGTGCCTGGAATCAAACCTAAGCCGTACAACAGGCTTGTCGCCGAAGGTTAAGACGGCATAGTTGAATTTATAAGAGCCATACTGGTCGACTATTTGCTTGATGGTGTCCTTCATCGCCTGGAAATTGGTGCTGGAACGAAGTGAGGCTGCGCCGAGTGCAAAGGCGATGTCAATCTCTGGGATCTTAGGGCGATCTGAGGTGAGGAAAATATACACATTGGGAACATTTATAACTTGTGGAAATTAAGGTAGAGTATGACTGTAGAGAATCATCCTCGTTGTCATCATCATCTGACATCACCATCGTCGACGACGACCATGCACCAACGTCATCCTCGTTGTCATCATCATCAGCTGACATCACCATCGTCAACGACGACCATGCACCAACGTCATCCTCGTTGTCATCATCATCTGACATCACCATCGTCAACGACGACCATGCACCAACGTCATCCTCGTTGTCATCATCATCTGACATCACCATCGTCAACGACGACCACCAACGTCATCGTTGTTGTCATCTTAGGATCATACATCAACGACTAACGGCACCACCGTCATAATCATCATCATCATCATTCTGCTACATCGTCATCAACAACGACTACTACAAACTCTCATCTAGTTGACATGATAATTTTGTCCTTTGAAAATGCGAAGAATTTCTATAATCAATAGGCCAGTTATGACAACTTTCTGTAAATCTGGCTTCTTAAAATCGATAATTCACAAAGGTCGAACATTATTCAGAATTGTTTTTCCCAGTAGGACGATAATATGATACACATTTAAAATATATAAGTCAATCGTTTGTGTTCTCCTCACCTTTGAGAGCATTGTCCAAGATTGTTTCTACAACATCAGAGGGGCTGACGGTTTTGTTGACATCGATGACATTGTCTTTCCAAGGTGTTAGTTTGGACATCTCATCCTCGTCGGCTCCAGACCCAAGAGCTACTGGTATAACTGTGATACCTGATTCTTCTACAGACTTGGCCTTCTTGAAGAGATCGTCGGGATCGCTTGTTGACTACAATAATTAATTCAAGTACATTTTAAATAGGTTCAAAGACTAAGTAGAAGGATATGATTGAGAGAGAGAGAAAGAGAGAGAGAGAGGAAGAGAGAGGGGGGAGGGGACTTTGTTTGAAGAGACTGGCACGTGACAGTGATTCAACTGATGGTCTGTACTTGTCTCGCTCTGTAGTAGGCTAATTTTTGTGGTGGTGGTGCTGATAACGACGATGATGTTGATGATAGTAAAGGTGACGATGATGTCATAAATAAATAAATAAATAAATAGATGGTGATTTTGATGATGGCGTGAATGTTGGTGATGATGAAGATGATGTGAATGCTAGAGATGATGATGATGATGATGAAAATGTTGGTGATGGTGTGAATGTTGGTGATGATGATGATGATGATGATGATGATGTGAATGCTAGAGATGATGATGATGAAAATGTTGGTGATGGTGTGAATGTTGGTGATGATGATGATGATGATGATGTGAATGCTAGAGATGATGATGATGAAAATGTTGGTAATGGTGTGAATGTTGGTGATGATGATGATGTGAATGTTGGAAATGATGATGGTGACATTGATGATCGTGTGAATGTTGGTGATGATGATGATGATGATGAGGGAAACAAAGTCATGGAATTGTAAATATCCTAATCATCTCTCTCTCCATAAACTCCACCACTTTCTCTCAATCCCATTCTCATATAAAATATGTCATTACAGTTTACCTTTTTATCCATGATGACCACCAGTATTTTCTTTGCACTAGGTCTTGCTTCTCTTCCATAAAGATCCTTGGCCATTTGCAACGCCTTGTCCAAGGCGCCACCGCGCGATCTGGGCACTAGCACCAAAAAGCTCCGTAATGCTCTGTCGTTGGGGAATGTTGTGCTAAATCTGCATCAACAATTATATTTATTACTATTCTATAAAGTTACAGAAAACCGGACACGTCTACAGTCGAACCAAGAAAACCATGGACACCTAAAATATGTCTGGAATGTTCATTGTGTTGTGACCAATCACATGTGAGATATCGAAACTACAGATCATTATCAATCACCGAACAAGACCGTTTCAATTTTACGTTCTGTCCTTAGTGTATCTTGTAGGAAGCCTACACTACACTGCTAATAATAGATTTGAGCGATTTTGAATAATGTTATTTTGGAAGGCAGACCTGACAGTCCGACACGCTTGACTACTCTCGTATGTGATTGGTCACAATGAACATTCCAGACATATTTTAGGTGTCCACGGTATTCTTGGTTTGACTGGAAATATATCGCGCAATGACTGGCCATATGCGTATGTCCACCTTTACAACTGCGATCACCAAGGTTATTCCTGCCATTGAATTTTAATTAATTTTATTTTAAATTAATATTAAATTAATTTTAATTGTAAACTTTTCTTCCTACCTGAGTTTGATGTCAGGGTTTTCTCCAAATACAATCAGACTATAACGAATGGTTTTTGAACCATGTTTGAGTATCATACGGTTGACGATGTCTTTCATCTGTTGGAAGTTTTCATCTGCTTCAACAGCTGTAGCACTGACAACAAATCCCATATCTATTGGTGGTAAATCTCTCTTGTCTAGAAAATATATACAAAATATATAAGACACAGGCATCCCAAGCAATAATCTTCTTTACAGTAAAAGTATGGGTGGGGAAAATTGATGATAAAAACAAATTCAATATCATTAAACACATTTCTGTATTGTTAAATTCGCTGAAGAAAGGAAAGCAGGTCGAGGAACGAAGGAAGGAAGGAAGGAAGGAAGGAAGGAAGGAAGGAAGGAAGGAAGGAAGGAAGGAAGGATGGAAGGAAGGAAGGATGGAAGGAAGGAAGGAAGGAAGGAAGGAAGGAAGGAAGGAAGGAAGGAAGGAGGAGGAAGGAAGGAAGGAAGGAAGGAAGGAAGGAAGGAAGGAAGGAAGGAAGGAAGGAAGGAAGGAAGGAAGGAAGGAAGGAAGGAAGGAAGGAAGGAAGGAAGGAAGGAAGGAAGGAAGGAAGGAAGGAAGGAAGGAAGGAAGGAAGGAAGGAAGGAAGGAAGGAAGGAAGGAAGAAAGGAAGCAGGGAAGAAAGGAAGGAAGTAAGGAAGGAAGAAAGAAAGGAAGTAAGGAAGAGAGAAAGGAAGGAAGGAAGTAAGGAAGGAAGGAAGGAAGGAAGAAAGGAAGTAAGGAAGGAAGGAAGGAAGAAAGGAAGGAAGGAAGGAAAGGAAGGAAGTAAGGAAGGAAGAAAGGAAGGAGGAAGAGAGAAAGGAAGGAAGGAAGGAAGGAAGAAAGGAAGGAAGGAAGAAAGGAAGAGAGAAAGGAAGGAAGGAAGGAAGGAAGGAAGGAAGGAAGGAAGGAAGGAAGGAAGGAAGGAAGGAAGGAAGGAAGGAAGGAAGGAAGGAAGGAAGGAAGGAAGGAAGGAAGGAAGGAAGGAAGGAAGGAAGGAAGGAAGGAAGGAAGGAAGGAAGGAAGGAAGGAAGAGAGAAAGGAAGGAAGGAAGGAAGGAAGGAAGGAAGGAAGGAAGGAAGGAAGGAAGGAAGGAAGGAAGGAAGGAAGAAGAAGGAAGGAAGGAAGGAAGGAAGGAAGGAAGGAAGGAAGGAAGGAAGGAAGGAAGGAAGGAGGAAGGAAGGAAGGAAGGAAGAACCTACCATAAATTACTTTCTTCATTATCGTTTTTGCCAAATCAGTTGGCTTCTCCGTTTCGTTAGTTTTTAGTACGTTTCCTTTGTTGGGTGTGATATTCATCGCCTCATCTGGATCCGCATCTTTTCCTACGACAACTGAGATAACCTGAAATTGACAACAAACCATTTAACTACATTAAACAATAGTAATAAAACACTATTTTTTTTAAATATACTTGTGTAGAGGATAATTACGGAAAAAGTGAAAATGAGTTGAGGATTTTGTAACACATTAGAGTCGTTTTTGTGTGGGAAACCTACGGCACAGAGTTACGGTACGGAATCGAAGACATTCTATTCAACCAATCACAGCGCGCAAAATCATTGCTCGACATATCAGAATGCTTGGACATAGCACGGTCACGGTACGGAATCGAAGGCATTCTATTCAACCAATCACAGCGCGCAAAATCATTGCTCGACATATCAGAATGCTTGGACATAGCACGGTCACGGTACGGAATCGAAGGCATTCTATTCAACCAATCACAGCGCGCAAAATCATTGCTCGACATATCAGAATGCTTGGACATAGCACGGTCACGGTACGGAATCGAAGGCATTCTATTCAACCAATCACAGCGCGCAAAATCATTGCTCGACATATCAGAATGCTTGGACATAGCACGGTCACGGTACGGAATCGAAGACATTCTATTCAACCAATCACAGCGCGCAAAATCATTGCTCGACCAATCAGAATGCTTGGACATAGCACGGTCACGGTACGGAATCGAAGACATTCTATTCAACCAATCACAGCGCGCAAAATCATTGCTCGACCAATCAGAATGATTAAACACGGCATGGTCACCGCACGAATCGTACCGTAACTACTTCTCACTCATACGAAAATGACTCTATTATAGCATACTATGGACGAGATCGAGCAAAGAAAATGCGACGTGCTGACAATAACAGTTGATCCTACAAGACCATTGCACAGTTCTACACCACTTTGCGTCCTACCTTAATCTTGTCCTCATGTAAAGGTCGCGAAGCAATCTTCAGTTCCTCGGGGCCATTTATCGATTTATTATCGATTATTACCACCAACACCTTCTTCGCATTGGGACGAGATGGTGCAATCTGGAAAAGCCTCTTCGCGTTCTCCAGTGCCTTCCTTAAGTCTGGTTTACCAGGCACCCGTCTGACTACATCAAGGTATTTCTTTAGACTGTCAAGGGTGGGATACTTCTCGCTGAATGACAAACTCGTGGATGTAGTAGCACCGAATACTAACAGACCATAACGAATATTGCCTGTGCCATACGTGTCAATGATTTCCTTCAGTGTGTCGCGCATGCGCGTAAACGTTGCATCGGCATCAGCTGCGGTGGTGCTGATTGCAAATAGGAGGTCAATCTCGGGAGTAGACTCGGCTGAAGAGATCAAATTCAAATGGAAATTTAAAGTTGAGAACATAACAAGGAAATAAGTTATATTTTCTTCTCGTTTTAAGGTCGACATACACGTTGAGACATTTCGCGGGCACATGTAGCAGGGCGATGTCTATGCTACAAACTCCTTGTGTTTCTAGCAAATTTTATGAATGATATTTCTCACGAGAACAGAATTTATACGAGAGTTCATGTGAGAAAACGAATAATCTTGTATGTGTCCCTTCGTGTACTGTACGTGCAACATGCCCATATGATATGTCTCTACGTGATGTTCCGAGTTTATGCAATACACAATGAACAAACAAACAAGCAAACAAACAATTGAAACGAGTACATTATCATTGCCATCACCAACATCATTCATCATCATTATCACTAACATCATTCATCATCATCATCACTAACATCATTCATCATCACCATCATCATCACCAAACATCATCATCACCAATATCATTAATCATAATCTTCATCACCATCATCATCATCATCATCACTAACACCATTCATCATCATCATCGACATCATTCATCATCACCATCATCATCACCAAACATCATCATCACCAATATCATTATCATAATCTTCATCATCATCATCACTAACATCATTCATCATCATCACCGACATCATTCATCATCACCATCATTCATCATCACCATCATCATCACCAAACATCATCATCACCAATATCATTATCATAATCTTCATCATCATCATCATCACTAACATCATTCATCATCATCACTAACATCATTCATCATCACCATCATCACCACCAAACATCATCATCACCAATATCATTATCATAATCTTTATCACCATCATCATCATCAACAACAACAATTACGAATTATTCAGATGATGTAAAGAGAATAACTAGATCTTACTGAGCGCTCTTTCGATGATTTTATCAGCAATCTTCTTAGGTCTGTCAGTTTCCTTTGAAGACAAAACATCATCCTTTATCGTGGTCGTCTTCTCCAGTTCCTTAGGGTCAGACTCATAGCCAAGCGCAACAGCGATGATACGAATTCCATCCTCTTGCAACAGCGTAGCAGCATCGGTCACGTGAGCGTCCTTACTGTCTGAACGCTTATCAGTGATAATTACCAATACTTTCTTAGCGTACGGGCGGGCACCGGATGAAGGGTCAAAGAAATCTCGAGAATCCTAAAAAAGTTGGAAGAATGAATTGTGAACATTTGTCAGAAAGAAACGCATAGAAATTTATTTTTCGATTCCCTAGACGGTGAAAATACTCTCAGGGGAGGACAAGGGAGAGATGCCGAAAGGCAACGAGGAGAAAAAAGGGCCACTGCTCGCCAGCAACACATTTCGCTCCAAGAAAAGCTTTGATACTTGGATCGCTATAAAAAAGTATACAGTGAACTAAATAAACTGGAAAAAAAATCACGTCCAGCGGACATACAAATTCACTCATGCGCACTACCCACCTCTAAAGCTTTATCTGAACCATCTTTTTTACGAGAAAATGGAAAAACAGGAAACAAATTCAAGTCCAGTGGACATACAAATTCACTCATGCGTACTACCCACCTCTAAAGCTTTATCTAAAGCTAAACCGTCTTGTTACGAGAAAATGGAAAAACAGGAAACATTCACGTCCAGCGGACATACAAATTTACTCATGCGTACTACCCACCTCTAAAGCTTTATCTAAAGCTAAACCGTCTTGTTACGAGAAAATGGAAAAACAGGAAACATTCACGTCCAGCGGACATACAAATTTACTCATGCGTACTACCCACCTCTAAAGCTTTATCTAAAGCTGAAAGTTAGTTAGGAGAGAAAGGGATGTCGATCTCTAAATGGTTTGATGAGGTAATATCTTTGTTACGAGAAAATGTCGAGATGAAACGCTTCAGGTCTTCATCACCGGGAAATGTGCGACTAAATTTCATTAGTCTCTCTGGTCTGTCACCAAAGGACAAGACACTATAATGGATGCGGTTGGATCCATATTCATCGATGATGGCGATCATGACATCTTTCATCTTCCTGAAGTTCGAGCTTGATCTGACTGCAGTGGCGCTGATGGCGAAAGCCATGTCAATATCTGGTAATTTCTTTCGCTCTGTAGGAAAAATAAACGAAGTAATTGGACAGGCGTTTCAGAATTCAACATGCAAAATAAAATCCTAAATAAATCATCTGTAATGATCATATTATACTCTACATCATTGTAATAATCATATTATACTCTACATCATTGTAATGATCATATTATACTCTACATCATTGTAATAATCATATTATACTCTACATCATTGTAATAATCATATTATACTCTACATCATTGTAATGATCATATTATACTCTACATCATTGTAATGATCATATTATACTCTACATCATTGTAATAATCATATTATACTCTACATCATTGTAATAATCATATTATATACGCTACATCATTGTAATGATCATATTATACTCTACATCATTGTAATAATCATATTATACTCTACATCATTGTAATGATCATATTATACTCTACATCATTGTAATAATCATATTATACTCTACATCATTGTAATAATCATATTATACTCTACATCATTGTAATGATCATATTATACTCTACATCATTGTAATGATCATATTATACTCTACATCATTGTAATAATCATATTATACTCTACATCATTGTAATGATCATATTATACTCTACATCATTGTAATGATCATATTATACTCTACATCATTGTAATGATCATATTATACTCTACATCATTGTAATGATCATATTATACTCTACATCATTGTAATAATCATATTATACTCTACATCATTGTAATAATCATATTATACTCTACATCATTGTAATAATCATATTGTACTCTATGTCATTGTAATGAATTTACAGTTCTGAAAAACAAGATGGCGGCTTGCACAATTTACCACAATCCTTTTCACACCGAAAAATTACACCATTGTGAAAATACTGCAACAGGGACCATCAAGTATAGAGTTGTTACCAGATTTATTTATGGAAACGTGTCACATAGTTTGTAGAAGTGGGTACTTCTGATTTAGGTTTGCAAAGGATTACTGGGTAAATGTACAGCCGCCATCTTGTTCTGTACAGTGGATTAAGAGTTTTTGAAGATACAACCACAAGGATGAAAGAGAAGTTTTACAACAATTGAGTGTAATCTCGCAATCTGATTGGTTCTCAGATCAATAATAATTAAAAGTTGTGGATTTACCGACTTACACGCCCTTGATACGTGTCAATGTCCATGTTAACTTCTCTCATATAAACAAAGTAGGTTGGCATACAGTCTGCGCGCGTCATATTTTATCCGATAGGTTGGTAAATACATTGGAAGACTGGGTACGAGTGTTATAACCATCGAGATAGCAGTTCTTCAATTTTGACAATATTATATCAAATTTAAACACTGCATAGCCTATCTAATGTGCTGGAGAAAGAACGTTGAAAACATTCAAGTGATATTTCCACTAGTCTTCCATCGAAGTCAAACACTTCGAAAAACTTGTAACTAATTCAGCCAATCAAAACACTCGAACCCAGTCTTCCAACATTTCCCGGTTTTACAGTTAGTCCTACAATACCCGCTAAAGCTTTCTCAATGATTTCTTTCCCAATATCTTCAGGCTTATCATCTGTGTCTGCATCAATAACGTTTGGTTTCTCGGGTGTCGTGGCAGTCAGTTCGTTCTTGTCTGCTTCTCTACCAAACACAACTGGAATAACGCGAATGCCAGCATCTTCGACAGATCTAGAGAAGAGATAAAACTAAGGTTATTGCGTTGGAATATAATTGGACATTTTATATGATATTTTATTATATAGTCAAGTCAATCCGCGCGCTCTGATTGGCTGTAAACTGTGCTTTATCAGAGAACGGAGCACGGTTTGAAGACGCTATTTAATATATCATATATAACTATGATATAACGCGCGCTCTGATTTGGCAAAGGATGTGTATTCCGCGTGCTCTATGAGAACACACAGCACTCGCGCGCAGATATTCATTTTTTTTGTAACGAACAAAATTGAAAACCTACCTTACATTATTGTATTTCAACAAAGAAATAGAAAACTCGGCAGCTGTGCTTTTTCGAGTTATAGAAGCATTTGGGAATCGAAAGCAGATTCGAGAAGTGCTTCTCCTAACACTTCTCTGGTCTTATTCCAATTCCCGCGTGCTTCTATAACTCGATAGAGCACGCTGCCTCGTTTTCTATTTCTTCAATACATACAGACAAAACAAATACCTTGCAGCAGACTTAACCTCGCTGAGTCGTGAATCTGAGCGTTTCTCCATCACAACTACCAATACTTTCTTCGCCTCTGGATCTGGACTGCTCTCGAAGAGTCTCTTTCCCTCCGCTAATACCAGGTCCAACCGCGCTCCCCGAGAACGTGGAATGGTGTCAAGGAGGTTTGCGAGACCTTGCTCGTCAAGGACACGGTCGGAGAAGGGTAATTTAACCAAAGGTCGATCTCCGAATATAACGACTGCATATCTGATTCTTGAGGACCCGTGTTGATCGACGATAGACTTGATGATGTCTTTGAATTTCTGGAAGTTTCTATCGGCATCGAAGGCATTGGCGCTTAAAGCGAAGGCAAGGTCCAGTTTGGGAATGACGGGAAGATCTGGTATTAAATGATACAATAAGAATGAATCAACGAACCTAAATACCGTATATCAAGATCTTTTCTGGAACCTCATAGCAACGCGGTCGCATGGCAAGATAGATAGATAGATGATAGATAGACGATATTGCATGACAACGCGGTTGCATATAGCAATGAACTATGCTAATCCACTCCTACACTTGTAAAACATTGAGATGAGTGATTGAGGTCCCGCCCAATACTTACCAACAGTAATCTTCTTCAAGATCTCTTTAGCCAACTCCTCTGGATCTTTAATGTTTTTACCATCCACCATGTTGCCCTTGTTGGTGGTGGTTTCTACCAACTCCTTCGGGTCAGCGTCTTTTCCTATCAAGACTGGCACGACCTTTATCGTGACGCGCTCCAGAGGGCGGGCAGCCGTCTTTATATCGTCAATCCTGCAAAAAATGACAGAAAAATAACAATGTCTATTACCGTTTTTTAATCTTTTGAAATAATTTCCAGGAAAAGTACCAATTCCAGATTTGGAGTTTGTAAAAGAGAAACAAAATTTAATTTTCCCTATACTTTTCATTGATTTTAAATAGCGTCTTGGTGATCTCTTGGGCTTATTTTAAAATAGAAAAAGAAAAAGAAATTCCATCAGTATCACTAACACTTTCTTGAAAAGCTGGTCGTCCATGTTGGAGGCACCAGACAACTCCTTTTATGATAAATCAATTCCATATTTGGTAAGTGACAAATGCACTCGCACCAGTTTTCCAAATGACTGGTCGATGTCATTTAGCCCAAGCCAATTCCTTATTTGACCAAAAAAAAAAATCCATATTTGGTAAAGTGACAAATGCGCTCGATACCAGTTTTCCAGACTGTTTGATGTTATCTAGTCAAAGGAAACTATTCCTTATTTGGCAAACAATTCCATATTTGGTACTGAAAACGGTAATGGTACGAGAGAAACTGACTATCAATGAACTTACCTGTTAATAGACTTGGTATCCATGACAACGACCAGTACTCGTTTAGCATTGGGTCGAGGATCAGCTCTCCTGAACGCCAAATTAGCCGCCTCCAGTGCCTTCTGTAGATTAGGTTCGCCAACCGGTCGCTGTATTGTGTCTATATAGTTCTTCAGATCGTCAAGATCTACCGACTGCTCTCCGAAGTTCAGTCGGGTTACGGCGTTGGCTCCAAATACGATAACTGCGTACCTAACTTTGTCCTTGCCGTATTTACCGACGATGGAGGTGACGGTGTCCTTGAGGAGACTAAACGTAGAGTCAGCATCGGCTGTTGCCGCGGAGCTGAGTGCAAACGCTAAATCAAGCTCTGGAATCGGGTCTGTGGGAGAAGAAGTTGGAGATGAAAGATTAAGCAATGAAAAAACGTTTTTCTTGTGTCTGTTGGACTGTTGTTAAATCTCCCAGTCTAGACGGACAAGCACTCAAACTCACTATTGAAATGTTTTAATTTACTCTCTCGAATGTGTACACCTTGTTAAGCCAACCACCATTCACAGTTTCTGCCACTTTTTTATCATAAATGTCATATCTGGCTCCGAGGAGGACGGAATATTTCGCGAGGGTATACATCTGCCTACTGCATTAAAGAGCCCTTTTTGATAAAAGTACAGGCGTGCCTTCTTTTCCTCGACATTACCTTGTTTGTTTTAGTCTGTTTTTACAGTGCGACTACTTCAACCGGGGCCACTTAAGATAACGAGAATGCTCTCTCCTGATTGGTTGAAGTACCCAAATTTGAAATTGCCTTTGTTTTCGTCTGAATTGTGATTGGTTCTCGTTGTATAAGTGGCCACGGTTATAGTAGTCGCACTGTAAAGTAATATTTTTCAATGGGTCCATTTCAGATAGGTGTTTGGCTTAGAAAGGTGTACATCTAGAGAACGTTGTCAGTATTTGGTTACTGGAGCGTTTAAATCCTTGTCCGATAAAAAAATAAAATAATCCAATAAAAAGTTCCATCGAATGAGAAACAGAACGAGTACCTTTGTCAGTCCTCTTGATGATTTCATCACTAATCTTCTTCGGTGGGTTTGTCTTGTTGCCCTTGACAACGTCAGGTTTAATAGGCGTGGTTACATACGTTTCCTTCTCGTTGTCATGGCCACCGAGAGCAATGGGAATAACCCGGATGTTATCCCGCTCAAGATCCTTGGCTTTTCGTTTAATGTCATTGATGCTACTATCAGATTCACGATCTGTTATTAACACTAGAATCTTTCGTGCCTTCGGGCGTGCGCCTCGGGATGGATCGAACATCTGTCGGCCAACTTCGAGAGCTTTCTCGAGATCGGCTCCTCCGAATGGTTTGATTACTCTGTCGATGGCGTTCTTAAGGTCGGTATCGCTGTTGGTACGAGATACAATCGAACCCCGTTAATACGGGCAGGAAGAAGTGCCCGTATTAATGGGGGTCTGCATTAACATATTTTCACAGGAAAAATCGTCCAATTTCCATCGGGAATGAGAAAACTGTCAGTATTATAATGGGTGTCCATGTTAACGCCCGTATAAACGGGGTGTACACATGGCGTGGTTACTGTACAATAACGATTAATTGGAAATGGAAATTAAAGTGTGTCAATAATGGGGGGTAAGATAATTATCAGAGCATTACAAATATGTAAGTTGCAACTCGTCAAAAAGGTGCCAGAGAATACTTCGTATTACCAATCAACACGACTTTCTGAACGTGGTGGAGGAATAGAATCCTGCTGCGCTGATCACAAATGCCATCAGTCAACACGACTTTCTCTTGTTCTATAAACGAATAATAGAATTAGCTGCGCTGATCACAAATGCCATGTCAGTCAACACGACTTTCTCTTGTTCTATAAACGAATAATAGAATTAGAGATACATAAATGAATGAACGAATTGCTTGATGAATGAATGAATGAATGAATGAATGAATCAACGAATAAATGAATGAATGAATGAATTGAATGAATGAATGAATGAATGAATGAATGAATGAATGAATGAATAAATGAATGAATGAACGAATAAATGAATCAACGAATAAATGAATCAACGAATTGCTTGATGAATGAATGAATGAATGAATGAATGAATGAATGAATGAATGAATGAATGAATGAACGAATAAATGAATCAACGAATAAATGAATCAACGAATTGCTTGATGAATGAATATATGAATGAAATGAATGAATGAACGAATAAATAAATGAATTAATGAAATAATGAAATGAATGAATGGAGGAATAAATGAATGAATAAATGAATGACTGAATGAATGAATGAATGTATAAATGAATGAATGAACGAATAGATGAAATGAATGAACGAATAAATAAATGAATAAATAAATGAACGAATGAATGAATAAATGAATGAGTGAAGGAATGAATGACGATTGAAAATATCACAGAGGAAGAGTAGATGGGAAGAAAGATGCAAGGAATTAACGAACAAACAATGAAACACAGATGAAAGATGAATGAAAAAATGACACACACGGAGGCATACAAAAAGTAAAATACAGTGAGAATCCGGTGAAAAACCTAAGTTCTACTCAGTTAGATGACGTCATCCAACATGGCCGATTCCTTTTTCACACAATAGTAATTATAAACCATAAAAATGTGTTCAAACCTTCTAAAAGTTTGTCCATGATTTCTTTAGCCAACGTCTTTGGAGGTGTAGTCTTATCGGTCTTGATGAGGTTACCCTTATTTGGTGTGGTGGTTCCTAATTGGTTGGAATCAGCATCGCTTCCAAACGCCACAGGTATGACAGTTACAGCCTTGGATTGAAGGGTTTTGGCCTCGACTCTGATTGTACTCAACGTGCTGTCTGAATGCTTGTCAGTTATGATGACAAGCACTTTCTTAGCTTCGGGTCGAGCGTACTGGTCGAATAGTCGTCCTGCCTCAGCCATGGTTCTGTGCCGAATCAAACATACAAACATGGATACTGTTAGCAAACCAGGAGACACAATTACTTGATATCAATGACGTCATTTCCGGTCTCGTGAGGAATTTGTATCAGCTGAATTGCACCTTTTCAATAGAATACTCTCTGCTTGATAGCACAACATAGGGACATTTTTGCCCCTCAGTCGGAGGTAAATAATGAGATTCAAGAGGCGAGAATAATAAAAAGCGGTTAGCACTATAACATATCTAAAGCAATTAGATGTCAATTGGATGTTCTTTTTTGGAAACAAAATACCATATTTGGTAAATATATATATTTTTCACTCGTTTCCAGTCTGTCACGGCGAAATATATTTTGGATAAATCGTTTCATTCAGCTAGCAAATGTCCATGAATCTCATCATCTCCCCTCAAATGGGGTTCAATCACTGTCCTCCATATTCAATCGAGCAGATATATTAATGATATTGCTTGATTTCATTAGACGTCATTTCCGGTCTAGTGAGGAATTTTCATCAGCTGAATTGCACCTTTGTCGAAGGTAAATAATAATATTTTTAAGGACTTTTAACAGTTGATTGATACCGAGCAATTCTAAACTTGTAATTCAGCTGATAAAAATGCTCGCGATACCGGAAATGACGTCACATCTGGCGTACCTGTGAATCGAAGAACCATCTGTCTTCCGAACGATTCCATTGAAGAATCTCTTGAGGTCGTTATCGCTAGGGAAGTCATCGGTAAATCGTAGCTTCAGTGTAGGATCTCTACCAAATACAATAACGGCATAGCGGATAGACCCCGTACCGTACTGGTCTATTATTGATTTGATGGTATCTTTCATTCGACGGAAACTGGAGTCTGCGTCAATGGCGGTGGCACTGAGCGCAAAGGCAATATCTAGGTCTGGAATCTTGGGAAAATCTGGAAACCAAATTATTAGTAATAAAAAGTAATAGATAGCATGAAGAGATATCTACCAGTCTGTGTGCTTGGCTTTCTTGTGTGTTTGTCTGTCAGTCCAAAAAGTTGTATTCTTTCATGCATTAATGTATTCATTCGCTCCATTATTCATTCCATTCATTCATTCCATTCATTCATTCATTCCATTCATTCATTCCATCATTCATTCATTCATTCATTCCATTCATTCATTCCATTCATTCAATCCATGTATTTTTCCATTCATTCATTTCATTTCTTCATTCCATCAATCATTCAGACTGTCTCATTTTCTCTTATTGTTCATTCGTGTTTTCTTTTTTTTCACAATTTCTTTTTTTTCCACAACTTTCGATGCCTCTGATTTGTTCGTCAGTCTGTCCCATTTCAATCCAACCACGTCCTAAATCATTAACACTATTAGATTACATTGTATGTCAACGCTATATTATACCTCGAAGTACTTTATCCATGATCTTATCCCCCAACGGCTCAGGCTTCTCGTCGTCCTTCCCTTTCACAAGATACTGTTTGTTATTAGTTCTCTTGATAAGCTCCATGGGATCCACCTCGTCACCAATAGCAACAGGAACAACCTTGATGTTATTCTTCTCTAAATCTTTAATTCCATCCATTCCTTCCTTGGGCGTGTCCAATGGCACCTTATCGACTATCACGACCAGCACCCTCTTTGCATTGGGCCTTGAAGGCGCAGCATTAAACAATCGTTTCACTTCAGCAAGTGCTCTTGTCAGGACAGGATCACCTCGTGGTTGACGAACAAGACTAAGATAATTCGTAAGCTCTTCTTTGGTGCCGAACTTTTCTCGGAAGTTCAGTGAGGTCGTGGGAGTTGTGCCGAAGACTACGAAGGCGTATCGGAGTCGGTCGGTTCCGTATTTGTTGATAATGGCATTGACAGTGTCTTTCATTCGCTTGAAAGTCTTGTCTGCGTTGGCTGCTGAAGTGCTGATTGCAAATGCGAGGTCTATTTCCGGTACAACTGGGACTTCTGCATCAAAGAAAAAAAAACTTCATATCAATTATTTTATCGTTTTTCCGGCCAATTCCTTATATGGTAACAAGACACCATATTTGGTAAACGGTTATTGCTTTCCAGTTTTGTCTCCAGTCTCCAAAATGTACAACAAACTAAACAAATTTTAAATAATTTCATTCAAGTATTCTTGATCTACTGCGTTCGGACAATTCCTTATTTGGTAACAAAATACCATATTTGGTATGTAGTTATTGTTTTCCCTTCTCGTCTCCAGTCTTCACAACGATCGGCACTGATTTTTCATATGGAAAAGTTTACCCGATAAAGCCTTGTCCATGATAGCATTGCTAATCCTACGAGGACTGTCCCTATCCTTTGCCTTTATGACGTCATCCTTTGACGTGGCTACGTCATTTCCTTCCTTCTCGTCAGCTTCTCTACCAAGTAACACAGGGATGATGTGGACTTTATCATCCTTGAGGGGTTTGACAGCGGACTCAACGTCTGAAGGGCTAGAATCTTTACAAGAATCAAAAAGAAAAAAAATCAGGTGTCAGACAAGAATTGCACTGGCGTTTCTATAGAGTCCAGTTTTGTTTACAGTAATGAGAACATAACTTGTGTCTATTCAAAATGTGAGTGAAAGAAGATAACAATAGTGCAAGTTCAAGAGGGTCTATCAAGGGCCACATGTTCACAAGCAAGTCATATCAGGTGTACCCGGATTCTCCACCATATTCCAATACCTGAACGTTTATCCATGATAAGAACCAATACTTTCTTCGATCCAGATCGCAGTGTCTCTGCCTCGTCAAACAAACCGTTCGCTTTGCTAAGGACCGCGCCAAGATTACCACCACGTCCGTTCATTGTTATAGTATCCATGAACCTCTCCAGAGTTTCATCATATTTGATGTTATTCTTGAATCTCAACTTGACCTCAGGTGGATCACCAAACGTGATGACGCTGTAGTGGATTCTCCTCATGCCGTACTGACGTACAACGCGTTTGATGACGTCACGCATCTTTTGGAAGTTTCGCGGGGAGTCTCTAGCACTGATGGCGAAGATGAGGTCCATTTCTGGGATGGGTTTTAATTCTATTAAACAAAAACATGCAGCATTGTTATGTTAAGTGAAGGTGATATATCCAGTGAGTAGTTTTGGCCAACAGTAGTTGGAATTGTCCCATCATGGAGGCGTCCGTAATTCATTATCTAATCATCTACATACTTCCACTTTTCCCTCACACTCGGGTTTTAGCACGTTAGTGTCGTATGTTCCCAAGCCTCCAGGAAACTAATGGTCCTGTGTTGGGGGAGATTTGCGGGCTCAGGATACCATCAGGATACTTTTCCCTTCTTATGTCTGGTTTATACTAGCGACACAAGCATAACCGCAAGCATAAGAGGCCCTACTTCTATGTGCAGACGGGCGTGAGTCGGGCGTGAAGCATAACTGCAAGCACAAGAGGTCTTATTTCTTTGCAGACGGGTCTGACTCAAGCATACGCACAATGATCAAAGTTCTTGAGCTTGCGCTTATGCTTGCGTCGCTGATGAAAACCAGGCTTTACTGATCATACTCCAGACTCACACTCCTTTGAAATTATTCCCCCACTGGTACTTCTCCCTCCCTAGGCTTCCCCTTCAACTGTCACTTTACGACATGCCCAATAAAATAGCTAATTCAGTTGAGGTATATACCTTCCATTGCCTTCACAACTATTTTCTCAGCAGTTCTGTCGGATGGTTCTTTATTATCAGGGTCAATGAGATTATGTTTGTGAGGCGTGGTGGTGATCAGTTCGTTTTTATTTGCTTCGTCACCAAGAGCAACTGGGATAACTTTGATGCCTGCAATTTCCAAGTCTAGAGCGTTCTTCTTGATGCTGTTCATGTCACTAGAAGATCCCTTGTCCATCACGACTACCGCTACCTATGATAACAAATAGTTTGAAAACACCGGCAGTAGTGAATGGATAAGTGAGAATTGAAGTAACAGTAGTAAAACATTCACGTACACGAGGTGAGACAACAAATATAGTCGAATCCCTATTAAACGGCCACCCCTATTAAACGGCCACCCCTATTAAACGGCCACCCCTATTAAACGGCCACCCCTATTAAACGGCCACCCCTATTAAACGGCCACCCCTATTAAACGGCCACCATCTATTAAATGGCCAATTATCAAAGTCCCAAAACTATTGTTTACTGTAAAAGCACCCTCTATTAAGCGATCACTTCCCATTTCTCCGAGGGTAGCCGCTAAATAGGAGTTCGACTGTATAAGTACATCACATTTGCATGAAGAATTGTCATTTTTATCACCCAAAGTGTGTGGTCGAACCTCTCGTAAGCGACCACCATTGTTGGCAAGAGCACTGGTCGCTAACAATAGGTAATAATACAAGGGAGGGTGGTCGCTTAATAGGGGTTCGACTGTATAAATACATTACTTTTACATGAAGAATTCCCATTTTCAACCAACAAAGTGTGTGGTTGAACCTCTCGTAAGCGACCACCAAGAGAGGGTGGTCGCTCAGAGATATCCAACGTTGCCTACCTTTCTCGCATGTGGCCGAGGTGACGACTGTAGAACTTTCTTAACCTCATCAAGAGCTTTATCAAGAGAAGCTCCAGCTGACCTTCTCAGGTTCTTTATGAATGTCTGTAGCGAGCTGTCATCGGGAAATGAATCTGTAAACCTCACAAGCACGGTCGGAGTAGCACCGAACACCAAGACACTGTAGCTGATATTAAATGTACCGTATCTTACAACCACAGAGTTGATTATCTCTTTCATCTTGGCGAAGTTCGCTGAGCTGCTGGTCGCGGTGTCACTGAGTACTAGGGCTAGATCAAGTTGGGGGATTCTAGGATAGTCTAGAACAGAAACGAATAATGTTACTGATTGTGTTACTTCAAGATGAATGGTTAAACTAAGAGTTTATTAAGTTTCTCAGATTATATGAACTAATGGGGAGTTGGCTCAGAAAACTTTCAGCTACTCCATTTTTTCCTAAAATTACACGCTTGAATTTGGCAAATATAAAACATGTGATATATATTCAAGTGTTGGTTCTTTCTTTGTCGTTCTTTCTTTCTCGCTATTCGTATATTCCGAACATGTTTTGAAAATGGGAAAGTAATTCTTGCTCTGAGACAATGAAGAAAAGGAAAGAGGACTATATGAAATCTCGGATGAAAAACGGAATATACGAATAGCGAGAGAAGAAAGAACGACAAAGAAAGAACCAACACTTGAATATATATCACATGTTTTTTATGAATGTCCAAATTCAAGCGTGTAATTTTCGGAAAATGTTAATTTTAAACACATATAAAAGTAAACAGGGTGGCATTTTGAGCTACCGAAATGCGCGTCGAAGTGGGACATTAACGGCGTGACAAAAAGTAACGCTAATATGTAAAATTATTGAAATTGACGTGAACGGCATTGTTAGTGGAATCTTGGGCAAGACAAAGGCTGAATATTTTGAGCCCGACCGAAACTGCTACAGGTGAAGGGGTAGTTTTTCTCGGCTTTTTCCCGCGACTTACATCGTTTCAATGCAAATAAAAAAACTTATGCATTTTGTTGTATATATATTGTATTTAATGTGGAGAAAGTTTGACAGCAAGTTATGGAGCCATTTCCGAGAAATACGGACCTAACTTCGATTTAAAGTTCGGGAAATGTTATGACAAAAAAAACTCTTAATTTGCTGAGCTCTAGTTCCTCATCGATATAAGAAAATGGTTTCTTGCACAACATCCCTAAGAACATATTAAAGATTTGTCTAGTAAAACACAAGTGAGATATATTTAATATATCTTATTTTAGAGAGGTCTTTCCGTGAACGGTATTGAGTCGAAACCGAGAAATCAATAATAAAATTAGCAACATCATCATTTTAAAACGGCTAGATTTTTTGTTGAAATTCACTCAACGGCAAGGCCTAGACTCAAAGTACAACATCCCGAGTTTGAAAAAAATTATATCGAGGATTTTCCGAGACCGGCTCCAAAAACTGTTTATCGGGATTTCCCCATAACATGAGCATACTAATGGCGATTGCCATGCCACACCCACTATTTTAACCTTCAATCATTTAGTCAACACATGTGTAAAAAACGTTTCACTGCAAAGAAAGAAATATATTTTTTGAGCGCTCTGAATATTGCCGGTCGGAGCTTTAAAAAACAGTTTATAGCCACCTTAAAATGATAAAATAGTAATTAAAATTATCAAATATTAATTAAAAATTATCAAATATTATTAAATTATTAAAAATAAAATTATAAAATATTTTTATATTTTTATATATTTTAATATTTTTACCTGTAAGAACTTTGTCCATGATTATTTCAGCAAGGCCGTCTGGTGTAACGGTGGTAGGATCTAGCGTTACAAGATCTTTCTTGGTAGGTGTTATCTTCTCTAGTTCGCCAGGTTTAGCATTTGGACCGACAGCAAAGCTAATGATGCGTACTCCATCTCGATCAAGAGGCGTGGCGGTATTCTTGAGTTCCGTGGGTGAATTGCTAGGTGTATAGAAAAAGACGTTTTAAAAGGATAATAACAAAGCAAATATCATTAAAGACAACATAAAAATATTGGGTAGACTAGATCAGAGACGAGCGTGAAAGCAATAGCACTATACCAAATTTGGAATTTTGCTACCAAATATGGAATTTTGCTACCAAATATGGAATTTTGCTACCAAATATGGAATTTTGCTACCAAATATGGAATTTTGCTGCCAAATATGGAACTTTGCTACCAAATATGAAATTTTGCTACCATATATTAGGGGTATATACTTTTTTATAATATAATATTTTATATTTTTTAGCACGTGCACGTTCTTACGAGTTTTATTGTAAGCTCTTTTGTGTTCTACGTGAATAAATAAATTATTATTATTATTGCTACCAAATATGGAATTTTGCTACCAAATATGGAATTTCGTATTACCAAATATTATAATAAAATTACATAATCCACGAGATAAAAACTGGATTACTAATCCACGAGTTAAAAGCTGGATTAATAATCCACGAGTTAAAAACTGGATTACTAATCTACGAGTTAAAAACTGGATTACTAATCCACGAGTTAAAAACTGGATTAATAATCCACGAGTTAAAAACTGGATTAATAATCCACGAGTTAAAACAACTTACCTCGACCCTTTATCAGTTATGACAACAAGCACTTTCTTCACATCAGGTCTTGCATTGGGTCCACTAAACAACCTCTTCGCTGCATCCAGAGCTCGTTCAAGGTTCGGCGTACCACTAGGTGTTCTAAAGACCTTAATAAACCTCTTTAAACTCTCGATATCACTAAAGCGTTCACCAAGCTCTAGACGGATGGTGGGAGTATTACCGAACACGATGATGCCATAGTGGAGGGAATCCATCCCGTATTCAACGACAATACTATTGATTGCTTGTTTGATTTTAGTGAAGGTATCTTGGGCGTTGGCTGCGACAGCGCTTACAGCGAAGACGAGATCGATGCTGGGAATGACAACAGTGTCTAGAAAAATAACCCAAAAAATCATTATTAATTATCGTGGTGCGCTTTCCATTTTGCCGGACTGACCGGTCGGTCCACTAATCTTAATAATATAAGCCAAGGTTGTTAGAGTCATTTTCGTATGAGTGGGAAACCTACGGTACCGTGACATTCAAATGGCTTCCTTTCTGAACCAATCATAAAGCGTTCAGAAGCATCTTATCCAATCAAACTCTTTCAATACGGCAAGGCGCGACGCGGTGCGGTGATGGTGCGGTAACTGTCTAACTCATACTAAAACGACTCTATGCTAGATATACCGTAAGTATATGTACATGTAAAATTTTCATATGTTAAAGAAAACATGATAATATAACCCAAGCATCCGCCATATTTAATTAAAAACAACTCTCACCATTGAATGCCCTCTTCATAATATCACCAGCTATTTTTCTCGGTGTTTCGCTATCATCTGGATCCAAAGCATTGTCCTTATTTGGCGTGATTATTTGCAACTCGACTGGGTCGACTTCCATACCTAACCCCACGGTAATAACCTTTATCCCAGAATCCTTTAGGGGCTCGGTAGTGATGATGATGTCATCAGGTTCGTTGGTCGGGTTATTGTCTGTTATGACGACCAATATCTTTCTGGAGTCAGGACGGATGGATGTAGCCTATCAAGTCACCAAGTGAATAAAGAAATTAATACAGAACAGGAGTGTTTTATCAGGTTTAAATTGCGAGGACACTTTTGGAAACATCACTAATAATTATATATATATATGTTATATACAGTCGAACCTCTACTAACGGCCACCTACCCAGTTTTAACGGCCAGTTTTTTTTTGTCCCGTCCACCAGCAAGCCTATACATTTATTCGTTTTTAAAACCTCCCCACAACGGCCACCTCTACACAACGGTCACCTCTATACAACGGCCACCTCTACACAACGGCCATCTCTACACATTCAACGGCCACCTCTACACAACGGCCACCTCTACACAACGGCCACCTCTACACAACGGCCACCTCTACATAACGGCCACCTCTACACAACGGCCACCTCTACACAACGGCCGCCTCTACACAATGACCACCTCTACACAACGGCCACCTCTACACAACGGTCCCCTCTACACAATGACCACCTCTACACAACGGCCACCTCTACACAACGGCCACCTCTACACAACGGCCACCTCTACACAACGACCACCTCTACACAACGACCACCTCTACACAACGGCCAAAAAAATTAGTCCCGAAGTGGCCGTTGTGGAGAGGTTCGACTGTATTTTCCAATTTGTATCGTGTTGCTTTCCGCACGCTACAACTATAGAATAGAGTCGTTTTCGTATGAGTGGGAAGTAGTTACGGTACGGTTCGTGTCATGCGGTGACCGTGCCGTGTCCAAGCATTCTGATTGGTTGAGCAATGATTTTGCGCGCTGTGATTGGTTGAATAGAATGTCTTCAATTCCGTACCGTGACTGTAACTCCGTGCCGTAGGTTTCCCACTCATACGAAAACGACTCTATATAGACTTTAAATAAAACACAGTATCGTGTTGTAGTCAAGGATGGTTCACACCGACGACAAAGCGTAAACAATTTCTTCTGATCTGAATGTTTTGTGCGCGCAAGGCATTCTGGGTTCGTACACATGGTCTTTACCTTCATGAATACTTCTTTAGCATCATCAATAGCATCCACCAATTCCATACCATCAGACCGCGTGACCACGACATCCACTTCCGCCGGAAGTTTCAACTTCAAGTAGGGAGCTGCTTTGTTTTTGTCCTTCACGACCTTGGAATCCACGAGTTTAAAGACGGTGTATTTAGTCTGGTCAGTACCATACATCTGTACAATCTCTTGTACAATGTCTTTGACTTTGTTGAGATTCGTGGACGCCTTTGACGACGATAGACTTATAATGAAACCGATGTCCATTTCACCTCGTGGTAATTCTGAAAGAAAGGGAACAGGAGAGAATGGTGGTGACTAACAGTGGATACATAAAGACAGTTACTAATTAGGCAGTGACATTTCATGGATTTTGTTGTATGCGCTCAAACACATTACATTTAAAGTTTTTTATTCGATTTAACGAGTTTTTTTTTTTTTAATTACCAATGTGAATAGGTCACTCATCACTCATCCATTCATTCGTCTATCCATTCATCCGTTCATCCATTAATTCGTTCATCCATTCATCCATTCGTTCATTCATTCATTCGTCCATTCCTTCATCCTTTCATTCGTCCACTCATCCATCCATCCATTCATTCGTTCTTTCGATCATTTCTGTTTATGATTTCTTTGCTTATTTGATTTTTTGTTATCCGAAAATATATGATATATCAACAGTCTGGCTACACTTCAATGGCGCAAATACCTGTCAATTTATTGTTATTAAAGTGCTTATGAAACGAAAATGTCGATCCTTGTTTTTTTATTGTACATTATTGTTGTTTGGTCTTTCTCTGAACATTTGCTGTATCTAAACATCGACTTTGAGCGTGCGAACATTTTCTTTTCGCGGTTCGAAAATTATCATTTTCAACCAAAATGTGCGACAAGAGACTGGGCCCTTGACAATGGCTTGGTGACGTCATAAGTTGTGTATGCCTTTGTTTGCACAACTTATGACATCACATTTCTATAGTTTGACCGAGCGGGAATTGTCGCACTTTGAAACCCAAAATGCCCAACTTCGTGCGCGAAATAAAAAATGTTCCTGAAGCTCAATTCACTTTTTAATAACGCCATATAAACAAGCAAATAGTAAACTTTCGTTGTAGCAAATAAAAACGGGGTCTGTTTTTTCGTTTCATAGGCACTTTAAAGTGCATATGACACAATTTTTGTTATTTCATTTTATAGTATAGATTAGTGATGGAAATAATAATATCACAAATAATTTTTGATTAAATTATTGCTTTTAGAGATATTTGTGAAAAACATGTTGCGAAGTGTGACGTCACGTTGTTTGATCGCACCCTGGTTTCATTGAAATCATGGCAAATATCGATCGCTTTTTGTGCTAGAAAACGAAAAGAACAACAAACAATTTGAAGTAGATTAAAAGTTCAGATATAATACTTTAAACACCAAAAAAGTTAGAAGCTTTACCTGTTTATGTTTTTGTCTTAGAGTGCAATTTAGAAAAGCTTGAAAACTAAATAACTAATTAGTACTAAATAGCACTAATGAAACAATAGAAAACAATAGAAATACCTCTATTTAGTACTATTTAAAGTTAGTACTATTTCACACTTTTCTAAATTGCACTCTATGGTCGGACAAAAGTATGACTATTTTGGTTATTTTTGAGGGTCTTCAAACAAAGTGACGTCATAACAGCTGATGTATTTTTCGAAAATATCTTTCAAAGCAATCATCATTTCACAGAAAATTGATGATGTTTTCTTTGATACTACCAATAATCTGCATAATTGAGGCCAATAAAAGTCATATGCACTTTAAGATCTATTAACTACAAATATGACATACCTTCACCAATGTTCATCATAATCTTTTCACCAATTATAGCTGGGTACTCGCCCTCGGGTGACGTCACAAGGCTATCCTTATTAGGCGTGATTAGACTAAGCTCTTGTTGATTTGCTTCACTTCCAAAGGCTACTGGGATTATAGTCACCATGGAATCCTGAAGCTGCTTGGCTTGTCTTACGATGTCAAGGGAATTACTGGATGATTTCTTGTCCATTACGACCACTGGTTAAAATAGAAGAACATCATGATTATGATGATCATAATGACGATGACAATAATAATGATAATGATGATAATAATAATGATGATGATGACGATGAATTAAACTTTATTTAAAGAGGGTGTCACTTGACAGTTACAATAAAGCACTGATAATTAAAACGAGTGGCCCTCGATCATGATAATGATGATGATAATAATAATAATGATGATGATGATAAGGATGATAATAATAATAATAATGATGATGATTATAATAATAATAATGATGATGATGATAATAATAATAATGATGATGATAATGATGATAATAATAATAATAATGACGATGATAATAATAATAATAATAATGATGATACTAATGATAATGACGATCGATGATAATGGTGCTACATAAGCAATGGGTGTTTGTACCGAATCTAGACCATAATGCACTGCGCTCAGCTACTTCCGGTCTATTCGTGAAAAGGCATATGGCAGTTACAATAAAGCACTGATAAACGATATTAAAAATAAAATAATAAAAGAACCGTACAAAAAATGTCTGCCGAATATATTTTGCTAAGTGCTGTCCCCTCCACCTCTCCCCCCCGGAAATGATCTCATGAACGACACATGCGCAGTCAATGCAAACTCACCTAGAACTTTCTTCACTCCTGGTCTCGCTTGAGAGCTTTCAAACATCGTTCTCGCTCGTTCAAGAGCCCGAATAAGATCTGCACCAGATGACCTTGGAACATTCTGAATGTACCTCTTGAGTAAATCATCAGTGTTGAATGAATCGGTCAATGGTAGTCGAACCGATGGTATGTTACCGAAGACAACGACGCCGTAACGAATCTTAAACGACCCATAACGATCGATTATTGATTTTAGAACTTGTTTGATTTGATTGAAGTTGGAGTCGGCGCGCGCGGCGGTGGAACTGATGGCAAAGATGAGATCCATTTCTGATATCGCTCTGGGATCTGAAAAATGGAGTGAAAATAATAGTAATTCATGGACGCACTAACTTATATCTTATATTTATAAACTGTCCAAAACAATATATGTTACCGCATGTATTTCCTTTTTATTCATGAAAATGATATGCCATTAATGTATTGAACTATTATGTCTTCATTCCCTCCCTTGCCTTCTCTCCTTACTACTGCCTTTACTAACATTTTTCTCTGCATTCTCTCCCTCCTTCCTTAACTCCATACCAAACCATCGATCCTTCGTCTCTTCTATCCTTTCTTCCCTCCTTTCTATCTTCTCACTTTCCTTTCTTCCTTCCTCTTTGTTTGCTTGCTTTTATTTTTCTGCCTCCTGCCGCCCACCCTCCATCTATCCATCCATCCTTCGTCCGCTGTGTCCTTCCTTCCTTTCCTCTTTAATTCTTCTAACGAATCCCTTTCATTCCTTCCTTCACTCCCTTCTTCCTACCATCCCTTCATCCTACCTTCCCTTCTTCCTACCTTCCCACCTCTGTATTCCTTGGCTTCCTCTTTGTTTGTTTTTATTGTATTCAGCATCCCTCCCTAACTCCATTCATCCACATTTCCTGCCTTCCCTCTTTTGATACCTTTTTTTTCCAACCTTCCGTCCCTTCCCTAAAGTCCTACCTTCATCATGTCCATCTTTATTATCCCCAAATAACCTACCTCTCAGTACTCTCTCCAGTATAATCTTCCCCAGGACTTCAGGCTCCACATCCTTGTCGACCCTCGCGACTCCAAGCTTATCGGGCGTGATCTTCTCCATTTCATCAGGATAAACCTCACTACCAACAAGCACTGGAATCACCGTTACACCCTTCTTATCCAACACCTCCGCAGCGGCTTTTATATCTATTGGATAATTACTGGAACGCTTGTCCACAATTACGACAAGGATCTTCCTTGCATCGGGTCTGCCGGAGTTATCAAATATTTCCTTGGATTCTTCCAGCGCTCTCCTAACATCAGGGCTTCCACTTGGGAGGGATGCGAGGTCGACGTATTTTTTCAAGGCATTGACGTCGAGAATTCGTTGTCTAAAGTCGACGACTGTGGATGGCTGGCTTCCAAAGATCACGAGGGAGTACCTTAGTTTGTCCAAGCCTTGATCGTCGATGATGTAATTGACAGCGTTTTTCACACGGGTGAAGGTATCACCTGATCCAGTAGCGGTGGTGCTGATTGCAAAGAGTAGATCGATAGCTGGAGTGGTTTTCGCTTCTGTAGATAGTATAATACATTTTGTTATCTGGCAAACATTTTAGTTAAAGTGTATACACCGAATCGAAATATGGCGTCCAATTTGAACTGCCATTGTTCTTTGACTGACAAACCTCGTGTTCACGTGGAAACACAAAAGCGTTTCCACATGAATGAGAGGCTAGTCAGTCCAGAACAATAGTTATTCAAATTGGCCGCCATATTTCGATTCGGTGTATATATGGCCAAAAAAATTATTTTGGAAATCGATTCTTTATGAAGTAAATAATGGGGTGGTGTAGTAGTTTCTTGGTTTGGGTTTCGCATTTGTGAGTTATAGAGGTTTGAAATCTCAATATGCTAATTTGGTGACGTCAATTCGGGAATTTGTCATAACTATTATATTTTTTCAAGTAGTGCTTTTTTTCTGAAATAGGAAAAAAATTCATACAACTATTTCTATAAACTGTGGAAAGATATCGCAAGTTTAGAAATGTCAGTAATTTGCACAAAGGCGTTTTTGTATAATAAATGATGACTGAATTTACGTCATCTGATTTGCATATTGAGATTTCAAACCTCTGTAACTCACACGTGTGAAGCCCAAACCAGGAAACTACTACACCACCCCATTATTTACTTCATAAAGAATCGATTTCCAAAATTAAAAATTTGGGCCATATATACACTTTAAAGCGCGGTAGAAAAATAAAAATAAATTACTTGTTAAGTAAAGTAAGTTGTCCCGTGTTGTTGTTTCCGCTGCTGCTTTTATTGTTGTTGTCGTTGTTGTTGTTGTTGCTGATGTTTGTTGTTGATAGTGATGATGGTGGTGTTGCTTTTATTGTTGTTGTTGTTGTTGCTGATGTTTGTTGTTGATAGTGATGATGGTGGTGTTGCTTTTATTGTTGTTGTTGTTGTTGTTGCTGTTTGTTGTTGATAGTGATGATGGTGGTGTTGCTTTTATTGTTGTTGTTGCTGATGTTTGTTGTTGATAGTGATGATGGTGGTGTTGCTTTTATTGTTGTTGTTGTTGCTGATGTTTGTTGTTGATAGTGATGATGGTGGTGTTGCTTTTATTGTTGTTGTTGTTGTTGTTGTTGTTGTTGTTGCTGATGTTTTGTTGTTGATAGTGATGATGGTGGTGTTGCTTTTATTGTTGTTGTTGTTGTTGTTTGTTGTTGATAGTGATGATGGTGGTGTTGCTTTTATTGTTGTTGTTGTTGTTGTTTGTTGTTGATAGTGATGATGGTGGTGTTGCTTTTATTGTTGTTGTTGTTGCTGATGTTTGTTGTTGATAGTGATGATGGTGGTGTTGCTTTTATTGTTGTTGTTGTTGTTGTTGTTGCTGATGTTTGTTGTTGATAGTGATGATGGTGGTGTTGCTTTTATTGTTGCTGTTGCTGCTGCAGTTGCTATTGCTATTTGAATTCGATGGTTACAAAATGACCAGTTATTGTTTGTACCAAATCATAAATATAAATCAAGGCGTCAACAACCCAAACTTACCAAATACTTTGTCCATAATAACTTTGTTACTGTCAGCAGGCTTGTCTGTAGTGTTAGCATTGATGATATCATTATCCTTTGATGTAATGGCCATCAACTCTTTATCGTCAGTATTTTTCCCAATACCAAAGACAATCACTTTGATGCCATCCTCTTTGGAAAGTTTTCCTGCAGCTTTGAGGTTGTCTAGAGGACTGGTTGATTTGCTGTCAGTGATGACAACTAGGACTTTCTTGGCAGATGGTCGTTCTCTTTCTGATATCTGTAGAGAAATACAGTAAATTAAAAATCTCCTCCTCCTACTCATCGTCATCAACCACAACCGCCATCATCATCATTATCAACCACAACCACCATCATCATCATCGTCGTCGTCATTATCCACCATCACCACCGCCACCACAACATCAACATTTGACCACCATCACAACTAACATTATCATCATCATAACCCCCACCATCATTATCATCATCAACATCTTATCCACCACCACCACCCCAACTAACATCATCATCATCATCATAACCCCCACCATCATTATCATCATCAACATCTTATCCACCAACACCACCCCAACTAACATCATTATCATCACAAATAGCATCATCATCATAACCCCCACCATCATTATCATCATCATCATCTTATCCACCACCACCACCCCAACTAACATCATCATTTTATCACCATTGTCATCACAAATAACATCATCATCATAACCCCCACCATCATTATCATCATCTTATCCACCACCACCACCCCAACTAACATCATCATTTTATCACCATTGTCATCACAAATAGCATCATCATCATAACCCCCACCATCATTATCATCATCTTATCCACCACCCCAACTAGCATCATCATTTGATCACCATCATCATCACAAATAACATCATCATCAACCACCCTTCCTCATCATCAACCAACCACAATCGCCATCATCATCATCAACTTATCCGCCACCACCACCACCATCAATATTTGATCACCATCATCATCACAAATAACATCATCATCATCATTACCACCACAACCACCATAATCATAACCACCATCATTTTGACCCCCACCACTATAACACCATCATACTTATCATCATCATTATAATAACCACCACCACAACTAACATCGCCGAAACGTCTTGTAATAAACGTAACTTGAACCACATCGCGATCATCATCATACCCACCACCACTACCAACAACAATAACAGCATTATAACTATCTTCACACATTTACCAACAACTCCTATAACATCATCGTCGTAAACATCACTAACAAAACACTAGAAGAACAACACACTATTACGAATACACAATTACCTTGAACAGTTTCCTTGCTTCTTCCATCGCTTTATCCATGGAAGCACCGCTGGATCTTGGAAGTGCAGCAACAAGGTTCTTCAACGCTTGTTCACTTGCAAAGTTGGTGTCAAAATTGACCTTTGTTTCAGGAGTTGTGCCAAAGGTAATGACCGCGTAACGAACCTTCTTTTGGCCGTACTTGTCGATGATGGATTGGACAATGTTTTTCATTTGTCTAAAAGTGCTGACTGAGTTGGCTGAGTTTGCGGTTATTGCAAAGGCTAGGTCGACCTCTTGGACACCTGGGATGTCTGGTATTATAGAATAAATTGTATTTAGATTTGTAATTTAAATGAATAGACACAAATAATGCACAATAGAAATAAGGAAAATTGAGAAAAGAAAAAAAAGAGACAAAACAAAACAAGGAGGATAGAAAGACAAATAAACGGAAAAAAATGAATGAATGATTGAATGAATGGACAGATCAAGGAGGATAGAAAGACAAATAAACGGGAAAAAATGAATGAATGATTGAATGAATGGACAGATGAATGGATGGATGGATGGATGGACAGATGCATGAATGGATGGATGGACAGATGAATGGATGGATGGATGGATGGATGGATGGATGGATGGATGGATGGATGGACATGGACAGATGCATGAATGGATGGATGGATGGATGGATGGATGGATGGATGGATGGATGGATGGATGGATGGATGGATGGATGGATGGATGGATGGACATGGACAGATGCATGAATGGATGGATGGATGGATGGATGGATGAATGGATGGATGGATGATGGATGGATGGATGGATGGATGGATGGATGGATGGATGGATGGATGGATGGATGGATGGATGGATGGATGGATGGATGGATGGACATGGACAGATGCATGAATGGATGGATGGATGGATGGATGAATGGATGGATGGATGATGGATGGATGGATGGATGGATGGATGGATGGATGGATGGATGGATGGATGGATGGATGGATGGATGGATGGATGGACATGGACAGATGCATGAATGGATGGATGGACAGATGAATGGATGGATGGATGGACAGATGCATGGATGGACAGATGCATGGATGGACAGATGCATGGATGCATGCATGTACAAACAAGGAATAAATAATTTCTGAAAAAAACTTTTTCATTCACATTGATATTGGTATATGTCAAGTTCGTTAACTAACCAGTGAGTGCGTCGATCACAGCTTTATCGATCTTCCCGCCAATCACGCTTGGTGGTTCACCAGGAGGACAGACTTGTATTCTGTATGGGTCGTCAGTGGTGGGTGTTACATCAATTGAAGTAACTTGGTCACCGATTATCACGGGTATTACTACAACTCCTTTGGCCATAAGTTCTTTGGCTTTAGACCTTGAGTAAAAAAAAACTAAACCTTGAGAACCTTTACGGCATTCATCTGCTAAATCTATATAATATAGACTTTGAATACAGCAGTCAAGAGAAGATTAATGATAAAGATTATTGAGATTAAGCGACGTTTCGAAACCGGTGGTGGTTGGTGTTCATCTTTTTTTTTCTTTTTTTCTTTTTTTCCCATCTAAATTTATACAGTAAACGCGTCTGCATATTAATAACCTACAGTTCAAAAAGCATTCAAGTGTCAAAAAACGATCGTGCTACAAAGTATTTCAAACAATTTAACACAGATTGATTTATTAGTGTGATTCCAATAAACCTGGACATTACTAACTACACCAATGCACACTATTAGACACTCACTCTTTTGTTTTCTTTTGTTTCTTTGCATCTAATAAACATTGACAGCTAATTAGTGGTGCCCAGGTTTATTGGAACCACTCTAAAGTGTTGTTGTTAGTCATAATGTAATTGCTGGATTGCACGTGACGTCATGGCGGCCATGTTTGTTCCCGATAACAAAGCATTCCTCATTAGCTTCTCTTGTTAGTTCAACTAACATGGCCGCTGCGTCTTTGTACTTTAAATATCCAGAGATTGTTTGCAAACCAGAAATTTGTCGCTTGGTAATAGTACGTCAGGTCTTCGTGTAGCTGCACAAAAGTCCTGGCTATTGTTCTATTGTCGTTCTATGTATTGTTTTTACATAAAAAAAAACAATAGTCAGGACAATTTGTGCAGCTACACGAAGACCTTGCCAAAACAGACACCAAATCATTCAGAATTTCTTCTTAAAAACCCTTACAAATTCCCTTTTGAGAGTCAACCCCAAAGATTTTGCCAGCCTATTTCTTCATGGAGAAAAGCGTCCGCCATTTTGAAAAAAGCTGGCGATGCATGATGGGAGAAAGAGGAGAAAATAGTCTGAATCTATTGTAGTTTTGGAGGGCCACAAGTTAGCTTTGCTATAGAAGCATCAAGAGTTCCAGACTTCCGGTATTATTACAAAGGAAAAGTGAGCACCAATTCTAGACACAGGGAGCCCAAGCTATGTTTTTGCTCACTTGGTGCTCACTTTTCCTTTGTAATAATCTCACAATGCATTGCGCGCGTACCGGAAGTCTGGAACTCTTGATGCGTGTATAGAGTGCTACCCTCTGAAAATAAAGTCATTATTATTATTATTATTATTGTTATTATTATTATATTTTAGCTTACTTTATGACTGATGGATCACTAGTCGACCTCTTATCCACAACTATGACCAACACTTTTTTCGCTGTCGGTCTTGCAGCAGAGCTCTGGAACATCCTCTTGGCTTCTTCCAAAGCCTCATCAAAGGCAGGGCCACGGGAACTTCTCGGTACTGTATCAATGTAAGCCCTCAACTCATCACTATCAGTAAAACTATCGCTGAAGTCGACTTTAGGCAAAGCAGTGTCCCCAAAGACAATAAGACCATATTTGGCAGACCCAATACCATATTTGTCGATCACGTGACTTATGGACTCTTTCATTATAGTGAACGTTTTGTCAGCGGAGTCTCCGGTGGCACTGAGGGCGAAGATGACATCAACCTTGGGGATTTTCGGTTTTGCTATAAAGACAGAAAAAGTAAACTTTCTTGTTGAACAAAACAAAAAAACTCTTTTTAGATATAATCAATTCGAGAGAATATCACGACAGTGCGATGAGGAACTCCAATTTACAAAAGAAAAAAAAAAGAAAAAAAAGAACAAAAAAAAAAAGAAAAGCAGGATCAGTACATTTTACCACAATCCTTTGCGCGCACAAAACCACTTAGACCTTTAGAACAGAGGCATGTGAAAACGTCAAAATGTCCCAAGTTTGAAGCAATTACCCATTTATTTATGTGAACGAGTCAGAAAGTTTGTAGATCTGTTTAGGTCAGCAAAGGATCACGGTACCATGTGCAACCGCCATATTGCTTTTTTTTAATGTAAATTATTATTTAAGACTTTGACCAAGAAACAAGTCCAGTCCTTTGAATCATTTTTGTTCTTACTTTTCAAAGCCTTTTTAATAGATTCGTCTATCTTCTTGCGAGATTCGTCCGTTGGTTCATCTGTATCGACTGCAACTGGAAGATATGGATATCCTGTGCAAATAGCAATATCAGGCTTAAAGACCTCGCCGCCGACACTGACTGGAATGATCTTCACGCCCGTCGCTTCTAGATCTTTGGCTTTCTCTTTGACTATTGCGGTATCACTCGTTGTTCGTTTGTCCACAACAATGATGAGGATTTTCTTGGCATTAGGACGCGGTGAGGAATTTGAGAAGAGATTAGCGGCTTCTTTGATGGCTTCGTCGTACGCAGGACCGCCTCCAGTGCGCGGTACCACATCCACGAGGGTCTTGAGGTTCTCTAATTCAAATCTCTCATCGAGCCTGACCTAAACATACAAAGAAATGATGTGCTATGAGATTACAGGCTACAGACAAATGAGATAATATTATGTTTAGACCTCTTGAAATAAAGTCGTCATCATCATAATCATCATCATCATCATCATCATCATCGTCGTCGTCATCATCATAATAATGTTTATTTGTATAGCGTTATTTCTACTAAAAAACAATAGCGCTTAACAATATCATCAATCATCACCATCATCATCGTCGTCATCATCATCATCACCATCATCATTGTCGTCATCATCATCATCACCATCATCACCATCGTCGTCATCATCATCATCATCACCATCATCATTGTCGTCATCATCATCATCACCATCATCCTCCTCATCATCGTCGTCGTCGTCATCATCATCATCGTCATCATCATCATCATCATCATCATCATCATCATCATCATCATCATCATCATCATCATCATCATCATCATAGTAGGACATTGTGTCCCAGCACAACAGCCTGTAGTCTCAAAGTCACTGACAAACACTCTTGGCCGTAAACTGCGCTGCTATTGAGCTTTGAGAAGCGTATTTGAGTATATGCACATAGAAAAGTGCGCTACTGAGATTTTGGGCTCATTTGGTTCAATACCTATAGCCCATCTTTTCTAAAAAACGTTTTTAGTTTATTTGTATCCTAACAGATCCATTCCTATGGGATTTTCAGTTCAGTTCATTCGTTATATCTTTTCTTCACAGTTATGTTCTTATTATATTTCCATATTTTATCTATTATTATTGTATATTATTGTAATGCGCATCTGAAAATTTTCGGGTTGATATTTGCGCAATATAAGTGAATAAATTAATATTTATTATTATTATTATATCAGGCCCATTGGCTGCATTATATCTGATGTTCTAGAAATATTCCTACGCACAATCAAGTGATCTAATTTCCAAATAAGGCTTGAAGAGAGCACAATTTTTCCAGTGAGCACGTGACGGTAAACTACAAAGGGCCTATTGGAGGTATTATCTATGATACGCACAATCAAGTGATCTAATTTCCAAATAAGGCTTGAAGAGAGCACAATTTTTCCAGTGAGCACGTGACGGTAAACTACAAAGGGCCTATTGGAGGTATTATCTATGATACGCACAATCAAGTGATCTAATTTCCAAATAAGGCTTGAAGAGAGCACAATTTTCCCAGTGAGCACGTGACGGTAAACTACAAAGGGCCTATTGGAGGTATTATCTATGATACGCACAATCAAGTGATCTAATTTCCAAATAAGGCTTGAAGAGAGCGCAATTTTCCCAGTGAGCACGTGACGGTAAACTACAAAGGGCCTATTGGAGGTATTATCTATGATACGCACAATCAAGTGATCTAATTTCCAAATAAGGCTTGAAGAGAGCGCAATTTTCCCAGTGAGCACGTGACGGTAAACTACAAAGGGCCTATTGGAGGTATTATCTCTATGATACGCACAATCAAGTGATCTAATTTCCAAATAAGGCTTGAAGAGAGCACAATTTTTCCAGTGAGCACGTGACGGTAAACTACAAAGGGCCTATTGGAGGTATTATCTCTATGATACGCACAATCAAGTGATCTAATTTCCAAATAAGGCTTGAAGAGAGCACAATTTTTCCAGTGAGCACGTGACGGTAAACTACAAAGGGTCTATTGGAGGTATTATCTATGATGCGCACAATCAAGTGATCTAATTTCCAAATAAGGCTTGAAGAGAGCACAATTTTTCCAGTGAGCACGTGACGGTAAACTACAAAGGGTCTATTGGAGGTATTATCTATGATACGCACAATCAAGTGATCTAATTTCCAAATAAGGCTTGAAGAGAGCGCAATTTTTCCAGTGAGCACGTGACGGTAAACTACAAAGGGTCTATTGGAGGTATTATCTATGATACGCACAATCAAGTGATCTAATTTCCAAATAAGGCTTGAAGAGAGCGCAATTTTTTTTTCCAGTGAGCACGTGACGGTAAACTACAAAGGGCCTATTGGAGGTATTATCTATGATACGCACAATCAAGTGATCTAATTTCCAAATAAGGCTTGAAGAGAGCACAATTTTTCCAGTGAGCACGTGACGGTAAACTACAAAGGGCCTATTGGAGGTATTATCTATGATACGCACAATCAAGTGATCTAATTTCCAAATAAGGCTTGAAGAGAGCGCAATTTTTCCAGTGAGCACGTGACGGTAAACTACAAAGGGCCTATTGGAGGTATTATCTATGATACGCACAATCAAGTGATCTAATTTCCAAATAAGGCTTGAAGAGAGCACAATTTTTCCAGTGAGCACGTGACGGTAAACTACAAAGGGCCTATTGGAGGTATTATCTATGATACGCACAATCAAGTGATCTAATTTCCAAATAAGGCTTGAAGAGAGCACAATTTTTCCAGTGAGCACGTGACGGTAAACTACAAAGGGCCTATTGGAGGTATTATCTATGATACGCACAATCAAGTGATCTAATTTCCAAATAAGGTTGAAGAGAGCGCAATTTTTCCAGTGAGCACGTGACGGTAAACTACAAAGGGCCTATTGGAGGTATTATCTATGATACGCACAATCAAGTGATCTAATTTCCAAATAAGGCTTGAAGAGAGCACAATTTTTCCAGTGAGCACGTGACGGTAAACTACAAAGGGCCTATTGGAGGTATTATCTATGATACGCACAATCAAGTGATCTAATTTCCAAATAAGGCTTGAAGAGAGCGCAATTTTTCCAGTGAGCACGTGACGGTAAACTACAAAGGGCCTATTGGAGGTATTATCTATGATACGCACAATCAAGTGATCTAATTTCCAAATAAGGCTTGAAGAGAGCGCAATTTTTCCAGTGAGCACGTGACGGTAAACTACAAAGGGCCTATTGGAGGTATTATCTATGATACGCACAATCAAGTGATCTAATTTCCAAATAAGGCTTGAAGAGAGCGCAATTTTTCCAGTGAGCACGTGACGGTAAACTACAAAGGGCCTATTGGAGGTATTATCTATGATACGCACAATCAAGTGATCTAATTTCCAAATAAGGCTTGAAGAGAGCGCAATTTTTCCAGTGAGCACGTGACGGTAAACTACAAAGGGCCTATTGGAGGTATTATCTATGATACGCACAATCAAGTGATCTAATTTCCAAATAAGGCTTGAAGAGAGCGCAATTTTTCCAGTGAGCACGTGACGGTAAACTACAAAGGGCCTATTGGAGGTATTATCTATGATACGCACAATCAAGTGATCTAATTTCCAAATAAGGCTTGAAGAGAGCGCAATTTTTCCAGTGAGCACGTGACGGTAAACTACAAAGGGCCTATTGGAGGTATTATCTATGATACGCACAATCAAGTGATCTAATTTCCAAATAAGGCTTGAAGAGAGCGCAATTTTTCCAGTGAGCACGTGACGGTAAACTACAAAGGGCCTATTGGAGGTATTATCTATGATACGCACAATCAAGTGATCTAATTTCCAAATAAGGCTTGAAGAGAGCGCAATTTTTCCAGTGAGCACGTGACGGTAAACTACAAAGGGCCTATTGGAGGTATTATCTATGATACGCACAATCAAGTGATCTAATTTCCAAATAAGGCTTGAAGAGAGCGCAATTTTTCCAGTGAGCACGTGACGGTAAACTACAAAGGGTCTATTGGAGGTATTATCTATGATGCGCACAATCAAGTGATCTAATTTCCAAATAAGGCTTGAAGAGAGCGCAATTTTTCCAGTGAGCACGTGACGGTAAACTACAAAGGGTCTATTGGAGGTATTATCTATGATACGCACAATCAAGTGATCTAATTTCCAAATAAGGTTTGAAGAGAGCGCAATTTTTCCAGTGAGCACGTGACGGTAAACTACAAAGGGTCTATTGGAGGTATTATCTATGATACGCACAATCAAGTGATCTAATTTCCAAATAAGGCTTGAAGAGAGCGCAATTTTTCCAGTGAGCACGTGACGGTAAACTACAAAGGGTCTATTGGAGGTATTATCTATGATACGCACAATCAAGTGATCTAATTTCCAAATAAGGCTTAAAGAGCGCGCAATTTCTCCAGTGAGCACGTGACGGTAAACTACAAAGGGCCTACCGGCGACAGTATGTATGATGTTCTAAAAATCTTCATACACAGAATCAAATGGTTTAATTATAACCTTAACATCGCTAACCTTAGTTGAAGCAGTATCACCAAATATAACAAGCCCATATCTGACTATACCAATCTGGTATTTATCAATGATCGCTTTCACAATGTCCTTCATCTGCTGAAACGTTTGATCTCGTTGTAATCCAGTGGCACTTAATGCAAAGACGAAGTCGATAGGTATTTGTGGTGGTGGTCCTAAAAGGAAGAAAGCAAATGTAAATTGATTTTACATTCCAAGAGCTGATATTAAAGTTACACTCCAATGACTCTGAACAAAGGTTTCAAGTCGAGGCTATCGGGTCAAGTTTTTGTTCTGACCCAATAGCCTCGACTTGAAATCATTGTTCAGTGTCATTGGAGTGAAACTTCAATATCAGCTATTGCAATAGTTGCAAAATACTGGGTCGAGTTTGAGACTGTTTTCTCGATGGGGAGACTGGTGCCAAAACATGGGAAAAGGGGGCCATTTTCCTCGCCTTTTTGCCGGGATGCTCATTTGCTGTCCCATACATCAGACTGATTACTAGACGTTACGGGATCGACCGCTGACCAGAGAACATATTATTTATCATAATCATATTACATCAAAAAATTCACATTTTTGCCGTCTCCAAAGGGCGATTATTGGTCTCTAATTAAAAAACGATTTATGTTTCCTTCAATACAAGCATCAAGAGTTCCAGACTTCCGGTACGCGTGCAATGCATTGTGAGATTATTACAAAGGAAAAGTGAGCACCAAGTGAGCAATAACACATTTTGGGCTCCCTGTGTCTAGAATTGGTGCTCACTTTTCCTTTGTAATAATCTCATAATGCATTGCGTGCGTACCGGAAGTCTGGAACTCTTGATGCTTGTATGGGCGAATGGCCTTGTTTTCGTGTTATTGGTACCAGTCTCCAGCTCGTTCCCATGTTTTTTTCGGCCGTTCTTTCTAACCTGTTATTGCCTTCTTAAACTGTTCGTCTACTTTGTCAGTAATATCACCAGTTGGATCACCCTTTTTGACTTTAACAACTCGATCTGGTTTGTCAGTTATGGCCGCCATTTCACCATCATCAGTGGCATCTCCAACAGCAACAGGGATGACGAACACTCCTCTCTCCCCTAGACCCATCGCTTTGGATCTTATCACATTGATATCCGACACTGACTGCTTATCAACGATTACAATAACCACTTTCTTAGCCTTTGGTCGCGCACGTGCCGCGGGACTGTTAAACAACCTTGATACTTCCTCGATTGCTTTGTCAAGATCGGGTCCACCTCGACTTCGCGGGACAGAGTCAATGAGTCCCTCGAGGGCCCTCAGATCGCTCACGGGATCCCCGAAGTTAATCTTCGTTGATGCTGTTTCTCCAAACACCACGAGGCCATAATGCACGTTCCCGATGCCGTAGCGTCCAACCATGTTCTTTACGACTTCTTTCATCTTACTGAACGTTGAGTCGGGGGTTGAGTGAGTTGCGCTTAAAGCAAAGGCTAGATCTACTTCCGGTTGTTCTGTAGAGAAGGAAAAATGAACAATAGACCGAATGCAATAATGGCGTCCAATCTCAATTGCCATTGTTCTGGACTGACTAGCCTCGTGTTCATGTGGAAACACAAAAGCATTGAGGCTAGTCAGAGGCTAGTCAGTCCAGAACAATGGCAATTGAAATTGGATGCCATTATTGCATTCGGTCTATACTATTTTACAAATTCACGATACTTCACTCTACTGAAATAAATTATGATTATGATTATTAAAGGTGCGGTAATACGGGCAACAAAATCGTGCAACTTGTCGCGCAACATTGTTCAAATTCATTATTGATTATGCAGTGTTTGTCTCTGACTTCTGGGTTTTTTTTTAATAACACTGCATAATCAATAATGTATCGTAAACCTGACTGCAACTTCAAAATATTGTTCAGATTGTTGCGTTGCAAGTTACAGAGCAATGTTTCTCGTATTACCATCGTTCGCGCAACTTGTCGCGCAACAAATTAAATTTTCAAATTTTCAAATTTTCAACTTTGTTGCATGAAGTAGAAAGAGCTTCTACTTTGCGCAACAAAGTTTTGCAACCTGCAACACAAAAATGTGCTGCGCGACAAGTTGCGCGAACGGTGGTAATACGAGAAACATTGCTCTGCAACTTGTAACGCAACAATCTGAACAATATTTTGAAGTTACCTAAAAGTAACTCTTGATGAAAATTTCATAACAATTTGCGATATCATTCAGCCTCCTAGTCATTCCACTCTAAGCCATGTACTCTCAGGACCAACCATCATTATTATTACTCTTCGGCTAAACAGTGACGCAGCGACCAGACAAAAGTGTCTGTCCAAGAGAGATGACTGGATATGGTTGTATGCACACAGCAACCCTCCTAAGCTCGCTATAAGACAGACACCTTTGTCTGGACGCTGCAAACATGCTCGTTTTCAGGCGGGCACCTTGCTAAGCATGCCATCAATACTTGGTTAGGGTGTGGGTTAGGGTGCCCTGCCTACAATACGTATAGAATTGACTGTATTACATTTGTAATATTTGTAAAACATTACCATTAACAGCCCTCTTGATTTGTTCGTCTATCTTCTTGCCCAATTCTTCAGGTTTATCAGTTGGTTTTCCAGGAACAATGCGGTCCTTCTCATCCGTCAAGGGGCCAACGTCCGTTGGCGTTACTTCGTCACCTATTACCACAGGTATCACAATAACACCTTTGCTGTGAAGGGCACTAGCTTTGGCCTTCACTGTTGATGGGTCGCTGGCTGACTTTTTGTCCACTATGACAACTAGAATCTTCTTAGCCGATGGACGAGCACCAGCACTTGAAAATAACCTGAAAAAATAGAAATAGTTTAACACTCCCGCTCAAAGATCACGTGATTACCATCATGTTCTGTGCGATGGGTTTACCTTGGTATTATTCTTTTTTTACAACAAAAAAAAACATTTTTACAAAAAAATATTTTAAACATATTTTCTTACAAAAAATATTTGTTACAAATAATAGCGACAGTTGATCATAACTTCGTTTCCACGCAACTCGGTTTCGTAGGGCGATTTATTGTGACGCAACAGTTTTCAGTTGGCCATTTTGAAAATAATTCATGAATGTGGGCGCTCACTGATGTTAAGGACATATGGTCCATTTAAGGTTCGGACACACGATGCAACGTTTTTTGCAACGTTGCGCGCAACAGTTGCAGAAGTAGGATCGAGTTCTACTTCTGCAACCGTTGCGCGCAACGTTGCATCGTGTGACATCCAAAAAAAAAACACTTATTGCGCGCAACGTTGCAAGAACGTTGCATCGTGTGTCTGGGCCTTTAGTAGTACAATCTCTTGCTTACCTATCTGCTTCAGTAATAGCCGCATCAAGGTTCGGCGCTCCGAAAGACCGTGGAATGAGATTAATATATTTCTTCAGGTCTGCTGTCCGATCGAATTGCTGTCCAAATGACACTTTTGTATAGGCCAAGTTATCGAACACTATGAGTCCATACTGTACTTTACCGACTCCGTACTTGTCAATCATGGTGTTGACTACGTCACGCATCTGTATGAACGTGCGGTCTGCGTTGCCAGCGGTTGCACTTAGGGCGAATGCAAGGTCGACGTCGTGGAGAAGCGAAGGTTCTGAAAATACAAAAGAAAACGTATTTCTATTTGTTCCTTTATTCACTTTGCGGAACGGAATCCATAGAAAGTGAACGCCCTGATTGGTGAGTTTACCGGTACGAGTACGGACCTCAAGTATACTACATTGCCATACCTTTCAATCCCTCTTTAATGATTTGTTTGGCTAATTCCTTAGGATCATCTGTCTTATCGGCTTTGATGACACTGTCTTTGTTGCCCGTCACAGCCACGCCCTCCTCAGGGCTCCCCTCCTTGCCGAACACGACTGCGATTATCTTGACTCGTTTGGACAGGATGGGCTTAGCGGCGTCCTTGATCTCTTTCTCTGTACTTACCGACCTAAGAAAAGCACGAGTTAAAAATAGGTACAAGAAATAAATAGCCTGGTCTGGACATATCCTGGTCTAGACATATCCTGGTCATCCTGGTTTGGATATATCCTGATCATCCTGGTCTGAACATATCCTGGTCTGAACATATTCTAGTGGTCTGGACATATCCTGTTAATCCTGATCTGAACAGAATGCGATATGTCTGAACATATCTTGGTCTGGACATATCCTGACTGGTCTGGACATATCCTGATCATGAATCCTGGTCTGAACATATCCTGGTCTGAACATATCCTAGTCTGTACATATCCTGGTCTGAACATATCCTGGTCTGAATATATCCTGGTCTGGACATATCCTGGTCTGAACATATCCTGGTCTGGACATATCCTGGACATATCCTAGTCTGTACATATCCTGGTCTGAACATATCCTGGTCTGAACATATCCTGGTCTGAACATATCCTGGTCTGAACATATCCTAGTCTGTACATATCCTGGTCTGAACATATCCTGGTTTGAACATATCCTGGTCTGAACATATCCTGGTCTGAACATATCCTGGTTTGAATCCTCGAAAATTGGTTTGGTCAAAGACTAGGATTATTCACCAACCAGAATATTATTATTATTATACGAGAACTAGCTATGTTATGAAAACTAAGATAATTCATGTTCTAGAGTTGCGCTTTTGCTTACGCGGTAAATGAAAACTATGCGTTACATAAACTTACCTCTTATCGCTTATTACTACCAGAATCTTCTTCGCGTTCGGTCTTCCTGCGTTTTTAAAGAGTTTCTCGGCTTGGTTTAGAGCTTTCTCCAAATCTGGTTCTCCAGAACTTGCACGCACATTATCGATATAAGACTTCAAAGCTCGATCCGTTGGGAAGCTTCCAGCGTCCCAGAAGGTTAACCTCGTAGTGGGTATTGCCCCGTACACTATTAAAGCGACGTTGACTTTCTCCATCCCGTAAGTGTCAATCAGTGACTTCAGGATTGCTTTACTCTGCCGATGGATTTCCGAGGAATCTCGAGAAGCCGAACTGATGGCGAAGACGATGTCGACTTCTGGGATGGGAGGATTCTTGAGGGCTGCATTCAGAGAGGAATGAAATGATTGGTTACGAGAAATATATTTGAAACAATAATTCTATTTCTGGGATTCAATCTGCTGGGAAAAGTTTAAAATAATCTCATTATTTGCTTTCAAATGACGGGCAAATAATGTCCTCAATGTGCTATAAATCAGAGAAAATGATATTGAAAAGTTGCAGTCCATTGGTGGAAATTCCTCACGAGACCGGAAATGACGTCTATGCGCATCATGGGCTAGGATACTTGGTATTTCATCATTAAGCCATTACATACTACTAAACACAACTGGCATTCCTTACCTTCTATAATTTTATCCAGAATATTTTTCGCGAGGTCCTTCGGGTCAGGAAGCCTGGGCCTGTCAATGACATTGTCCTTATAAGGCGTTATCTTCTCAAGTTCATTTTTATCGGCTTCGTTTCCAATAGCAACAGGAATAATGAGCACTTTTCGTTGTTCCAGCTCTTTCGCGGCGGCAAGTTTTTTGATATCATTCGGGTCTCCAACCGACCGTTTATCGATCATTACGACAAGAATACGATGGGCATTGGGACGAACGCCACGGCTCTCAAATAACCGCTTCACTCGTTGCAGAGCTTTGGTTATCGATGGTCCGCCGCTGCTACGAGGGAATGTTCGGATTTGGCTCTTTAGATCGGAAAGACCTAAGTTATCACTGAAATCGATGATGGTCGTAGGCTCATCGCCAAATACTACTACACTATAATGTAGTTTGACGGCGCCATATTGGTCCATCACAGAGCGGATAGTGTTTTTCATCAGCTTGAAGGTTTCTACGGGGTTTGACACGGTGGCGCTGACGGCGAAGGCGAGGTCAATGAATGGGACCCTTTGGACATCTGAGAAATGAACAAAAATAAATGACTTTCGCTGTCTTAGAGTAAGGGTTTTTTAAACAAAAAATGAATTAAAAATGTCTGAAAATTCATATCAAATTTTTATAGGGAAAAGTACCAACATCTTACTACAATACAATACAATACAATACAATACAATACAATACAATACAATACAATAGTTTATTTCGACACGTGTCGTCCAGGAGCGCGAACCTCGTTCAAAATACGAACGTGCAGTATATAATAATCTTTATTCCCCGATCAATTATTAATTTCTTATTCGATAACAAATGTCCATATATGGTAGTGGCTATTGTTGTTCACAGTCGTTCAGATATCCCTTCCCTTATATGGTAACGAAATTCCATATAAGGTAGTTTAGTATTGTTTTCTCCGATCGGTCCCCAGTCTCCAAAAAATGGACAACCCGGGTAATTGCACATTGGGTTCAAAAAGTCCATTTCTGTTAAGGTACAACTGATCCAGAGTCTCCAACAATGCACAACGAATGACTGATGGCGAGTTGGATTTTACCTTTTTTAGTTAGGTCATCAATCTTCTTAGCTATGTCTTTAGGGTCCTCATCTTTGTCGGTTTTAATGATGCTCTTTTTGTCTGGTGCGATGACAACGCTGCCATCAGGAATTGTAGGTAGGCGCAGTGTTATCACGATGATCTGGACACCTGATTTTTCCAGCTCGATAGCTGCGCTTTGGGCTGCTTCGGTATCACCTGGAAAGTAAATCGTACATAGTGATTTCACGATTAGTTATTATATTAGTTGCTCCAAGAGAACCATTACTCATATAAGTCTCCCAGATTAGTAGGGCACTTGTGCCCAGCTATAATATTTCATCATCATCATCATCATTATCATCATCATCGTCGTCGTCATCATCATCGTCATCATCATCATCATCGTCGTCGTCATCATCATCATTATCATCATCATCGTCGTCGTCATCATCATCATCATCATCATCATCATCGTCGTCGTCATCATCATCATTATCATCATCATCGTCGTCGTCATCATCATCATCATCATCATCATCATCGTCGTCGTCATCATCATCATCATCATCATCATCATCATCATCGTCATCATTATCATCATCATCGTCGTCGTCATCATCATCATCATCATCGTCATCATTATCATCATCATTATCATCATCATCATCGTCATCATCATCATCGTCATCATTATCATCATCATCGTCGTCGTCATCATCGTCATCATCATCGTCATCATCATCATCATCATCATCATTATTATTATTACCTGTAGGATCCGTGTCAGTAAACAACACAAGCACCTTCTTTGCACTCGGTCTTGATCCCGTTTCAAACAACGTCTTGGCTTCTACCAGTGCCTTCTCAGCCACAGAACCACCAGAACTCCTAGGAATGCTATCAATCAATCTCTTAAAATGCGCATCACTCGGGTAATCGTCGGTAAAGCTCGACTTTGTCGACGGACTGTCGCTATAGACGATGACACCATATTTGGTAGTACGTAGCGGATGGAGGTTGACAAGTTCTTTGATGATATCTTGGGCTTGTCTGAAACTTTGTTGAGCGAAGGATCCGACGGTGCTGATGGCGATGACAATGTCAAGGGTACGTTCGGGTGATACAGCTGAGGATAGAAGCAAATGATATATCACACCCACACCGCGATCAAACGTCTGCGCATGCGCGAGCTTTCTCCTGCATCAACAATAAGGAAGAATGTAGAAACAGTCGACCATTTTGGCTCGCCAAACGTAACTACAAACTCCAATAACTTTTTTGATAAATAAAAAAGTAAAAAGGTAAACTCGTAGTTTATAGAAAATAAGGTAATCTTTAACCTGTAGAATTTTAGAGCTTGAATTTGAAGTAATTTGTTTAACTTTCGGTGTTTTCAGACATTTGACCGCGGACAGATGGACACACCACAAAGCAAGCAAACAAACAAAATAACATACGAACAAACAGATGAACACACCACCAAGCAAACAAACAAACAAATGAACACAAAAGAAAAAAGCGGAATATTTGTAGCATACCTTCAATAGCTTTTCCCATGATTTTCTCTCCCAATTCTTTATGTCCAATACTTTTAGGTTCTTTTATGACATTGTCATTGTGTGGTGTCAAGTGCTCCAGTTCTTTGCGACCAACGTCGTCTCCTAGTCCAACAGGAATGACTCTAACACCCTTGGACTCCAGAGGTTTTGCAGTACCTTTCACAACACCCTCATCTAAACCAGAATCCTTGTCCGTGATCACCACCAAAACCTGTCGAGCATTTGGACGAGCACCAAGTCCCTGGAACATTTCCTTTGCAGCTTGTAGGGCCTTGTCGAGTGCTGGTCCACCAGAAAGTCTTTGGAAGCCTTCTACGTTTCGTTTGATATCGAATGCTGTCGGAAAGACGTCGGAAAATCCGAACTGTTTACGAACTGTGGATCCGAACACGACTGCACCGTAGTGGACCTCGTCGATGCCGTATTCGTCTATGATGTATTTGATAGTGTCTTGGATCTTCTGGAAAGTCTGTGTACTACCGACAGATGTTGTAGTAAGGGCGAATATCAGATCGATCTGCGGTACATCTTTTGTAGCTGCAATTAGAAAGGTCATTAATGGAGAGTATTATAAGAAGAGTATTTCTGTGAGAGACCAAACCATAATTATTTGCTTAAAAGGGGAAGGACGAATTTTAGCATGGAAAATTACTCTTAAGAAAACTGTTGCTCACGCATCCCGTTAGTTTTTTCAACGTTGTAATGACGCCTACATACACATTGTAACCCTGAAGATGAGCGCGTAGCTCGAAAGCTCGGTTTATATTTCAAAAATAAACTCAAGGTCGATGAAACAAGCATTTACTTATTATGTTACTCAACTGTCAAGGGTGGTTCTAAGGTCACATTTATAATAAAGATTTGGTTTGTAATTATCGGGGTTTGGTTGGGTGGAGAGCTTTGTAGGGGATTTCATGTCCTATTGTTTCTTTATATGTTTGTATCTTTCTAGTATATTTATTAATGGGTGTAAAGGGGTTGGTTTGGATTTATCGGGGTTTGGTTAGATGGAGAGCTTTGCAGGGGACTTCATGTCCTATTGTTTCTTTATATGTTTGTATCTTTCTAGTAGATTTATTAATGGGTGTAAAGGGATTGGTTTGGATTTATCGGGGTTTGGTTGGGTGGAGAGCTTTGTAGGGGACTTCATGTCCTATTGTTTCTTTATATGTTTGTATCTTTCTAGTAGATTTATTAATGGGTGTAAAGGGGTTGGTTTGGATTTATTAGGGTTTGGTTGGGTGGAGAGCTTTGCAGGGGACTTCATGTCCTATTGTTTCTTTATATGTTTGTATCTTTCTAGTAGATTTATTAATGGGTGTAAAGGGATTGGTTTGGATTTATCAGGGTTTGGTTGGGTGGAGAGCTTTGTAGGGGACTTCGTGTCCCATTGCTTTATTATTATTATTTCTTTACTTGCCTTTTGGCAAATTGTAAAATGAATGCATAAATAAATAAATAAATAATACAAATATTCTGATCCTAGAATTCCACAATACATTTTGGCGCCCTTTTGCTCTTCCAGGGAACAGATCTAAAACATCTTCTATATCTTATGCAATAGACCTCTTCGACGTTTTCTTCCCATTTCTGACCAAGTTACTATTTCATCGAGGATAACTTATTTTCTTACTTGTTAACACATGAACAAATACAGACAACATCTATAGTACATACCTTCTAGAATTTTCTTCACTATCTCTTGTCCCAGTTTAATGGGATCTTCGTCTTCCTTGGCCGCGATTGTATCGTCTTCTTTTGGAGACAACTTATCAAGTCTTGGAACATCAGCCTCTTTACCAATACCTATAGCTATTATCCTCACTTTATCTCTCTCCAAATCCTGAGCCGCTCTTCCTATGTCAAGGTCACGTGAACTAGATCGTTTATCCGTCACAATGACTAAAACTTTGTGAGCGTTAGGCCGAGCGCTTCCGAATAACCTCCGAACCTCGACCATTGCCAGATCAAGTTCCGGACCACCGGATTTTCTAGGAAGGGTGTTTACAATTCGTTTGAGTGATTCAACATCCGGGTACTGGTCTCTGAACGATACGCCTGTCGTTGGAGTGCTGCCGTAAACAAGGACTGCATAGCGAAGCTTCTTGGTACCGAACGTGTCGAGCACTTCTTTGACGGCCAGTTTGATTTTGCGGAAGGTCTGGTCAGCGCTGCTGGCTACGGCACTCAGAGCAAACACCAGGTCGATTTCTGGACTGTCTGGGATATCTTCAATGGAAGAAAGACACAAAGAATGTCTTTAAAGTGGATAAAAAGCTTATAAATGATACATAAGTAAAAAGACTCAAACCTATGTGAAAAGACCGAATGGAACCACGGGAAATGTTCTTGAAACAGTTCGGTAGATCTTTTTGTCGTAAGCGAGGTTAAGCTAGTTGTTGCATCACTTACAGCGTTTTATCCGTGGATTTAGGGTTCTACGGCGAGTAACCATGGATTAACTGTGTTCAGGGTTTATGACAATGACCGAGAGGGATTAAGTCGAGTCGAGCTCAAATGTGTGTTTGTAATGAAGCTGAAGCATAAACACGTCTTCTTGGTGTAGAGAAATCGACCACACTAACCATGGAAAAATAGCTCGCTCTTTAAACCTTGGAAAATTTAAATTTCTAAAAAGGCTTTGGAGCATTTCCAAAGAATTGCCGAAGGTTTGGATATCAGTTGGAAATTGATTTTCCAACGAATTTCGAGGACATTTTCAACGAAATTCCAATGAATTTCCAAGGTTTTTTAAAAGTGCGCGCATTTAATTTGTTTTCAGGAAATGCTCCCTTTCGCGTAGGCTTGAGTGCTCCTACAGACAATATTTTCCGAACTAGTTGTATATATCAATACAAGCATCAAGAGTTCCAGGCTTTCGGTACGCACGCAATGCATTATGAGATTATTACAAAGGAAAAGTGAGCACCAATTCTAGACACAGGGAGCCCAAGCTATGTTTTTGCTCACTTGGTGCTCACTTTTCCTTTGCATTGCACGCGTACCGGAAGTCTGGAACTCTTGATGCTTGTATAACTCTTTATCAAATGCTACCTTTACCTTTCAAAATCTTCTCCATAATCTTTCCACCCAGTTGATCAGGATCATCGATCTCTTTCTCCTTTATAATATTATCCATATCATCCGTGGTCTTCTCAAGCTGCTTTGGATCCGCTTCGTTACCAATAGCAACGGGAATCACCTTGACACCCTTATCCATCACATCCTTGGCTTCTGATTGGATAACACTTGGTGACGTACCAGACTGATTATCGACTATCACCACCAACACTTTCTTTGCTTTTGGGTGATTGTTGTGGTTGTCAAATACTTTTTTGGCTTCCTGGAATAGATTCTCCAAAGATGGACGCCCGAGAGCACGTGGTGTCGATGCTATTAAGCTTTTCAACTTTTCGTCGGTTGGAAAGTCATCTCCAAAGTTCACCTTGATGAAAGCACTGGATCCAAATACTACGAAGCCGTAGTGGATTTTGCTGGATCCATATTTGTCAATGATTGAATTGATAACCTCTTTCATTTGGTTGAATGTATTGTCGGCGTTCGTGGCAGTTGCGCTGATAGCAAAGGCCAGGTCGAGCTCTGGAACAATGGGCTTTCCTAATAAAATAGAACAGTGAGTAAAAACTCTATTAGTTGGAGAAATAACGGATATGAAGCCCGGCAAACATCAAAAGGCCTGAAAAAGAAGCCAACATGGATGTTGAGTAGGCCCAGTCGAGCTCTGGATCAATGGGCTTTCCTTATAAAATAGAACAGTGAGTAAAAACTCTATTAGTTGGGACATAGAAAAGAAGGGTTATGAAGCTCGGCAAACATCAAAGGGACTGACTAAGAAGAAAACCTGGATGTTGAGTAGGTCCATCACGTGACATTGACCGTGCACAATCTTTTGTTTTAGACTCAAATGCTATGGTTGAGTGACCAGACCATTGGGTTTTCTTTATTGGCTGAACTTTTGATTAACTATGGTTGGGATATCTTCAGGGACGTAACCAACTTGCTATGACAGGCGAAGCAAAGGGTTCGGGCTCCTGGCAAAGACTGGTAAAAAGCGCGCGAAATGTAGGTATCTCAATATGACTGCCATAAAATGATTTTTATGATCAAGTCTTCGATCACCACAATATTAAAAAACATTTCAACATTTGATATTCAAATATTTGATGTCTACGACGTTGTGAAAACATTGTTTTGAGTTGAAAAGTATTTCTTATGTCGGTTCGATCGTTCGTTCTCTATCTTTTTACTGATATTTCTTTCTTTAAGAAATCTCTTTGGATAACACTACGAAAAAAATTAAGATTGCAAAGTTCCTCCGTTTCTTTCTTGATATAATTTTCTTGTTGTCATTTCCTTCTTCATTTAATTCCTATTCACTTTCTTTCATTCTTCCATTTTTGCTTCACAAACTAGTTATTTGATACCTTCACTCTCTTCTTTCGTCATATCATTCATTTATTTCATAAGATAAAATGTTCTCAATAAGACTTTGAGTTTTAAAAACTTACGGTTGAAAATCCTGTCCAAAATCGTCTCTCCAACATCCTTAGGTTTTTCACTCTTTCTAGTGGGAAGCACATCATCCTTATCTATCGTAGTCAGTTTCAGCTCGTCTGGGCTTCCTGTGCGTCCAAGGGGCACGGCAATCACGTGGACATTATTCTCTTGTAAGATTTTTGCAGACTGAATGACGTCATCAGGGTCGCTCCCAGACCTCGCGTCCGAGAATATAACGAGGATTTTGCCTGCTTCTGGTCTGTCGGTGGATTCGAAGTGTTCCTTGGCTGTATTGATGGCTTTATGTAGAGATGGGGTTCCAGTGGTTCTCGGCAAGGTAGAGATGTAACTTAACAATAAATATGAGTCGTGAGCAGATGATGATGATCGATGATCAGTGGTAAAGATTATAATATATAATAGTGATGTTAGCAAGGAAGGAAGCAAGCAAGCAAGCAAGCAAGCAAGGAGGAAAGGAAGGTAGGAAGGAAGGAAGGAAGAAAGATAGGAAGGAAGGAAAGAAGGAAGGAAGGAAGGAAGGAAGGAAGGAAGGAAGGAAGGAAGGAAGGAAGGAAGGAAGGAAGGAAGGAAGGAAGGAAGGAAGGAAGGAAGGAAGGAAGGAAGGAAGGAAGGAAGGAAGGAAGGAAGGAAGGAAGGAAGGAAGGAAGGAAGGAAGGAAGATAGGAAGGAAGGAAGGAACAAAGGAAGCAAGCAAGCAAGCAAGCAAGGGAGGAAAGAAGGAAGGAAGAAAGGAAGGAAAGAAGGAAGGAAGAAAGGAAGGAAAGAAGAATGGAATGAAGAAAAGAAGGATGTAAGGAAGACAGGAAGGAAAGGAAGGATTTACCTTTTAAGACCCTCATCAGTAGGGAAATCCTCTTGAAATCTAATCTTGATGATTGGTTCACTTCCGTACACAATAACGCTATACCTCATCTTACCCATGCCATACTTATCGATAATGGACTGCATTACAGACTTCATGTACTTGAAGTTCTCATCAGCATCAGCTGCATATGCATTGATTGCAAAGGCAATGTCTAATTCTGGTACTCGCTTTTGTGAGAGTGCTATGGAGCAATGAAGTTTAGTATTTTAAGGTTGTCAGAGAAAAGCGCTCCACCTACTCATTAAGACTCTCCCTTAAGACTCTGTCTGTCTGTCTGTCTGTCTATCTGCCTGTCTGTCTATGTGTCTGGCTATCTGTCTGCCAGTCTGTCTGTCTGTCTGTCTGTCTGTCTATCTATCTATCTATCTATCTATCTATCTATCTATCTATCTATCTATCTATCTATCTATCTATCTGTCTATCTGTCTGCCAGTCTGTCTGTCTGTCTGTCTGTCTATCTGTCTGCCAGTCTGTCTGTTTGTCTGTCTGTCTGTCTGTCTATCTATCTATCTATCTGTCCCTTCCTTCCCCCTTCAAAACGAGCTTCAAAACGAAGATTAAACAAGCCTGCGTAACCAGCTCATAGGGGATGGGGAGGAGTAGGCAGGGTGAGCTCACCCTTCTAAACCCTACTCCATCCTTCCCCTCCCCCTCCTATCCAGAGTGAGACTGGCTACGTTTCTAATATTGAATCACATATGGTAACGTGTATATCATACCTCCACGGATTTTATCGATTATCTTCTGGGCTAAGTTCTTAGGTATTTCATTGGTGGGTACTTGAATGATGTTCTTCTTTACTGGCGTGACATTCTCTAAGTCACGCAATCCTGCATGTGGTCCAACACCAATAGGGATGACAATAATACCCTTTTGGTCGACTAGTGGCTTTGCAGCAGCTCTATAAATGAAAAGACAGACAAATGCATTACCATATCTGTTTGTATGTAATTGTCTCTTTTGGTCTGTTTGGTAGTCGCTTGTTTAATCACTTAGTTGGCTGGCGGGATGGTCAGCCAGTCAATCGGTCTGTGTATGTGTCTCTTTCTTCCTCTCAGTCAGTCAGTCAGTCATTCATTCAGTCATTCAGTCAGTCATTCAGTCAGTCAGTCAGACAGTCAGACAGTCAGTCAGTCATTCAGTCATTCAGTCAGTCAGTCATTCAGTCAGTCAGACAGTCAGTCAGACAGTAAGTCAGTCAGCCAGCCAGCCAGCCAGCCAGCCAGCCAGCCAGCCAGCCAGCCAGCCAGCCAGCCAGCCAGCCAGCCAGCCAGCCAGCCAGCCAGCCAGCCAGCCAGCCAGCCAGCCAGCCAGCCAGCCAGCCAGCCAGCCAGCCAGCCAGCCAGCCAGCCAGCCAGCCAGCCAGCCAGCAGCCAGCCAGCCAGCCAGCCAGCCAGCCAGCCAGCCACAGCCAGCCAGCCAGCCAGCCCAGCCAGCCAGCCAGCAGCCAGCCAGCCAGCCAGCCAGCCAGCCAGCCAGCCAGCCAGCCAGCCAGCCAGCCAGCCAGCCAGCCAGCCAGCCAGCCAGCCAGCCAGCCAGCCAGCCAGCCAGCCAGCCAGCCAGCCAGCCAGCCAGCCAGCCAGCCAGCCAGCCAGCCAGCCAGCCAGCCAGCCAGCCAGCCAGCCAGCCAGCCAGCCAGCCAGCCAGCCAGCCAGCCAGCCAGCCAGCCAGCCAGCCAGCCATTCATTCATTCATTCATTCATTCATTCATTCATTCATTCATTCATTCATTCATTCATTCATTCATTCATTCATTCATTCATTCATTCATTCATTCATTCATTCATTCATTCAGACAGTCAGAGAGACAGTCAATCCGTCAGTCGGTCATTCATTCATTCATTCATTCATTCATTCATTCATTCAGTCAGTCATCCATTCATTCATTCATTCAGTCATTCATTCAGTCAGTCAGTCAATCAGTCTTCACGCACCTGATATCATTCTTGCCAACACCAGAATCAGCGTCAGTGATGACTACCAAAATCTTCCTTACATTGGGACGCGTGCTATAACGCTCAAACACCCTCTTTGCCTCATCTAAGGCACGATCCAGGGCTGCTCCTCCAGTTCCTCTTGGTGCTTTCTCGATTCGGCGCTTGAGTAGCTCGGGGATTGGTAATGGATCTCTGAAGTGAGTCACTAGAACTGGTATACTGCCGTATACTATGACCGAGTATCGGATGTTACTGGTGCCATATCGATCGATTATGTCTTTGATTGTGTCTTTCATTAATCGATATGTTGTTGCAAAGTCTGCGGTGGTTGCGCTAATGACAAAGCCAAGGTCAATGGCCAGGTGTTCAAGAGGATCTGAAACAAATGTGAAATACGAGTTCTTAAAATAGTAAAAACTACCTGGTATTAAAATAGCCTGCGTAGCCAGGTTCTAGGGAAAAGGAGGGGAGGGGTGGGGGAAAAGGGGAAGGGTAAAAGGGGCGGGTCCCCCACCCCCTAGAGCCTGGCTTCGCAGGCTAGTATTAATACAGATTTCAAACTACTGACGGACGCAGTGGCCGTTGTGTAGAGGTGGGCAGGAGGTTTTCAAAACGAATAAATATTGTACGGGCTTGCTGGTGGCCGGGAAAGAAACATCGGTTGTTACACAGAGGTGGCCGTTGTAGGGAGATGGTCGTTGTAGGAAGATGGTCGGCGGAGGTGGTCGTTAGTAGAGGTGCGACTGTACGATACAACCCTACCTTTGCCCACAATATCAGCGATCTTGTCAGCAATGTCTGTAGGTTCTTCCTTAGTGGTAGCATTCAACACATTCCCTATGTCTGGTTTAAGAATCTCCTTAATTGGCCCAGGATCTACCAAACGTCCCAGAGCAACAGCTACTATTTGTATGTTTTGGTCTTTAAGGGCTAATGCAGCCTTTCTTGTAGCCGACTCCTAAAAGAAACAAAATGTGGGATCTGGGTACGAGAATGATGAGAGTACGACTGATAAAGAATCGCAAAGCATTGTGGTAAAATGTACAGACGCCATCTTTTTTTGTACGTTTGATTTACAAGATGCTAATTCCTTTAGTATTTGACGACGAAATGGTTGCATTCAGCCTAGCTCAAGACATTCCCTCCGCAAAGCATTGTGGTAAAATGTACAGACATCATCTTTTTTATGTACGTTGGATTTACAAGATGCTAATTCCTTTAGTATTTGAGGACGAAATGGTTGCATTCAGCCTAGCTCAAGACATTCTCTTTATCACGTGACGTCCTCAGATGACGTCACAGCTTCGCGCTCGGTTAAAAGAGAACGTCCTGGGACTAGGTTGAATTGAATACCTTGCTATCCGACTTCCTGTCTGTCATGATCACGAGCGCCTTGATTGCACCAGGACGTACGAATCGACTTTCAAACATCTTCCCAACTTCCTTCAACGCTTTCTCCAAATTCGACCCTCCAGACCTCGGCCCCATCGTGTCAATAAGGCGCTTAAGAATGACAGGGTCACTCTGGTCGACCTCGAAACCAAGCTTGACTGACGGCGTGTCACCATAAACAAGGAGCCCGTAGCGCACGCTCTCAGTACCATACTTATTGATGACGCTTTTGACGATGCGTTTCATAAATCCGTAGGTGTCATAGAGTGAGGCAGTGTCTGCGCTGATGGCAAACACGAGGTCTAACTTAGGAATCTTTTGAGAACCTATGATATAGGGAAGAAAATAAAACAAATAATTCATATACATTTGAACTAAAATATTGGTTAAAGAAAACAACAGTCTTATGTTAAGCAGCACTGAATAAAAATATAATCACAAGGAACAGCATAAATAATTGTTGGAGAAATTCCAACTTAAAATTGAAGCCAATTTATATTCGTATAAATTAAAGTTAATGATACAACCAGTAGCTTCAATTGAATAGACGCATATTAGATTCAATGGAATGTAAACTAGTAATTGACCAGCAACAAAGCAGGCTTTGTTCAAAAAGTAAACACTGTAATGTAATATACTATTAGGACAATACATGGGTACAGAGGTCACTTTGGTATCACAATGTTCTGGCATGCTTTAATTGTACCAGCCAATCATGTCACAGCATGCCAGGCTGTCAATCCATGTTGTGATGTGCTAGTGTTGTCGATTGCAGTCATTCACCCTCTGACTCAGTTGCCATGGGAACAATGAAGTAAGGGGTTGTATGTGATTTACACCCTTATCACCCTCAGTAGGGGTTGTATGTGATTTACACCCTTATCACCCTCAGTAGGGGTTGTATGTGATTTACACCCTTATCACCCTCAGTAGGGGTTGTATGTGATTTACACCCCTCAGCGACCCAGGGGATTATCACCCTCGGTAGGGGTAGTATGTGAGTTACACCCCGGCGACCCAGGGGATTAGCACCTCTCTTTGTTATGCACTGACCAGTATGCCAAATATGCGGGGAGCATGATGGAGACCTAATTCCCATTCTCCATTACTCCACAAAACTGTGTTGTTATGTCTAATGGGTTGGGAGCATTAACCAAAGTTTATGCTAATTAAGATCACATTTTCAAACCTCCTTCACGGTAGTGCTTTCCTTTGTTTTGTCCTCAGAATAGCAACACGAGATAATTACCTTTAAGAGCGGCCAATATAATTTGTGCGCCTAAATTCTTTGGTTCTTCGTTCTTCCTTGCTTTTATGACATCTCCCTTATTAGGAACCAACACAGAACCTTCTCCTGGATCAGCTTCGTTGCCAACAAGTACGGGTACCACTTTAATATCCCTCCCTTGTAGTGCTTTTGCTTTGTTTGCCAGCTCATCAGGGGTATTCACTGACTTACGGTCTACCATTACAACCAGCACCTTATCTGCATTTGGACGTGAACCCGAAGTGAGGAAAACATTTTTGGCCTCTTCTAACCCTTTGGCCAGGTCTGGAGACCCACTACTTCTTGGCAGACTTTCTATCTTTCGGATGATTTCCGCATCTGTGGGAACGTCTTTGCCGAAGTTAAGCTGAACTGTTGGCGAGTCTCCAAATACAATGAAGGCGAAGTGGAGCCGTTTTTGTCCGTGGGTTTCAACGATGTATTTAATTGTGCTTTTCATCAGTGAAAAGGTCTCCTCAGCGTTCGTCGAACCAGCGGTGAAAGCGAAACCAAGATCAATGTTAGGTACAATTGGTGTGGCTGGAAATAACGAGAAAGAGCATGAAAAACATGGCGGCCATATTGGATGACGTCATTCAACATGGCCGACGTACCAAAGCCGTCCTGACGGTCAGGTCTTCGTGTAGCTGCACAAAAGTCCTGGCTTTTTTTTTTTAATTGTCGTTCTATGTATTCAATTCAATTCAATATGTATTGTTTTTACATAAAGAGCAATAGTCAGGACAATCTGTGCATCTACATAAAGACCTTGCCGTCCTGATGAATTACAGTCGTTTCGCTTCTAAAACTTTTCGCCTCCAGTCGTTTCGCTTCTAAGTCTTTTCGCCTCCAGTCGTTTCGCTTCTAAAACTTTTCGCCTCCAAGTCCGTTCGCTTCTAAAACTTTTCGCCTCCAAGTCCGTTCGCTTCTTAAAAATTATACTTCCTAACAATGTTGCATGGTCCGTTCGCTTCTAAGGAAGGTTTGATCCCGGGGTTTGATATACTTATTGATCAGATAGATGTCCGAACTGACTACCGATTTTGGAAATTACTTTACAAATACGGCGAAATACGTGTATACTATAACATATGAGTTTGAAGAATTGGACAGTAATCATTTGTATTTCGCTAACATAAGAAGAACTGGACAGTGAGTAGTTGACCTTTACAGTCAGGTTATTCGCTTCGAGTTTCCGTTAAAATTCAAAATAAGAATGAATTCACTACTCGAATTCTGATTGGATTATTAAACAATTGGCCCTCCTTATATAGACAAGCTCCAAGCTTCGCATCTCAGGGAATTGTAAACATTGGTGACGCTACTGATCATTCAAGTCACACAACACTATACTAACAGTGCTTTCGCTTCCAAAGAGTAAACTCAAATAACGCTTGGAATATACCCAGTCTAAGAATCACAGACTCTGTGGTTAATAACTCGTAAATATATCGAGGCGCTCCTGATCGAGGTAAATATTGTCCTCACGATATCAAGTATTTAACATATATAATGTATTTCACTAGCCTCCTAGTATTTCACGATGTTTCTTGAAATTTCTCTTGATATTTCATCAGTTTCATTTAGAAGCGATTCATTGGGATTGAGCGAAAATTCATAATAATCTTGTGGACATATAGAAGCTCAAAATACAAACCACTAGATAGTAACATAAACGTATAAACTGTGCTTTTTTCTACCTAAACCCTTGTTTCATAACAGTGTCGGCGACAGTCTACGACGATCGGCAAGATTGGGATCTTTTTTTAACTTTTTCGAATTGTACGGCTTTCCCGATCTACGCGTCAGATCCACAAAATTGTCATAGAAGAGTGCCAACAACAGAGCCATAACAGTCGGAAAAGTTGCCGCCGATACAGTTACGATTAAAGAGAAACCAGGATTAAGATCGGGTTGCTGTGTGGGCAGCCATCTTGAAAGGTAGCCAAGCCTTTGCAAAAAATTGTGGTCAAAGTTGCTCAGGAATTTAGTAACTATTTCCAAGAACGCAATATGTTTTATAGTTTCTTACTTTTAAAAGCAACCCTAGCAATGTCTTCCATGAGCTTCTTGGGATCGACATCATCACGTGCTTTGATGACGTTGCCTTTCTCCGGTGTTGTCTTCTCGAGTTCCTGGCTACTGCCTTCGTTACCAAGGGCAACAGATACTACTCTGATCTTGGCATTCTCAAGAGGTGTTGCTGCAAGTTCTATTTCTTGAGGTGTGTTGACTGAACTTTTGTCGGATATGATAATAAGAACCTAATAAAATAAATAAAACCAGTCTTAGGTGGACTACCTGTAAACTAGCATGGAGCTAAGTGTAGAATCCACATTAAATAAAGTATTGTATTGTATTTTTGTCACCAGTCTATAGATATAGTCAAACTGTGCCCAACTCTAATAGGGAACCACATCTCTTATACGACCAATTAACAAATCCAATCTGCCAAACACTGTATATCATTTATTCTTGAAAGCGATCACTTCCCATAAGCGACCACCTTGCCTGACAATAAGGGTGGTCGCTTACAAGAGGTTTCACTATAAACAGGAACTATGACTGTCGATTGAAACATGCGAAAGTAGAGTCGAACCTCTTGTACACGACCAAGCTTATTGTCCGGCAAGGTGGTCGCTTATGGGAAGAGTTCACTTCCCATAAGCGACCACCTTGCCTGACAATAAGGGTGGTCGCTTACAAGAGGTTTCACTATAAACAGGAACTAATGACTGTAGATTGAAACATGCGAAAGTAGAGTCGAACCTCTTGTACGCGACCAAGCTTATTGTCCGGCAAGGTGGTCGCTTATGGGAAGAGATCGCTTCCCATAAGCGACCATGCACCTTGCCTGACAATAAGGGTTGTCGCTAACAAGAGGTTTCACTATAAACAGGAACTAATGACTGTAGGATTGAAACATGCGAAAGTAGAGTCGAACCTCTCGAAAACGACCACCACCCGGGTGGTCTGTAAGTAGAGGTGACACCCAAGCATAGCATTGTGTAGTATCTAAGCCATGGCAAACAACAACAACAACAACAACAACAACAACAACAACCAAGGATTCCCATTTGTTTAGGAAATAAATTATATTTCATTCTATGAAATGTATCCGATTTGTTACCACTTTACCTTTCGAGCATTGGGTCTTTTGTTATCCTCTTGGAAGATACGTTTACTGGCCTCAAGGGCTACCGCAAGACTAGGACTACCCCTCACGGGAAGAATCGAATTGATGAATGTCTTCAGATCTTCATCACCGACAAACTGATCTCTAAACGCCAGCCTCTCGGTGGCAGAAGAACCGTAGGCAACCACGGCATATCTCATCTTTCCCATGGAGTATTTATCAACCATTGATTTTATTATGCTTCGCATTTTGTTGAAATTCTCGGCAGAGTTGGCAGCGGCAGCGCTGATAGCAAAGACAAGATCAGCTTCTGGAACATCGACGTAGTCAATATCTACAATGAAAAATTGGAGTTATTCAATCATTAGAATCAGCAGCACTACTTAAAGTGCTACTATGACGAAATTCGTACCATTACAAAATAAATGATTTATTCGTAAAATAGTCTTTTAAGCTCCAAGATAGCAGTTTTAGTTGTTTTTAAGTCGATATAAGAATAAAGGAGTGAAATATTGGACTCTTAAAACAGGCAAAAATACGTCCGCCATTACTAAATCGTGTTCCAATAGACTGTGACGTCAGTTTCTCAATGTGAACGCGTCGCTACACGGCTTGCTGCACTGTATTTTTAGTTTAATTATGATTAACACATTTGAACAAGAAACAGTGTCTTGAATCGCTAAAAAATCGCAGTGTTGATGCGTGTAAATTAGCCATGTGACGAACTTGCGACAAACGATATTGAGAAACTGACGACACTTCTATTGTACAATTAGTCACCGGCCATGAACCAGTTTGAATAATGGCAGACTCGAAATTTGTACAAAAGAAGCTCATTTTGTGGAAGTTATTTTTATCGTAACGAAAAACGGTTTGGGTATGTTAATAAACATACTACCAGGATACTAAAAATGCAAAAAAAACATCAACTTCGCGAAATTTCATCACAGTAGCACTTTAAGGTGGCTCGTACCTAATTATTTGCGAGTTGGTTACATTTTTGAGACGCGCTTTACTTCGACAAAAATTAATCGATTTCTGTGATTTTAGTCCATTTGGATGTGGCGCAAAAATCGATTTATCGCACCCAAATTTCTAAAGCTACAAGCTCGATAGCATCTGTTGAAATTGCAGAATTTTCTGGGTCTCAAATAAACAATGATAGTAACAAACGGGTTAGAGTCGTTTTCATATGAGTGGGAAATCTATGTCACGGAGTTACGGTCACGGTAAGGAATCCAAGACATTGTATTCAACCAATCACAGCGCGCAAAATCATTGCTCAGCCAATCGGAATGGTTGGATACCGCACTGTCACCGCTGGGCACGAACTACTACACGTACTACTTCCACTCATGCGTAAACGACTATATGACTTACTGTCTCTAATCTTATCCATGATCTTCTTAGCAAGAGGCGTTGGTCTTTCTGACGATGGTACTTTAATAAGAGTACCCTTGAGTGGTGTGGTCTCCACGAGTTCACTAGGATCAGCGTACTGACCCACAGCGACAGGAATTACTCGAATACTGTCTTCCTCCAACGACCTGGCCGCACTTATTATCTCTTGTTTACCATTACCAGATTTATTGTCAACAATCACGACCAGGATCTTCCTAGCTTTGTCACGTGACCCTGAACCTTTGAATGTCCTTTTTGAAAGCCGCATGGCAGCATTGAGGTCAGGGATACCTTGGTTGCTCGCCATCTGCTGCAGGCGACGGACGAGGGCTTCCTTATCAGGGAACACGTCGTTGAAGCTGGTGACTAGCGTGGGTGTCCTGCCAAAGACGATGGTACTGTAGTGGATGTTGTCGGTGCCATACGTATTGATGATGGTCTTGAGCGTGTCTTTCATGAGTGTGAAGATCGAAGAAGCTTGAATAGAAGTGGCGCTGATGGCAAATCCAAGGTCGATGTCCACAGTTTCTAGGGGGTCTGGATTTAGGGGGAAATATATAACAAAAGGAATTAAAAGAGAGGAAAAGGATATGGTAAACAAGGCAAGGAGAACAGGGGGAAGAACATCTAGGGGGTCTGGAGTCAGGGGGAAATGGCAAAGGGAATTAAAAGAGAGGAAAGGATAAGGAAAAGAAGGCAAGGAGAACAGAGGGAAGAACTTCTAGGGGGTCTGGAGTCAGGGGGAAATGACAAAGTGAATTAAAAGAGAGGAAAAGGATAAGGAAAAGAAGGCAAGGAGAACAGAGGGAAGAACTTCTAGGGGGTCTGGAGTCAGTGGGAAATGGCAAAGGGAATTAAAAGAGAGGAAAAGGATAAGGAAAAGAAGGCAAGGAGAACAGAGGGAAGAACTTCTAGGGGTCTGGAGTCAGGGGGAAATGACAAAGGGAATTAAAAGAAAGGAAATTAAAAAGGAAAAGGAAAACAGGACAAGTAGAACAGAAGGAATAACTTATCCAAGTTGTCCCTGTATTATTGTTTCCCTAATGATCAAACATCCGATATGAAAACAATTATATAATTTGGGGGCTAATCATCCGGCGGTCGAGTTGAAGGCGCACTATGCTGCCACCATGCATACGACCCATGTCTGACGACGGAGAACAGCTCAGATCGAAATATTGTTCGTTTTTACTGAGCCAGAGAGGAAACCCGGAAGTGAAACCACGGTTTCTGTGTGTGTCGTTGCACGATTAATTCAGGATCTGAAAATCGACATATTTACACCGAAACAGAGTCAGGGTTCAGAGGACAGGGTCGACAGACCCCACCCTATATTATAGTGAGTACCACCCCTATGGAAGAATCACAGAATAACCGAGACACGCAGGGGTAATAGAATGAAATGAGAGGACGTGCAGGTAAGGGGAGTGGAGGTCATACGCGACTGGAGAGCAGTTCAGTGTCTTTTTCAAACCTTGATTGACGCGCTTTATGATCTCTTCACCAACATGAGATGGCTGTTCTTTCGTTGTAGCATTGATAGCATTGACCTTATTAGGTGTGACATCCACGAGTGCTCGCTTATCGGCCTCGTTACCAATAGCAACAGTGATAACCTGCAAAGATATAAAAAACAGCAAGGTCGATCATTACAAGTGGGGAAAGAATGATGATGGATATTTAAAAAAGGTAAAGCAAATGTTTTACTTCTAAACGCGAGAAGTGGTTGCCCATTCTCCCAAGCCATATTATTATTATTACAGTCATTTGCAAAAATTCTGGCCGCCACGATATATCAATATATCAATATATCGCGTGCATTATGGGTAATTAAATAATACTATTTTGAGTTTCCTAACTTATTAAATGAAGCAAAATACAAACGTAAGACTAAAATAAACATCATACTAATTATTTCTACCAACTTTGCTGGCGTTAACTTGCTTTAAAGGGAATTTTCGATTATTTAATTACCCATAATGCACCCGATATATTGATATATTGATATATCGTGGCGGCCAGAATTTTTGCAAATGACTGTATTAATTGTTATTTCAATTCAAAGTCTACTTTACCTCGATATCATTGGCCTCCAGGTCTTTTGCTGCTCTCTTTGCACTTTCTTTATCGCCAGATGTCATAACGTCAGTCATAATCACGACTACTTTCCGTGCATCAGGACGTACAGCATCGCTATCAAACAACTTCTTCGTCTCTCTAATAGCTTTCTGAAGGTCTGAGCCGGCGGCAAATCTTGGCAACGTGTCTAGTAAGGTGTTCAATCGTCGGGGATTTGTCATTCGGTCTTGGAAAGTAATCTTCACCGATGGTTCGTGGCCGTAGATTATCAGACTGTAGTGGATTCTATTGGTGCCATACTTGTCGATAATATACTTGATGATATCCTTCATGAATTTGGAAGTCTGGTCTGAATTTGCTGAAGCAGCGTTTATAGTGAAGGCCATGTCAACTCGAGGAATCTTTGGACGAACTGAAAAGATAATATTTTATTGCTGGGTTTCAGTGGGTGAAAGTCCATGAAGTTCAGTAGCTCCCCCCAAATAGGGGTAAAACACTGTTCTCCATGTTCAGCCAGCAGCGTAGCCTGAGTATCAGGCCTTCTAGTAGGGAATGGGGAGGGGGGAAGGGAAAGGAAGAATGAGGGAGAAGAAGTTTTCGGATATGAAGTTTCTAATTGTTTAGACATCTTTGTAGACCTTGACAAATATGTCTATTTTCATGATTTTCCCACACAAACTCTGTAATGTTTTGACGTCCAGCCAAACCATACATTCACTGTAAAATTTTGGCTGGACAACACAATTTCAAAATTTTATAATTCCGTCAGAATTCGCTCAAATCACATCAAACTTTGCACAGATGCTAATTTCAACATGCTGTTTCATGTCATGACCTCAATTCCGTAATTTCATTAATTCTAATAAACTCGTTCCCAGTACACTGCTCGATTAGGTAATGGCTAATTCCTGTAGTCACCACCAACCTTTGAATGCCCGTTTTATGATTTCCTCAGCAAGCATTCCAGGATCAATGGGTTTCTTAGTTTTTATTATGTTGTCAGAGTGTGAAGTCATTCCAGAAATCTCGGTGGGGTCTACTTCGTTACCAATCCCCACGGGGATCACCTCGATACCGCCATCTTCGAGATCACGTGAATTGTCTTTGACGTCATTCAAGGCACTTGTCGATCGTTTGTCGTGCATGACAACAAGGACCTTTAACAGGAGAAAAGTAGAATTATGAAATATTTGCGATATAACGAGTTGGCTGTGTACCGCGTGTTCAATATCAGGACAGAGATATGCTCGCGCAAATTGTCAGGCACTGACAACTATGAGCAACACGTTTTCATGGAAACTCCAGCTGTCGTCAGCATCTCCATTACTATCGATTTCATTATCACCAACACCACCACAATTATCATCATCAACAACAACATCATATTTGGTATATAATGAGGCTTCTTCCACGTGAATCTAAATGTATTTAATCCAAGCTTTTGGACCTAACCGGTCCATCTAATCGTCAGGGAATGGACGAACGAGATGTATTGATTGATTGACTGTATTGATTGATTTACAAACGTCAATTTTAAACTATCATGAGATGAATAATGGGCACGCGCTAACCAAGCGCGCGCTAATACATCATCATCATCATCATCGTCAAACTCATCAACAACAATATAATCAGTAATCAACATCATCATAATCAACGTCATCAAATTCATCATCATCATCACCATCATTATCATCATCATCATCCTCACCATCATTATCATCATCATCATCACCATCATCATCATCATCAACAGCATAGAGCACAATGAAAATACTTTACATACTTTGAGCGCTTGAGGTCGAGCGGCCGAACTCTCAAACAACTTTTCCGCCTCGTCGAAAGCCTTTACCACAGCAGGTTGTCCAGTCCCCCTCGGTACACTATCAATCAGTTGTTTAAGTGCCTCGTCGCTCGGAAGTTGCTCTCGCTCGCCAAAATTCAACTTTGTAGTTGCCGTATCAGCGTACACGATGACTGCGTAATGAAGCTTCTTGGTGCCATACTGGTCAATTATCATCTTTATCGTGCGTTTCATCTTGGAGAATGTTTCATCTGCATCGGCTGTGGACGCTTGGAGTGCAAACGCGATGTCGACTTCTGGGACATGGTGAAACACTGAAAATACAGAAAATTTATTTGCAATGTAATGAAGAGGAGAGGAGAGGAGAGGAGAGGAGAGGAGAGGAGAGGAGAGGAGAGGAGAGGAGAGGAGAGGAGAGGAGAGGAGAGGAGAGGAGAGGAGAGGAGAGGAGAGGAGAAATCAAATACACTTACTTTTGAAAACTTTATGCATTATTCTCTTCCCGAATTGTCCAGGGTCCTCATCGTTTCTTCCTGTCATCACATTGCCTTTCTCTGGAGTCACATATTCTAGCTCATCCATATCTACCTCGTTTCCAATAGCAACTGGAATGACCTTGACCCTGTCTTCTTCCAGAGGCCTTGCTGCACGAATGATGTCACCTGGGGAGTTGCTAGATTTTTTGTCGATGAAGAGAACGAGTACGTTGCGAGCTTTTGGTCGACTTGAGGCTGCGTCGAACATCTTCTCAGCCTCTTTAAGCGCCTGATAAATTGAACCACGTTAATATTAATATTCCATAGACAGACAGACAGACAGACAGACAGACAGACAGACAGACAGACAGACAGACAGGCAAACAGACAGACAGGCAAACAGACAGACAGACAAACAAACATACAGACAGACAGACATAATACACAAAGTACTACCTTATCAATTGCTGGTGTTCCAGACGGTTTCGGTAAACTGTTAATCAAACTCCTCAACACTTTATCCGTAGGGAAGAACGCGGATAATCCCACACGTGCTCTAGCCTCAGGTCCATACACGATGACCCCATAATGAACCCATTCCATGGTGTATGTACGGATGATGGAGTTAATTACAGATTTGATCTGGGCGAAGTTTTTATCTGAATCTGCTGAAGACGCCGTCATGGCGAACACGAGGTTTACCTCAGGGATCATGGGTATATTAAAGTCTGAAAAACAATATGAAGTTGGTAAGATGATGATGATAATGTTGATGATGATGATGGTGTCTTGATGACGGTGATGATGACAACGTTGATGATGATGATGAAGAAAATGATGATGGTGGTGATGTTGGTGATGATGACGGTGATTATAGTGGTGATGATGAGAATGTTGATGATGAAGAAAATAATGATGGTGGTGATGTTGTTGGTGATGACGGTGATGTTGGTGATGATGATGATAGTGGTGATGATGATAATGTTGATGATAAATACAATGATGGCGGTGGTGATGTTGTTGTTGGTGATGATGGTAGTGGTGATGATGATGAGAATATACACCTATTCCAAAAATCGTTGTCCGCGCCGAAAGCAACAAGCAAGAAGCTGACGACCGCAAAGGGCATTGGGACTTTCTCCTTATTCATTTATTCATCCGCAGACATTTTGACAACATGCATTTTCAAATGGCCGAATAGTTCCAAATGATTGCTATTCAACGCTCGTAGGGATAACTTCTCAAGTACCACGGATAAATAAATTATTTAGGAGATTCCCAAAGTCCTTTCCGGTCGTCAGCTTCTTGCTTGTTGCTTTCGGCCCGGACAACGATATTTGGAATAGGTGTATAACCTAAATAGTGTTATTGGAAGCCATTAGTGATGATGATAGTAATGACGATGGTGTTGATGTTGTTCATGATAACGATGATCATAATTACAATGATGATGATCCACTAAATGGCATTTATAAGTTCCCTTAACCGGACCACCACGCTTGGCCGCAAGGGTGTCCACTTAAAGTGCAACTAACCCCTGTGAGATTGTTTTAAAAATCTATTCAATATAAGCTGAATAGTCAGTGGGTTCAGTATTTTGTGATTTGAACCTTGCGTTTATGAGTTATAGAGGTTTGAAATCTCAATATGCAAATTTGATGACGTCTACTAAGGAATTTGCCATAACTTATTTAGACTTTTTCAAGAAGAACTTAATTTTTGAAATGGGCAAAAAAGTTATAAAATCATTTATAAAGACTGTGAAAATATTCTGTAAGTTTTCAAATGTCAATAATCAACACAAGGGCGTTTTTGTATAATAAATGATTCCTTAGTAGACGTCATCAAATTTGCATATTGAGGTTTCAAACCTCTATAACTCATAAACGCAAGGTTCAAATCACAAAATACTGAACCCACCAACTATTCAGCTTATATTGAATAGATTTTTAAAACAATCTCATAGGGGTGATAGGCACTTTAAGGGAGGTTCCACCCTGCAATAACTTACTTTTCTTGATTTTACTGACGATCTTCTCGCCAAGAATTGTTGGATCCTCTGTCTTTGGAACTTCAACAATGTTGTTTCTCAAGGGTGTGATGCTCTGAAGTTGTAGAGGATTTGCATATGTTCCTACGACTATAGGAATAACACGAATACCAGAATACTCCAGGGGTGTCGCTGCGGGACTCATTAAACTTCTTCTCTGTTCAACACGGTTATCAATCATCACAACCAGGATCTTCTTGGCATGGGGACGTGATCCTCTTCTTTCAAACATCTGCTTCGCACTTTTTAATGTTTCGATCATGTTTGGGGAGCCAGTTCTTCTCTGAATGGCATCAATCTTCATCATTAGGATGTCTTTACTTGGTAAAGCTGCACCGAAATCGAGAACGGTGAAGGGTTGGGCACCGAAGATGATGATCCCATATCTGATGTTCTTGGTCCAGTAGGTCGAAGCAATGGACTTAATGGAGTTTTTGATTAGGGTGAAGATTGTGGAAGCGTCTAGGGATGTGGAGCTGACGGCAAACCCAATATCCACCGCGGCGAACTCCAGTGGACCTAAGAAAACCAGACATCGTGAGTATATTTACAAAAATACAGAAGGGTATTACCAGCGCCATACTCCCATGCTGGCCTTCTAGCTCAACTAGTAGAGCAGTTGTCGACGACGACGGTGATGATGACGACGACGATGATGATGATGATGATGACAATGACAATAATTATAATAATATAATACTTACATCGCGCACAAATACGAGTCGTAAGGCGTTTTACAATATTATTTATAAACAATATACCATTCTAATAAAAATATACTAAAAATAATGAGAACTAATGTAATACATGGCTAAAATCTAAAATAAAAGGACGTCTTGTTGTATCATGGCAATGTGAAGTAGTAAGTAGCTTTGTTTTGCATCGCTCGGCGCACGGTCGGCGGATGAGACCTTGCACCTCCGCTTAGACGGAGCTACGAATGTTATAAAAATAAAATGAATGAATATTAATGAACTGAATGAATGAATGAATGAATGAATGAATGAATGAATGAATGAATGAATGAATGAATGAATGAATGAATGAATGAATGAAAACATTTATTTAAGTAGGGTAGCCCCTTCAGAAGAGTTGGCCCTCAGGGAGTCTGATTGAATATTTATTTCTCCCTCTCCCTCTCTGTCCCATTATCTTCTCTCTTTTTGCATTATTCCCAACCCATATCCCATAAATACCTTTATTTATCGCATCAATGATCCTATCAGCAACATCGTCAGGGTCTTCACCAATAGTTGTGTTAATCTTATGGCTTGGTGACGTAGCCTTGTCAGCCAGGTCATTGTGGTCGACTTCATTACCAACACCAACAACAATCAATACTACGCCATTTTCCTCTATCTGTTGCTTAGCAACTATCTCTCTTGATGGGTCCCCAGTTGACTTTGTATCGGTTATTATAACAAGTACCTTCTTGGCATCTGCTCTTACTGCATCGCTCTCAAACAACTTCTTACCTGAAAATAAATAAAAGGCATCTATTGGTGAACTCGTGGATATGCGGCCCGAAAGTTACAGTGAGTGATCGAGTGACACTGTTCAAAAGTCCCATCCCAATAACTCGTGGATTTGTAGCTCGAAGGTTTACAGCCGAGTGAGTGATCGAGTGACACTGTTCAAAAGTCCCATCCCAATAACTCGTGGATTTGTAGCTCGAAGGTTTACAGCCGAGTGAGTGATCGAGTGACACTGTTCAAAAGTCCCATCCCAATAACTCGTGGATTTGCAGCTCGAAAGTTTACAGCCGAACGAGTGATCGAGTGACACTTCCGGTTCAAAAGTCCCATCCCAATAACTCGTGGATTTGCAGCTCGAAGGTTTACAGCCGAACGAGTGATCGAATGACACTTCCGGTTCAAAAGTCCCATCCCAATAACTCGTGGATTTGCAGCTCGAAGGTTTACAGCCGAGTGAGTGATCGAGTGACACTTCCGGTTCAAAAGTCCCATCCCAATAACTCGTGGATTTGCTTACAGCCGAGTGAGTGATCGAGTGACACTTCCGGTTCAAAAGTCCCATCCCAATAACTCGTGGATTTGCTTACAGCCGAGTGAGTGATCGAGTGACACTTCCGGTTCAAAAGTCCCATCCCAATAACTCGTGGATTTGCAGCTCAAAGGTTTACAGCCGAATGAGTGATCGAGTGGCACTTCCGGTTCAAAAGTCCCATCCCAATAACTCGTGGATTTGCTTACAGTCGAGTGAGTGATCGAGTGACACGTCCGGTTCAAAAGTCCCATCCCAATAACTCGTGGATTTGCAGCTCGAAGGTTTACAGCCGAACGAGTGATCGTGTGACACTTCCGGTTCAAAAGTCCCAACCCAATAACTCGTGGATTTGTGGCTCACAAGTTTACAGTCGAGTGAGCGATCGTGTGACACTTCCGGTTCAAAAGTCCCAACTCAATAATCCCAATGCACCTACCCTCTTCAAGGGCTTTTTCAACAGAGGACATTCCAGAGCTCTTGGAAAGGACGTTGATGAAGGGTAGTAGTGATGATGGGTCGCTGAGCTTTTCCTTGAAGGATATCCTGATGTTTGCGTCATCATCGAACGTCATCAATGCATAATGGATACGACTAGTTCCATACCGCGTTACGACACTTTTGATGACGTTCTTCATGTGTTTTAAGGTTTCGTCCGCGTTGGAGGAGCCTGCGCATATGGCAAAACCAAGGTCTACCACAGGAATCCTACGAGGATCTGATCAAAAAAAGTTGACAATTAATAATGCATTAATATACAGCTATTTCAAAAAAGGTTGGTGAAGGTTTTGTTGCATCTTGCATACCAAGCCCGAAATGCACTATGGGCGATGTGAATAGAGTCAGCGAAAGGTCACAACAATATGGACTCTGGGAATTTTCTCAAACTTTATCTTCGCAATTTATGGAGCCAGCATATTTTCTTCTGTATGTGCATGCTGACATTATTTACATATGATCCACAATACATTTCGGGCTTGGTATAATAGCTGTATGTAGAGGTAATCATACGGTTTCGTGTTCAGTTTGAAAATAATTTGCACCAGTGTGTTTTTCAAAGAGTATAAAAACACACGAGTGCAAATTATTCCAAATTGAACGACAGATCTTATGATTACCAAATAATAATATTCATGAAGAAAAATATCGATTCTGATTGGCTAAGAGCAGTGGAGTTGAAAGGTAATTTGCACTGAATCGATTTTTTTTTCATGAATATTATTAGTACTATAGTAATAACAACTTGGGAATTGTTTTCAACTCAAATTGTTTTCATGAATATTATTAGTACTATAATAATAACAACTTGGGAATTGTTTTCAACTCGATTTTTTTTCATGAATATTATTAGTACTATAGTAATAACAACTTGGGAATTGTTTTCAACTCGATTTTTTTTCATGAATATTATTAGTACTATAATAATAACAACTTGGGAATTGTTTTCAACTCGATTTTTTTTCATGAATATTATTAGTACTATAATAATAACAACTTGGGGGAGCCTGCGCATATAGCAAAACCAAGGTCTACTACAGGGAAGCTACGAGGATCTGATCAAAAAAAATATTATCAATGAATAATGTATTGAAACCGGGAAGCAGTAATTCCCATGAATTCAAAAATAATTTCATAATGCGCGGATCGCATCAGACGTTGGTGAAATCTTGAACGCGTTGACGGGATTTTATTAAATAATAATAATAATTTGACAAAAATCAATGAACGTAAATACTTTCTAATTACTATGAAATTCATATTCGAATTATGTAAACCGATGATTAATTATTAACGTTTTTACAATAAATGTAACCAAAGCATTTGGTAATATTTGGCAGAAAGCACCGCACGCCATCAATGTCGCCCGAAAAGTTTATCAGATTGGGTTTTACAGATTCATTTAAAAAATAATAATGCCGTCAAAAAGTAGGCTTGAAAGTTGATAGTAGGTTAATTTATGCTAACCATAGATTGCGTATGGGTGACGGAGGGCCACTGGTTGGTTTTTACTGATTAATTTAAAAAATAATAATGCCGTCAAAAGTAGGCTTGAAAGTTGACAGTAGTTGAACTCTAACCACAGATTGAGTATGGGCGACGGAGGGCCACTGGTTTCTCAGTTTAAATAAAGTTGGTGATATTTATTATAATTATTATACCTTCAATTGTAATACAAAAATATTAATGTGGTCTTCATATTGACTAAGCAAAACGGTATGGGTTCTGCAGTCGGGTACAAATTAATTAGTTTAGAGTTCAAATTAATTAGTTTTACTGCGTTATTTGAACAGTTTCCATAAATAAACAGCAGGAATTCACGGTAGTTCGTCTATCGTAGATGTTGACAAAGGGCTTTAATATTGAGCATACCGAATGTTAGAGGCTCATATAGGCTGGTTCACACTATAGCGTCCTAAGCGTCGGAATCGGAATCGGAATCGGAATCGGAATCGGGAACGGAATCGTAAGAAGCTTACGATCTAGTGTGAATCAAAACAACGCAATCGTAGAAACATAACTGTTTTGTGTATTTCTAGCGCTTCTGTACTAATTGGGAGACACTACACTCACACAAAATTACACAAAATTTGTATAAAGAAAAAATGATTGAACTCATTAGTTCTTCTTTTGACACTGCAGCCAACTCATCAACACCATCAACAAACCCTTGCAAGTGTTACTGCTTGATTTACACGCGCAACGATGCCATATTCCAGCGCCGAAAATGCAAGAGGAATTATTATATCTCGTCCTCATAGATAAACTACTTAGAAAAACTTTTAATAAACTGCAAACGGTCAACACTGAAAACTTTATCGACATATAAAATTGGCAAAATATCCCATCAACAACTGAGGTTAATGATCATAATTTAAAGACTTTTAATGATTATATAGGAGGTCAATACAAAGCATGAAAATGTGTTTTAAAACACGTAAAGTATTGGTTTCTTTTTTTTTTCATTTTACTGTTCGATGTCTGTTCAGTTCGGGTTGCTAATGGGAGGTGGAAAACTTGCAAGATTGTTGCTGTGCGATTTCTGAGCAGCCGACCGTCTCAATACTATCGCCGAATCGCTTGTAGATTTGGTAGCCACACTACGGCCATTTGGCATTAATGTTCGACGTGTGTTCAGTTTGGGTTGCTAATGGGAGGTGGGAAACTTGCAGGATTGTTGCTGTGTGATTTCTGAGCAGTCGACCGTCTCAACTCTATCGGCGTCGAATCGCTTGTGGATTTGGCAGCCACGCTACGACCATTTGGCAGGCAACAAAGTCTCTTTAGTAAAGTTTTATATCCGTTACGATAGGTCTCATCAAACAAGGCCAACAAACATGGATTTATAGCACTGTTACTGTGAGCCATAAAGTAGCGAAAGAAGCCTAAATCGCAGGGCAGTTTGGCAGAGCCGTGTATGCGAATTGCCAGGAAGTACAGAAACCAGCAAGCAACATAAGCAACGGTTATGGAAACCAACATCTTAAGGAGTTTTCGTCCCGCCCTTTGCCTCGCGCTTGTTGCTTCTGTGGCATTTCCAGGAGCCTTTTTCAGACACAGCCGACTGATGATGACAATGTACAAGCAGATCGTTGAAGCTAAGCAGAACCAGTATACTCCAGCTAAAGCGTGTCTATAAAGTGATACAAAATCTCCGAAGAATTGAACAAAGCGCACACTACACACAAGCTTATATTTGGAGGACGGCACGACTTTAGGGCTCATCAAAAACGGAGAGCGTAACGCCGCAGCGAGGATCCAACTTGACAAGATTGACATTTTTGCCACACGTTTGGACATGATTCTCTTAAGAGGAAAAATGATGGCGCAAAAGCGATCAACTGTGATCAGAAAGACGGAAAAAACTGAGACGAGGATGGCCGTATGGTGCAGAAATATGACAAGACGACAAGATACAAGACCCAAAACACCATCCAGCAGCCAACGCGATCCGTAGAAGATTCTCACCACCATTCTTGGCATGTAGATTATTGTGATCGTTAAATCCGCGACGGCCATGTTGGCAAGAAATAAGTGAACACAACTTCTTCGCTTGGGGCCTTTCGCAACTATGATGACTATCATACTGTTGCCAAGAAGAGAGACGAGAATGATAACCACATAAGCCATTACACGAAGCACTCTGGTAACGATGGGATCATCGATAAGGCAAAGCAGTTTTTGACTCCTGCCATTTGAGTAATTCGAATTTCCAACGATAATTTGCGAGATATTTAAATCCATAGCATTTATGGAAGAGCGTGTTATTTTATCCAAGAGGTCGTATAAAATGATTAAGTTTATCTATCAATGGCACACGATTAAATAAGGGGTAAAAGTCGTCATAATCATACAAAGAAATCTCCATATCAATAGCATTTCTATATTAGCACATGCGATTTCGCTTCAATGATGTCATTTCCGGTCTTGTGAGGAATTTCCGTCAGCAGAGAATTGGACCTTTTCAATAGAATACTCTCTGCTTGATAGCACATGGAGGGTAGTATTTGCCCGTCATTTAAAGGCAAATAATAGACCCTATGCAAAAAGGTGTGGCAAAGGAGATACCTTGGTTCATCACTTATAGAAGACATCATTACCATCATTTGAAAGAGCGTACCCAAGCTAGTGATCTTGCCAAATCTTAGTGTTGTAAGATAAAAACCTAAAAAGTTACAGCTATTTGAAATTAGAAAGATTTGTATGGAAAAGAGACCCAAGGCCTGGCCGGCCTCGTTTTCATGTTTATGGTACATTTCAAATGCTTATAACTCTGCACTAATACAACATGCAACTTCATAAATGTACCAAGTTACTTATTTAGACATGGTCTTTCTTGTAATGGAAATATTTTTTTGAAATCATTTATATTTCGTGGTGCTCGTTCCCAGTCTTCACTCGTTTTGCATAGGGTGTATGAGATTCAAGGAGTTTTAATAACAGCTGATTGAAAGCAAGCAATCAATATTACAGTCAATGTGATATTAACCCATGTCGATTTGAGTGAAAGTAACTTCCGGCCTGTGAGTCTTATTAAACTCACTAAATGGACGAAAATCAGTCAAAATTTAAAATGAGCTGTAATTTTGCTGAAGTAATTTTGAACGACATATTAATAACTGTTTGGCATTATGTTAAAATGTTGCTTTCATATTCCAATGAGAAGTACTGTTTTTCTTACAATTTAAGGATGGATTGGGTTGAGTAAATGTCGTCATTTACTCAATCCATCCTTAAATCGTAAGAAAAACAGTACTTCTCCTTGGAATATGAAAGCAACATTTTAACATAATGCCAAACAGTTATTAATATGTCGTTCAAAATTACTTCAGCAAAATTACAGCTCATTTTAAATTTTGACTGATTTTCGTCCAAGTAGCACTATAGAAAGAAATATGTCACCTACGAACTGATAGGAAATTCTGGATGTATATTCAAATAATTAATTTTTCTTTTAATTCATCAAAAAGTTGTCATTTGACAGTGGGGAGCATTTGTATATTTTTTCTTTCTGGACGAAGCATTGAGACCGATAGACACTTCCACACACTAGTTCCCTACGACTGATAGGAATTTCCGGAGAATATATAACTAATTCAAACAGGTATATTATTCAATTATTATTTTTATTTTTTCATCAAAAAGTTGTCAATTGACAGTGGGGAAAATTTATATTATTTCTTTTCTGGCAGTTTTTGAGGCATTGAGAACGATATACGGAGTGATATGAATTTCAGGAGAATATACAGCAATTTCAAAAAACGTTGATACTGAATATAGTGTATTCCAAGACCGAAATGCATTATGGGACTTGTGTTTTATTGTCTAAAGTAATATAAATAATAATAATTTATTTTATTTTTTGTGTATTCCATCAGAAACAATATACTAGCTCCATATGGCGAACAAATCGCTGTATATTTACTTTTTATTTCAAAATAACGAGGCCCGCACTAGGAATGCACTATTCAGTATGCAGTATTCAGTTTTCAACATTTTTTGAAATTGCTGTATAACTTAATTAATTCAAACGGGTAAATTCAAATATGTTTTTTTTTTTTCATTAAAAAGTTGACCACTGACAGGGGGAGAATTTATATTACTTTTGTCTGGCATATTTTGAGACAGGATATGTTCTTGATATTTCTTGTGAAAGTGTTTGTTTTGTAAATACAGTCAAACCTCTATTAAGCAGTCACCCTCTATTAAGCAGTTACCCTCTATTAATTAAGCGGTCACTTTCACTCAAATTCCCGGAAATCGGTCCCCATACCTACTGTACACTTGACCTCTATTAAGCGGTCACCTCTATTAAGCGGTTAGTTGGCTATTTCTCGAAGGTGACCGCTTAATAGAGGTTTGACTGTAGATTAGTTTTTTGAATAAATAGGTCCCAGTCCGTTGCTCGTTTAGTTTAACTTTCTCAGAAAGCAGTGCATAGTTCATTTCCTGTTGAGATCGACACTGAAGACCTATTTAAAAAAGAACAAGTCCACTTTTTCAAATTGTTTTTGTATCCTTTACGATAACGACGGTCAAGCAGAGCCAACACGCAAGGATTAATAGCACTGTTGCTGTGTGCAAGGAAAAAACGAAAAAACATAAGGTTACAAGAGAACGGTCGACCAAACAGAACGTCAGCGAAAAAGTACACAAACCAACAACAAATGAAACATAATGTTATAGTACATAAAAGTTTAATGAGTTTTTCTGAGGCTCTTTGTCTTCTTACTTGTGCTGTATCGTTGGCAACTCCCACATCAATGGCTTTGGTTTTTCGCAGTTTTATCACAGTGATGGAATACAAGACGATGGTAACAACCAGAGAAATGCAGTACAACCAGACCAACACATCATAGTATACTTGTTTGGCTTTGCCAAATACGCGTTGAATATTCGAGAAGCATCGAAAACTGGCACCTCTTTGAACGAGTATCGGTCTGATGAGGTAAGGAGAGCGCAGAATTGCTGACAGAAGCCATGTAGCAACAACGATGATTCTGGTTACAGTTCGAGTCATTATGTTACGAAGTGGAAACACCATGGCACAGAATCGATCAATTGTGGCACCCAGAATAATAAACACTGACACCAAGATAGCAAGATGGTGCAGAAAAGGTACTGCATGGCAGAGAACAAGTCCAAATGTTCCAGTAACGAGCCAGATGTTTCCATATAGCATCATCACCACCATTCTAGGCATGTAGACGACCGTGACGATCAAGTCAGCGATGGCCATGTTCAGAAGGAAGAGATGAGGGTTCCTCCTTGCGAGTTTTTCTTTCATGATGACAGCTACGGTCATGGAGTTCCCCAACAACGACACAACAAAAATGATCACATATACCAACACTCGAGAAACTGAGCCGTCTGTAAAACATTGTCCAGACGTTTCACTGGAAATATTATTTGACGATAAGTTTGATAGATGGAGCAAATGAAATGGTGTCGACAACATGGCTCCACTCGAGTTCACAAACATTGAGGATATCTTCACTGGATTTCCAGAAACAGTTTAAGTGATACCCGAATGTAGTGTAGTCAGTTGGCCTTTCAGATTGTCTAATTCAGTGAAGCCTGGAGATAGACGTATAGCAGTAGCAGTATTTCTGGATTTCCAGAAACAGAAGTGGTACCAGAATATAGTTGGTGTATGGTGTATAACGACCGTTACCGACTCAATAAATGTAGACGTAGATGTAGTGTAGTCAGTTGGCCTTTCAGATTGTCTAATTCAGTGGAGCCTGGAAATAGACGTATAGCAGTAGCAGTATTTCTGGATTTCCAGAAACAGAAGTGGTACCCGAATATAGTTGGTGTATTGATGTCTAACGACCGTTACCGACTCAATAAATGTAGACGTAGATGTAGTGTAGTCAGTTGGCCTTTCAGATTGTCTAATTCAATGGAGCCTGGAGATAGACGTATAGCAGTAGCAGTATTTCTGGATTTCCAGAAACAGAAGTGGTACCCGAATATAGTTGGTGTATTGATGTCTAACGAACGACCGTTACCGACTCAATAAATGTAGACGTAGATGTAGTGTAGTCAGTTGGCCTTTCAGATTGTCTAATTCAATGGAGCCTGGAGATAGACGTATAGCAGTAGCAGTATTTCTGGATTTCCAGAAACAGAAGTGGTACCCGAATATAGTTGGTGTATTGATGTCTAACGACCGTTACCGACTCAATAAATGTAGACGTAGATGTAGTGTAGTCAGTTGGCCTTTCAGATTGTCTAATTCAATGGAGCCTGGAGATAGACGTATAGCAGTAGCAGTATTTCTGGATTTCCAGAAACAGAAGTGGTACCCGAATATAGTTGGTGTATTGATGTCTAACGACCGTTACCGACTCAATAAATGTAGACGTAGATGCAGTGTAGTCAGTTGGCCTTTCAGATTGTCTAATTCAATGGAGCCTGGAGATAGACGTATAGCAGTAGCAGTATTTCTGTTTCCAGAAACAGAAGTGGTACCCGAATATAGTTGGTGTATTGATGTCTAACGACCGTTACCGACTCAATAAATGTAGACGTAGATGTAGTGTAGTCAGTTGGCCTTTCAGATTGTCTAATTCAGTGAAGCCTGGAAATAGACGTATAGCAGTAGCAGTATTTCTGGATTTCCAGAAACAGAAGTGGTACCCGAATATAGTTGGTGTATGGTGTCTAACGACCGTTACCGACTCAATAAATGTAGACGTAGATGTAGTGTAGTCAGTTGGCCTTTCAGATTGTCTAATTCAATGGAGCCTGGAAATAGACGTATAGCAGTAGCAGTATTTCTGTTTACGCGATTGACTGTTACTAGTCTCGCCTTGTTGCTGAACAGTCTTTGCGGAGTGATTTACCACAGGTAGAAATTGATCTCCGATGGTATTAATAGCTCACTATATGAACACTGGTCTGACAGCATGACGGCCCGTTATTCCGGCGGCCAAAACTACTATGATATCATCACAGATAACTAGATAACCTGAAGTAAGTCCAAAGATGCACCTGCGTCTATAATATATCAGACTTTAGTGGTTGACCGGCAACTTGAAATCCTTTCGAAAATATCAATAACAAGGACACAAAAAAGTTAAGTTGAGGAAGTCCAAAGATGCACCTGCGTCTATAATGTATCAGACTTTAGTGGTTAGCCGACAATATCCTTTCGAAAATATGAGTAATATAAGACATTTATAAGCACTTTCGTTTACTCAAGGACGGCTAAGAAGTGTAAAAACAAATATGATTTAGTGCACGAAATGCTGCTCATAAAACAATTAAGATCCAGTCTCAACGTCCAATCAGGCTCTATCCATGCCAAACTGTTTACTTAACTTTCTTCATGCTATTTTGCAAACGATTCTTTGAATTTCTTAATCACTTTATCTTCAGTTGATAATGACGTCATAATGACTCCGAAACGTCGGGTTTTCTCTCAATTATTTTTGCCTGGTTTTGCATTAGTAAATCATTATTGATGAAAATATCAATAACAAGAATAATAAAAGGTTAAGTCTGCATCTGCAACATGTGAGACTCTAGTGGTTAGCTATATCCCTTCGAAAGTATCAATAAACTAGGATAAGGAAAGGTTAAGTTGATATTGCATATTCACTAGTATGGTTTATCCAATAGCGCAGAATTTTCGAAACAGCTGATAAAAGAAAAGTAAATACAATATGCCTTCAGGTTATTGAAATTATATTGTCTTAAAAATTGCAATTCAAAGAACACAGCTTGAGCCGAGCCGAGCCGAGCCGAGCCGAGCCGAGCCGAGCCGAGCCGAGCCGAGCCGAGCCGAGCCGAGCCGAGCCGAGCCGAGCCGAGCCGAGCCGAGCCGAGCCGAGCCGAGCCGAGCCGAGCCGAGCCGAGCCGAGCCGAGCCGAGCCGAGCCGAGCCGAGCCGAGCCGAGCATAAGGAATCTTTTATTTCACAGCTAGCTGTGGGGAGAATTTGTATTAATTTGTCATGCAGAATTGAAATTAAAAACCCCTTGTATGCTGCCAATAAAGTAACAGTTCTTTCGATTAAGTCGTCCGTAACCTACTGTTATGTCTTAGTGATATCGTCGCAATCATTTTCTAGGTAATATATTTGAATTTCTGCTACCCGGAATATAGTAAGAAAAAATAAATAAAATTTTAACAATTAAAAAAAGAGAAAAAGAGAACAAAACCTGAAAAAAAGAAAGGATGTAAACTGATAGAACAAAGGCAATTATTATTTTTCCAATTTGGTCGAACAAATTAATTTCAATGTTGCAAAAAAAATTCAATATATATAGGTTATTACAGTTAGAGTTGTGTAATACGGCTGGATATTTTTACGAGTCTTGCCGTATTTTGACGAGCCGTAGGCGAGGCAAAATACAAATAGACGAGTAAAAATGTCCAGCCGTATTACACAACTCTAACTGTAATAAATTATTTATTATACGGCAACAAAATAACCCCCCCCCCCCCCCAAAAAAAAAACGTCCTTTTTTTCTTTCTTTACTTATTTGTTAGCGTACAAAAGCTGTTTTTGTGATTTGTTTGTGAAATGCGCGCTCTATCACACAATCGATACGCCATCGAGCGCGCGCTCGAGAGATGTTTCGTTGGCTTTGTTCACCAAAAAGATTGGATTTTCTTCATATTTTCTATACAGATATCATTAAAAAGTAGTTGTTTGTTTCCCTATTCCCTTTAGAAATACTTTCCTGTCGTTGTATAGTGTTTTTTCTTTTTGCAATGAAAACCAAAACTGGTACAAAATATGTTGTGTTCAAAACCGGTTTTACCGGGTTACAAGCCGGGTAATACGACAATCTACAGTGGGTAATACGCTCGGATATTTGGAGGATTTTGTGCCCTTTTATGGTAAATTTACGTCACAGTCGTATAATAATTAGATCTTATTTGGGGTTTTTGCCGTAATACGGGCTGATATTTTACGAGTTGCGAATGTATTTTTCCGAGTCCCGAAGGGACGAGGAAAAATGCGAGTAACGAGTAAAATATCAGCCCGTATTACGGCAAAAACCCCAAATAAGTTATTTATTATACTACTCTGAACGAAAAAAAAATTGCCCGTGTTTTAGCAAATTTATCTAATAATTATTTCAAAACCTTTCAAGGTCCGCGCGCTCTTTTACAGAATGACAAATCGCTCGCGCACGGAACCAGCGCGCGCTTGAAACAGTTTTTCTTTCAAACTTTGTCCTTGCTTTTGGATGATTTTTTGACTTTGTTATTGTAAAAAAGAAATCGCAAGCGGTTTTCCATTGTCTGTACTCTTATTGAAAATGGATTTGAAGTCACAAAATGTTCAAAACTTTGCAGTGAAACCGGTTTTAGAACTATGGTAATACGGCTTTTAGAACTATGGTAATACGGCTTTCGAACTATGGTAATACGGCTCCATATTTTTCGAGTTCTCTTGACCTTATAAGGTAAAATTACGTAATAGTAGTATAATAAATATATATATTTTTTACATTCGCGTTCACACTTTAAACTCATCATTCATTATATTAGGCACCGTATGTCCTATGGTGATTTTTCGAATACAATGACTTGATGAAAGTTAGCTGTCAAGCAACAATAATATATTTGACACTTCACACAAAAATGTAGAGGCGTTAAAATCTACTCGACGGCGCATTTGAAGTTTGGTATCAAAAGTACAAGTAAAATGTCCATTCATTTATTCTGATACTAAAAGTTAACGTTAATAAAATCTTAAAATACATTAATAATAATAATAATAATAATAATAATAATAATAATAATAATAATAATATAATAATAATAATAATAATAATAATAATAATAATAATAATAATAATAATAATAATAATAATAATAATAATAATAATAATAATAATAATAATAACAATAATAACAATAACAATAATAATAATAATAATATAATAATAATAATAATAATAATAATAATAATAATAATAATAATAATAAATAATAATATAATAATAATAATAATAATAATAATAATAATAATAATAATAAATAAAAAAAATAATAATAATAATAATAAAGGTTTATTCAATACATTCCACATTAAGAGAACAAATCTAGTAAAAACTTTTCAACTAGATTTTACTAGATTTTTTCTCTTAATAGATTTTAGGACTTTATCAGCGTTAAATTTTATCATCAAAATATATTCCAAGCCTCTTCTAATACGGATTAACTTCTTAATTCAATATATTGGTGTAAGGATAACATAAATTACTAACCAAAAAACCCGGTGGAAATTGATGTTTTTTTTCTTCTGCAAAACAAATTAATTTCGCACAGTCAGAACAGGCCATCAATCATTGTAGTATCTATTTTATGTAATATCGAAGCTGAATAGTTATTTGATTTTGGAAAACACGGGAACTCTTCTGTCTTTTGTTTTGTTCACACTAACGTGTCATTTACAAGCTGTTTCGTACAAACCCTTGTACTAAGCTCCCGTGCTATACCATTTTAATACCGACCCTATTTATGTAATTAGGTGAATGTCGTTAATTATAAATGACCCTAATAACGAATTAAGTCTATTCTACTTCTGATGGTGGAACTTTTCATTTCCAAAAACTAATATTCAATTAGGCGGTTTTCTTTGACGTCTAAGATTGTCGTCTGCTATTTCAGACAAGTACGGTTCGGTCCTTTATAAAAAACAGTAGCAGGTACAAATGTTATTGATATGGAAATGTACGCCAACTAGTTCTATGAAAACAGCTTTTTTAATCATGCCATGATTTATTAGTTGAAACTCTCGAAGGTGTCATCATGGTCGCTTTGGGTTCAAATATCTCGCGAAGCATCGTCGAGAATTCGACTTCCACTAACGGTAGCACTAACACACCACTTTGCCTTATCGATGATCCCATCGTTACCAGAGTGCTTCGTGTAATGGCTTATGTGGTTATCATTCTCGTCTCTCTTCTTGGAAACAGTATGACAGTCATCATAGTTGCGAAAGGCCCCAAGCGAAGAAGTTGTGTTCACTTATTTCTTGCCAACATGGCCGTCGCGGATTTAACGATCACAATATTCTACATGCCAAGAATGGTGGTGAGAATCTTCTACGGATCGCGTTGGCTGCTGGATGGTGTTTTGGGTCTTGTATCTTGTCGTCTTGTCGTATTTCTGCACCATACTGCCATCCTCGTCTCAGTTTTTTCCGTCTTTCTGATCACAGTTGATCGCTTTTGCGCCATCATTTTTCCTCTTAAGAGAATCATGTCCAAACGTGTGGCAAAAATGTCAATCTTGTCAAGTTGGATCCTCGCTGCGGCGTTACGCTCTCCGTTTTTGATGAGCCCTAAAGTTGTGCCGTCCTCCAAATATAAGCTTGTGTGTAGTGCGCGCTTTGTTCAATTCTTCGGTGATTTTGTATCACTTTATAGACACGCTTTAGCTGGAGTTTACTGGTTCTGCTTAGCTTCAACGATCTGCTTGTACATTGTCATCATCAGTCGGCTGTGTCTGAAAAAGGCTCCTGGAAATGCCACAGAGGCAACAAGCGCGAGGCAAAGGGCGGGACGAAAACTCCTTAAGATGTTGGTTTCCATAACCGCTGCTTATGTTGCGTGCTGGTTTCTGTACTTCATGGCAATTCCCATACACGGCTCAACCAATCTTCCCTGCGATTTAGACTTCTTTCGATACTTGATGGCTCACAGTAACAGTGCTATAAATCCATGTTTGTTGGCATTGTTTGATGAGACCTATCGTAACGGATATAAAACTTTACTAAAGAGGCTGTGTTGCCTGCCAAATGGTAACCTTGCTGCTGACTCCTCAAACACTTCTGTCAGTGAAATGAGACGAAACCTTCAGAAAACAAACAGTAATAATGACAACAATAGCGTTGATAATGTTTGCCTTCGCATCGACAACTCGAAATTATAAGAAATTACAATCTACACCGACGAACTTCAGAAAATGGTCAGTAGAAGAAAAAAGTGACAAAAGAAGATGGACACTTTGTGTTTGAGATTTATATCTGAAAAATACATATTCTTTCAAAAAGAAAACTTGAGCTATTTCCAGTCTTTGTTGAACGATGAAACACTGTAGCAGATTTTTGGCAATGATTATATAATATGTAAACATATGTGGTTGGTAGATTGGTAGATTTAGAGATTGATCAGCGTTTTCCATCGTTTTCGGGTAAGGACAAAAACGCATCGAAATGCATACTTTTCATGGAGCTTTTTAAAAATGGCAACAACATTGAAAATAGATTTGTATTCATTCGATGATCATCCTCTAAGTGGTTTATCTAATGCTACATCCGCAGCGTTCATAACTCACTCTTAAGCTTTGATTAAACTTATTTGCTTTCAATATCAAATGCGATGCACCTGGGTCGTACGTACGGAAATTGAAAAAAAAAAGTGATCAATTCTTGACTTGTAAACTGGCCCCGGTTGCTCAATGAGTGGATCAGTAGTGCTATCCGTTGGTTAAATCCTTATCTAATGAATTAAAGAATTTGAAAGAACAAATATGTGCCTTTGCGGGACTCGAACCCACAGCTAGCTTCAGGATGCTAGTCTGATGCGCTAAAAACTACACCACATGGTGCAAATAATGCAGCTATAAAATAAATAACTGTTTATTTAAGTGTCCAATGTATATTAGCGCTTGCGCACTAATTGGGAGACACTGTACTCTCACGCACACTGAATTATATACAGTCATTTGCAAAAATTCTGGCCGCCACGATATATCAATATATCAATATATCGGGTGCATTATGGGTAATTAAATAATACTATTTTGAGTTTCCTAACTTATTAAATGAAGCAAAATTTACAAATAACAAACGTAAGACTAAAATAAACATTATACTAAATATTTATACCAACTTTGCTGGCGTTAACCCGCTTTAAGGGGAATTTTCGATTATTTAATTACCCATAATGCACCCGATATAATGATATATTGATATTTCGTGACGGCCAGAATTTTTGCAAATGACTGTATAATGAAGTATATGTGATAACTAACCAGGCTATTTCTCTTTCAGGGAAAGTTGAACACCGTAAATAATCGCAGTAACAAATGTATGTCAATGTGATAACTAACCGTAGGGTCCCAGGCTATTTCTCTTTCAGGGAACGTTGAACACCGTAAATAACCGCAGTAACAAATGTATGTCAATGTGAAAGATATGAACTGTGTCGGTGCACTAATGTTCTCTTTCTAATTATTTAATTTCTATATAGTAAAGTAAAAGTAAATGCCATATTTAACGTCCGTAACCCCTTCAGTCGAAACTGTTCTCCCAGGAGGCAGATGGTGCGCCCTTTTACCCCCTCCCTCCATCAGTGCTCCGTTACGGGTATTTAAAGCTGCACTGAGCTACACGGATTAGATGGAAGTCGAAACAAGGATGTGAGGTCATGAAGAATCGAACCAGGCACCTCTCGCATAGTAGGCCGCGCACTAACCAACTAAGCCATCCTTGCTCCTTATATACACCGACGCAGCCAGTTGATATCTTCCTTATCTAGTGGACAAGTAGATTATCCAATAAATTTATCCATTAGATAACGCTATCCACATTTTTTCCCCACTCCATATCCGTTGTACAATCATTAGCAAATGAAAATCGATGTTGTTATTCAATAAATTCATTCAGTTCACGAATACTAAATTATTTAAATAAAATATTTGCCTGCGAATATAATTTTTTTGTTTCCTCTGAGTTTTGATATATTAACATTACTTTTGTAAATTTGGCTCGTGGACAAAGGAGGGGTTGGCTTGGGTGGATTACACCGTACCCCCCTATAACGCTCTTGAAGTGCCTTGGTAACCGCGTCCTAAACCACATTTTTTTTACAGCGTCCTAAACCACGTGGTCATTCACTCCAGCTTGTCATCGAGTGAACTTGCTTGAGATTTTGATTATAAAAGATAGTGAAATCATGTTGTAATACCATACAGTCGGATATTACACGGCTCAAAGGGATAGCACTTTGTAATTAATTTTAATTTTAGTGATTTTGATTCCGTGTCTAAATAAAGTTCATTCATTCATTCATTCATTCATTAAATACAGCAGAACCCAGCTAACTCGAACTCCCAAGGAAAGCGAAAATTAGTTCGAGTTAGCGGGGGTTCGAATTAGCGAGGTTTCGAGTATCCCGTTAACAATCAATGACGTATCGATGTTTTGTTATTCATTCACAATCACGAGTCATATACGTTTCTATACAAGCATCAAGAGTTCCAGACTTCCGGTACGCGCGCAATGCATTGTGAGATTATTACAAAGGAAAAGTGAGCAACATAGCTTGGGCTCCCTGTGTCTAGAATTGGTGCTCACTTTTCCTTTGTAATAATTTCACAATGCATTGCGCGCGTACCGGAAGTATGAAACTCTTGATGCTTGTTAAATTCAAGATTCCTACAAGTCAATCAGCAACTGTTCTGGCACTTTGATGTTTATCAGCCATTTATCAAATAGAGTTTGAGTTAACGGGGTAAATTTGACCCTGATTTGAGTCAAGGGAAACTCAAATTAGTTCGAGTTAACCGAGTTCGAGTTCTGAGCGGGGTTCTACTGTAGATAACCTCAAAGTGCATATGAAGCGAAATTGTTTCTTTTGAAATTCGATTACATATGAAGTGAAAAGTGGGTTGTTTCAGTATTTTGTGTTTTGGACTTCGCATTTGCGAGTTATAAAGGTTTGAAATCGTGATATGCTAATTTGGTGATGTCATTAAGGTTGCAATTTATTATACAAAAGCGCCCTTGTGCAAATTATTGACATTTTATAATCTGGCAAAAAGTTTTCTATAACTTACATAAATGATGTTAAACTTTTTTTCTATTTCAGAGAAGAGTACTGCTAGAAAAAATATAAATAAGTTACGACGTGCAACCTTAATGACGCCACCAAATTAACATATCACGATTTCAAACCTTTATAACTCCGCAAATGCAAAGTCCAAAACACAAAATACTAAAGTGCAAACCATATGTCCGTGAAACAGTACTAACTAATTAGTACTAAATAGCACTGATGAAACAATAGAAAATAGAGATAACACTATTTAGTACTTTTAAATTAAAGATATACTTTTTCAACTTTTTCAACATTTTTAAAAACATTAGAAACTATTTAGTACTATTTAGTAATAGTACTATTTCACGGACATATGGTTTGCACTCTAAAACATCCCACTATTCACTTCATATGTAATCGAATTTCAAAACAAAACATTTCGCTTCATATGCACTTTAAACACATCCGCAAACATAGCTAGTTTAGAATTTGTGACTACGTTGGACATGTCATATGATTTATCGGTGTTTGGTTGGGTGGAGAGCCTTGTAGGCGACTTCGTCTTCGTGTCCTATTCTTGGTTTTCACATGACGTCATCAAAAAGCTAAAATCCAAACTATTCACCTCACAAAACTGTTTGTTGGATATGTTGTTTATATCGTTATATGAAAATTCTTACCAAAATAATTTTGTAATTTAGATGTTTGGTTTTCGTTTTATTGCGAGTCAAATGCTGTCACGCAATACAGTCACGCATTTTCAAAAGCCATAGAAATAGGAAAATTCGTTTGAAATAATACGATTTTAACTTAGTAGATGATGGGTAACTTTATTTTGATGAACATAGCTATTGAAAAATTGAAGTATTTGCAATTAAACATGATTTTCTGTCTTTGTGATTTGGCCGCCATGTTGGTGTCGCTCGATGCGACACCAACATGGCGGACCCATACATTTAAAATAAATTATGAGCATAAGCGATCGCTCATATCTTCGTATCTAAAACTTCTTTTAACTAAAACTTCGGCTGAGATATATGGTTTTGGCTGCTCTTTCGGCCTATGAAGGTTTTGTTCTATATAAGTCCTGGGAAAAATTTTGATGACGTAGGTGAAAGCCAAGAATTGTTTCTTCATCTGCCTTTTGGCAAATTGTAAAATAAATAAATAAAACTCATAACTTGAACAACAAACATCTAGAGAGTCAGACATAATAGTAAAATGTCAGACATAATTGTAAAATTCCCATTCAATGTATTTCAACTACATTGCGTGCAAGTTTGAAAACTTTAAAAGAAACAACTAGAAAAGCTCGTTGAATTAATAAATCGAAAGCTGAAAAAGATCTTCATAATGCTAATACTTAGAAACAAAAGCATTGAAAATCTTGAACGTCTAATGTTGATTCAAGTATGTCTTGAAAAGGCCAATTACCAGCGAATTTCCAGTACAAACTGGTGCTTGAGTCTTGAAAAGAACAATTACCAGGGAATTGCCAATACAAACTGGTGATTTTACATTTTACGTTACGCCAGCTGCGGGCGTAAGTTACACGAAATCAGGCAGCAAATTATACATTTGGTATACTTTACGTAGGCCGCCACGTATAAAGTTGTATGAGTACAAATACTAACCCCTTCTCTGAAACATTTTCCCATTTACGATTCTCAAATACACAAACACTACGCGATCGTTCGACACGAAAGCTGCGTAAGTTTGCAAGAGACTTCTTTTAATCTTTCTTTAATCATAATTACTGCCATTTAGCTGAAGCTAATCCCGGCAGGAGGGGCAGCGGCCCCGAGATTACACAACAATGGTACAAAAAATAATCTAAATTTATTTAAATTTTAATTTTAATTCGGTCAATACCAAACAGCAAATATGCCGTATTTTTATTGATGTATTGCCTAACCCTATACCACATACATAACTTTTGCCAAGACAAAATAATAATATATATATTTTATTTATAGATTAAATATAACGAAGAAGAAGAGACGCATTTTTTTTTTATATATTATTTTACATTATACATTATACATTATTTTATTTATATATTTTATTTCTTTAAACAGGGATATCTAATTAGCTAGGCTACAGTTTGAATAGAGCCCTGTATAGCTAAATATATAAATCAAATTATTATTATTATTATTATTATTTATTATTATCGTTATTATTATTATTATTATTATTATTATTATTATTATTATTATTTATTATTATTATTATTATTATTATTATTTTATTATTATCGTTATTATTATTATTATTATTATTATTATTATTATTTATTATTATCGTTATTATTATTATTATTATTATTATTATTATTATTATTTATTATTATCGTTATTATTATTATTATTATTATTATTATTATTATTATTATTATTATTATTATTTATTATTTATTATTATTATTATTATTATTATTATTATTATTATTATTATTTTATTATTATCGTTATTATTATTATTATTATTATTATTATTATTATTATTATTTATTATTATCGTTATTATTACTTTGTTGATTTCATGTCCAGAGCAATAAATCCAAACAAAAGTGAAAAGAAAATACTTCACGATGTCAAAACTAATCTAAACTATGATAGAGTCGTTTTGGGGGAAACCGACTACGGCACGGAATCAAAGATATATATACAACCAATCACAGCGCGCAAAACCATTGCTCAATCAGAATGCTTGGACAAGACACGGTCACCGCACCGCACGAACACACTAGCTTACAAAATCTACGAATGGCGAAGTCAACCGGAAGTGTAAATAACTTCTGTTCGGAGTTTCATACCTTCATAGTTAGTATTCCCTTTGGATGAAGTAACCTCACAGGCTTAAACTTGGACTAAATATCTAATGTACGAAACCCCGAACAGAAGTTATTTACACTTCCGGTTGACGTCGCCGTCGTAGATTTTTGTAAAGCTTAAAGTGCTTATGAAGCTTATTTTTTTATTTTGAAAATCGATTACATATGAAGTGAATAGTGGGATGGTTCAGTATTTTGTGATTTGAGCTTTCGCATTTGCGAGTTATAAAGGTTTGAAATTCGGTGACGTCAAAGAAGGCTTTTGCTGTAACTTATTTATATTTTTTCAAGTATTGCTCTTTTCTGAAATAGAAAAAAAAGTTTAACATCTTTTATATAAGCTGTAGAATAACTTTTTACCAGTTTAAAAATGTCAGTCATTTGCAAAGGGGCGCTTTTGTATAATAAATGATGCCTCCTTTGACGTCACCGAATTAGCATATCACGATTTCAAACCTTTATAACTCGCAAATGCGAAGCTCAAATCACAAAATACTGAAACATCCCACTATTCACTTCATATGTAATCGATTTTCAAAATAAAAAAATAAGCTTCATAAGCACTTTAAGCTCCCTCGATCGCACCACAACTACTTCCCACTCATACGAAAACGACTATTAAAATCGCACAAGTCTCTACAGAGAGGAGATGAATTCATTAGCACCGGTACCATTCACTGCCGACAACCATGATAATGAACAGATCTTATTGCAAATCGATGCTACACTTTTCCAAATATTTTTATATCCATTCCTATAGTGATCATTGAAAAAAGCCAGCACGCACGGGTTGATAGCGCTGTTGCTATGCGCCAGAGCAAAACGAACAAACAGAAGCTTACAAGAGAACGGTCGACCAAACAAAATGTCAGCGAAAAAGTACACAAACCAACAACAAATAAAACATATCGTTACAGCAAATAAAAGTTTTAAGAGTTTTTCGGAAGCCTTTTGCCTTCTTGTTTGTGCAGCATCGCTGGATGATCCAAACAGTTTGGCATTTTTCAGTTTAAAGATTACAATGAAATATAAGATGATAGTGACGATCAGAGATGAGCAGTAAAACCATAAGAGCATATCGTAGTATATATGTGTATCTTTGCCAAATAGACTAGACAATTTCGAATGACATTTGAAGTCAGGGCCTTTTTTGATAAGCACAGATGTGATGAGGTAAGGAGAGCGCAGAATTGCTGACAGAAGCCATGTCGCAACAACGATGATTCTGGTAACAGTTCGAGTCATTATGTTACGAAGTGGAAACACCATGGCACAGAATCGATCAATTGTGGCACCCAGAATAGTAAAGACTGACACCAAGATAGCAAGATGGTGCAGAAAAGGTACAACACGGCAGAGAACAAGTCCAAATGTTCCAGTAACGAGCCAGGAGTTTCCATAGAGCATCATCACCACCATTCTAGGCATGTACACGACCGTGACGACCAAGTCAGCGATGGCCATGTTCAAAAGGAAGAGATGTGCATTCTTCCGTGCGAGTTTTCCTTTGATGATAATAGAAACGATCATGGAGTTCCCCAACAACGACATGACAAAGATGATAGCGTAAACTGACACGCGAAACGGCGACGCTTCGTTAAAACACAGAACTCTACTTGATGTGTTTTTCAACGTTGAGTTCGAGAATCGAGGAACTTGAGTTGGAAAGAACATGGCTACACTCGAATTCATCTTCACTAGAAATTAAAGTTTGTATGATATGATATATGTAAGTGTATATATGGTTGCAGCTGCTTTACCTCAATAAGACTTCAACACCTTTTAAGCCGTATTTACAGGAGGGGTTAGTGGTCCCCTGGGACAATAACATCTGTTCTATTCACCCAGCCAGAAGTCTTCCCAGAAAAAAATTTCCGAGAGAAAATATCAGAAAATTTTTTCCCAGGAGAGAGAATATTTCCTAACCAAAAAAACAAAAACAAAAAAACAAAAAAGGGACTCAAATAAGGTACTTTTTATAAAATGAAACAATTCCCAGGTACAGAAATATTTCCTATCCACATAACCTAATATATATTCTGTATATTTCATATTTTTATGGGATAATAGTTCTAATTATTAACTTTAATAGAATATATTTTTCACAGGAACCTATAATTGTTCCATATAATATACAAATAGTCAAATGCGAAACTCATCTTAGGTTTCCCAGGAAAGTAATGGTAGAACAGTTCTTTCATAGAACAGACACCATTAACCCCTCCTGTATTTACATGTAAAAAAAAATGGAAATGTTAACAGGGGGCCCACATCAGTTTTTATTTAAAAAATACTTAATTGATTCAACTGACGCACAAGAAAACCTTATATGTACATAATATGATTGCTGTAAATTTGTAATAAATAAAAGGCTTTAAAAGTTTTAACAAATGTTCAAAACGTTTTCGACCATTGGGTCATCTTCAGTGAAAACTTTTAAAGCCTTTTATTTATTACAAAACCTTATATTGTGTTAACGTAGCAATTAATTATTATTTTTATTATTTTTATTTTTATTTTTCCTTTTTCTTCTTTTTTTTTAAATAAAAAATTCAATAGAGAAGATTGTTAAAACAAATTGTTGGTGAAAAGAGTATTGATTTATCGCTGGTGAAGCAGACTCGCAGAATAACTAAAAGACTGTCATCGATGATTTGATTCAAAGTGGACACAGGATGACACACGACTGTGCGCTTTGTAAACGTTCTAATATTTTACTCATGAATTGAAATGAACTTGCGAAATACACGAAGAATAGACTTGTTTTGATTAGAAAAAGTTTTGAAACGATCATAGGTCCCAATCCATTGTTATTATAATATGACAACCAGATATCTACGAATGGCGAAGTCAACCGGAAGTGTAAATAACTTCTGTTCGGAGTTTCATACCTTCATAGTTAGTATTCCCTTTGGATGAAGTAACCTCACAGGCTTAGACTTGGACTAAATATCTAATGTACGAAACCCCGAACAGAAGTTATTTACACTTCCGGTTGACGTCGCCGTCGTAGATTTATAACTACTTCCCACTCATACGACAACGATTATTAAAATCAGACAAGTCTCTACAGAGAGGCAATGAATTCATTAGCACCGGTACTATTCACTGCCGACAACCATGATAATGAACAGATCTTATTGCAAATCGATGCTACACTTTTCCAAATAATTTTGTATCCATTCCTATAGCGATCATTAAAAAAAGCCAGCACGCACGGGTTGATAGCGCTATTGCTATGCGCCAGAACAAAACGAACAAACAGAAGCTTACAAGAGAACGGTCGACCAAACAAAATGTCAGCGAAAAAGTACACAAACCAACAACAAATAAAACATATCGTTACAGCAAATAGAAGTTGTAAGAGTTTTTCGGAAGCCTTTTGCCTTCTTGTTTGTGCAGCATCGGTGGATGATCCAAACAGTTTCCAATTTTTCAGTTTAAAGATTACAATGAAATATAAGATGATAGTGACGATCAGAGATGAGCAGTAAAACCATAAGAGCATATCGTAGTATATATGTGTATCTTTGCCAAATAAACTAGACAATTTCGAATGACATTTGAAGTCAGGGCCTTTTTTGATAAGCACAGATGTGACGAGGTAAGGAGAGCGCAGAATTGCTGACAGAAGCCATGTCGCAACAACGATGATTCTGGTAACAGTTCGAGTCATTATGTTACGAAGTGGAAACACCATGGCACAGAATCGATCAAATGTGGCACCCAGAATAGTAAAGACTGACACCAAGATAGCAAGATGGTGCAGAAAAGGTACAACACGGCAGAGAACAAGTCCAAATGTTCCAGTAACGAGCCAGGAGTTTCCATAGAGCATCATCACCACCATTCTAGGCATGTACACGACCGTGACGACCAAGTCAGCGATGGCCATGTTCAGAAGGAAGAGATGTGCATTCTTCCTTGTGAGTTTTCCTTTGATGACGACAGAAACGATCATGGAGTTCCCCAACAACGACATGACAAAGATGATAGCGTAAACTGACACGCGAAACGGCGACGCATCGCTAAAACACAGATCTCTACTTGATGTGTTTTTCAACGTTGAGTTCGAGAATCGAGGAACTTGAGTTGGAAAGAACTTGGCTACACTCGAATTCATCTTCACTAGAAATTAAAGCTTGTATGATATGATATATGTAAGTGTATGTATGGCTGCAGCAGCTGCTTTATTTCAATAAGACTTCAACACCTTTTAAGCCGTATTTACATGTAAAAAAAATTGGAAATGCCCACATCAATTTTTATTCAAAAAATACTTAATTGATTCGACTGACGCACACGAAAACCTTAGAGCAGATTTCGAATGACTGTGAAAAACTTACGGCACGGACGTGCCGTGCCGTGACCGTGATGATTTAGGATTTCGAATGAATCCGTGCCGTGACCGTACCGTGCCGTGCGCCGTGTTTTTTCACAGTCATACGAAATCTGCTCTATATTGTGCTGTATTTAACGTAGCAGTTAATTATTATTATTATTTATTTATTTTTCCAATTTTTTTAATAAAAAATTCAATAGAGAAGATTGTTAAAACAAATTGTTGGTGAAAAGAGTAATTGATTTTTCGCCGGTAAAGCAGATTCACACAATAAATAAAAGACTGTCATCGATGATTTGATTCAAAGTGGACACAGGATGACACACGACTGTGCGCTTTGTAAACGTTCTCAGTAATATTTTATTCATGAATTGTAATGAACTTGCGAAATACACTAAAAATAGACTTGCTTTGATTAGAAAAAGTTTTGAAACGATCATAAGGCTCAAGATAATGTAAAAATTAAAAAATTAAAAATAATTTGAAAATTGAAAAAATATATATTAAATTTTAAAATATATATAATATATAAATATTTCCAAGAAAACTGTCCTTTTTACTCAACAACACTCAGAATCAAATAAGTTTGCCATGTGTATTTTCTTTTCTTTTAAAAGCGAATGGTGAAAGGCGATTTCATGTGTCCCAATCCATTGTTATTAATATGGCAACCAGATATCGATTGGCTAATGAAATAAAGCAACTTGGCACAAGCTATTTTAGTGATGGATAGCAAATTAACATTACAAAACTAACGTTTCTGAACATGAAATATCGCTATGAAAAACATAAAACAATATCCAAATATATGGACCCTCTTCTTCCCTTCTATATTTGTACTCATAGTTGATTAGTTGGTGAAGCCAGTGAAAGCCTGTTTGTTCAAGAACTGGATAGTACTGTTCAAAGAGCAGATAGGAATATTTGTACTCATAGTTGACTAGTTGGTGAAGCCAGTGAAAGACTGTTTGTTCAAGAACTGGATACTACTGTTCAAAGAGCGGATAGGAATATTTGTAATCGTAGTTCACTAGTTGGTGAAGCCAGTGAAAGCCTGTTTGTTCAAGAACTGGATACTACTGTTCAAAGAGCAGATAGGAATATTTGTACTCATAGTTGATTAGTTGGTGAAGCCAGTGAAAGCCTGTTTGTTCAAGAACTGGATAGTACTGTTCAAAGAGCAGATAGGAATATTTGTACTCATAGTTGACTAGTTGGTGAAGCCAGTGGAAGCCTGTTTGTTCAAGAACTGGATAGTACTGTTCAAAGAGCGGATAGGAATATTTGTACTCATAGTTGATTAGTTGGTGAAGCCAGTGAAAGCCTGTTTGTTCAAGAACTGGATAGTACTGTTCAAAGAGCGGATAGGAATATTTGTACTCATAGTTGACTAGTTGGTGAAGCCAGTGAAAGCCTGTTTGTTCGAGAACTGGATAGTACTGTTCAAAGAGCAGATAGGAATATTTGTACTCATAGTTGACTAGTTGGTGAAGCCAGTGAAAGCCTGTTTGTTCAAGAACTGGATAGTACTGTTCAAAGAGCGGATAGGAATATTTGTACTCATAGTTGACTAGTTGGTGAAGCCAGTGAAAGCCTGTTTGTTCCAGAACTGGATAGTACTGTTCAAAGAGCGGATAGGAATATTTGTACTCATAGTTGATTAGTTGGTGAAGCCAGTGAAAGCCTGTTTGTTCAAGAACTGGATAGTACTGTTCAAAGAGCGGATAGGAATATTTGTACTCATAGTTGACTAGTTGGTGAAGCCAGTGAAAGCCTGTGTTCAAAGAGCGGATAGAACGAGTGAAACTTAATCGCTAAATCATCCACGCGATCCCAATAGCTGTCTACAGATGTGCTGTCATTCCTTCTCTATTATCAACACGAGATGCAAATTGTGAAGAAAGTTTCCGGTCATTCTCGTACCCAGACCCTTCTCAGCTTTCCAACGAAACATCGAAGACACTGGTAAGAGACAAACCGGAAGTCCCAGATTCTAGGTCGTCAGATATACGCATGCTCAATATTTTCTAACTTCGCCGGGTAACAAAATGGCGGACCTCGCCGATGCTCTGACAAAACTTCATCTACATTTCAGTATAAAAGAGAAACAGATATCTGACGACCTAGAATCTGGGTCTTCCGGTTTGTCTCTTTCCAGAGCCTTCGATTTTTCGTTAGAAAGCTGAGAAGGGTCTGGGTACGAGATGGTTTCCGGTTTTTTTTTTTTTTTTTTTAAAAATATATTTTTGTTTTCGCTCATTGAACGTCGCCAGAACACTTCAAGGGTCTAATAATAATTAGTATAAACAAACTAGTGGTCTATCACATATCCTGCAATCTGATTGGCTACGCTACTAGGGGTCTAATAGTGATAGTCCCCTAGTAGCGAATCACCATGGTAACCATTGGCCGTGAAAGATGAAGCAAGATGGCGGACAAACCCGATGGTTATTTTTTTTTCGATAAAAAGAGCTAAAATAGACCGAGAAACAAATCTCAAGAGCAAGAAATGGAAAAAGGCACATAAATATAGACATCTCATTGACAATTCAAGCAAGTTTTCTTTGGCTGACACTGCAGAAACTGAGCGAGAAACGATCGTTAAAGTTGAAGATTTTTAGTGCCGATTTTTCAACTTTTAAAACTGAGCGAAGACAAAGTCAAATGGAGTACTGATAGTGATAAAGGTAATAAACGAAGGCTACACCACTCTTGACTCGTGTTTTGTTCATTTGTTATTTGATTTATGAAAGTTTTTCAACAAAAGAACCAACTTTTCTGGTTTAGTTTTAACTAAACAGCTCGATTTAGTTCAGCCAAATGTGTACTTATGACTAGAATAAAATTCGTATTCTTCTTACTTGTGCAAATTAATCAAGAAATATTGGTATAATATTAAGTATGCTAGTTTGTTTATACTAAAACAATTAGACAACTCGCCCTCGTTGTCTATGAGCTAAGATAGTCAACTCGGCAGGAGCCTCGTTGACTATCTGCTCATAGCCAACTCGGACTCGTTGTCTAATTGTTAATTAGTTAAAATCTTTTTTCGATATTCCAGAGGGAAGTACTATATTTTTATGAATCTTTAGAGGTGTCAGTGACGTCATCTACTCAACCCAACATTCAGCTCCATACATTTCTTTGTATTTTGTGAGTCAAAATATCTCAATGTTTTGTTCAGATATCAGCTCTGCATTGAAGACAACTGGTCAGACAATCATTCCTAAGCACAAATAATGTAAGACAACTCCTTCACCCAAACTTTTAGCTTCATAGAAATAAAATAATTCAAGAAACTAAACACAAAGAAATGTATGGAGCGGAGCCGTGTTGATTGTTAGGGTTGAGTAGATGACCTCACTGACACTTCTAAAGATTCATAAAAATGTAATACTTCCCATAGGAATTTTGAGAAAACACATTTACCAGTAATTGTATGGCTCTTTGACATTATTTCAGTGAAGTTTCAGCTAAATTAAATTTCGATCGATTTTCGTCCAAGTAGCACTTTAACATTTTTAAAAGAATCGGATTATATTATCTTGATTGGCGATGACGTCACATGGTTCCCCGTAAGTAAGTATAGTAACTACAGACAGCCGGTTGCTTCTACAGTTTGCTTCTACAGTTTACTTCCGGTATCTGTGACATGTTTAGCATTGTCAGTACTATTTGCCGATATGTACTAACCTAAGGCTACCTTTCTGACCATGCTTTACTGATAATAAAGTAAATTCAGCATCCGTGTGACATCATCGCAAATCAAGATGGCGGCCTGTGACGTCATCGCAAATCAATGTACGGTTGGCGGCACGATAAACGAACGAGCTGTTAGGCAGATAATTCAGTGACAATGTCTCTACATCTGGGATGACTTGGTTTCCAAGAGCTAGTATTTATACGGTACTAGGATTCGATCGACTACTTATGTTGTCCACAGTGGCAATCAGTACAGCGACTTAGTTAGCACACAACAGAGCTGAAAGACTAATAAAATATCATTGCCTTCCCCTCGATATGTTGCTAACTGAAGCGATCGTCAACAATAAATGAAGATCTTTACATAATTCCATCGAAGAATCGGATATAAATTACGACCAAAAAGGCTTCGAATCCACTCTAAACACGAGATCACGAGTCACAAATGCCCAAATGAACGACGGGAACGTACGATATATGACGTCAGGGCAAAAGTCACGTGAAAAAAATATTTCCACACTGAAAAACACAAATCGAGAATCGAGCTGACATCTGAAACACAGGAAGCCCAACCAAAGATTAGTGTTGCTCCCAGTTCACTCGCTGGGGCTCGCTCACTGGTCGCAATTATAATAATAATAATAATAATTATTATTATTATTATTATATTATTATTATTATTATTATTATTATTATTATTATTATTATTATTATTATTATTATTATTATTATTATTATTATTATTATTATTATTATTATTATTATTATTATTATTATTATTATTATTATTATTATTATTATTATTATTATTATTATTATTATTATTATTATTGTCATTTAAAAATGTGTAGTTACTACGTTTTCATCGACGCTAGGTGACGATGGCGACTACTGTGAATTACATTTGGTGCAGGGGGAAATAATTTTCTTCCAAATCTGTTTGTATGCGTTGCTATAACGATCATTAAATACAGCAAGCAAGCAAGGATTGATGGCGCTGCTGCTGTGGGCCAGAAAGAAGCGGAAAAACTTCAGCTCACAAGGAAACGGTCGATTCCAGAAAATATCGGCAAAAAAGTAGACAAACCAACAGCAGATAAAACAGATTGTCACAGCGATGAAGAGTTTGAAAAGCTTTATTGAGGCTTTCTCTTTTATCCCTTGTACTGCATCGTTTGATGCTCCGATTGATTTGCTTCTTCTCAGTTTGAAGATTGTAATGGAGTACAAAACGATAGTGATAAAGAGAGAAGAGCAATATAGGGACAGCAAAAGTTTCGCGTAAACATGTAACAAAATACCAAAGAGAGTTCCAAGGGACGATATACATGTAATCTCGTTCAGTACAGTTGTTCAATAAAATAAATAAACGCCATAATAATTTTCATTGAGAATTTGTTGGCCAAGGAATTAATCTACGGGACTGAATTCAACCATTCCTGAATTTCACTGGGGATCATTTCAGAGCCAGTCTGGGGATCATTTCGGGTCCGGGATCATTTCGGAGCCAGTCTAACCACTTTGGGGATCATTTCGGGGCCAGGGATCATTTCGGAGCCAGGGATCATTTCGGGTCCTGTACAGATCACATCACAAATTGCGAAGATATGAATTTTCAAAAAGCTAAATTTTATAATGAAAACCTTTGGAAATTTACGCTGGTGTAGGCAATTGCAACTCTTGCCTCCAACAAAGGTTTTCATACAAAATTTCGATTTTTGAAAATTCATATCTTCGCAATTTTTGAAGCAATCTTTTCCAAACTTCACATTTTTACTCATTTCAACGAGCTCTATCCAGCTATGATAATCATTATTTTGTCCTATGTCTCCTATAAGTTTTGAAACTACGTGATAACCCCTCGTTGAGTTTATAATTTGCCTCCACAATTCACTGTAATTTCGGCTTGGTTCCTAACGTTACGAACCAAGCCGAAATTACAGTTATTTGTGTGGGGTAATTAAATATTCAACTGGCCATATCTCAGCCGCTATTTAACCGATTGCTCTCAAATTTGGCATGTAAGCTTCTTTATTGATGTTCTGTGCGATCTAAAGTTTATAAAGCGAACATTTTATGTGTATGACATCATCACTTCAGAACTCTATTTTATTATATAGATATCGATGAAATATCAGGATTTCTCCTGTGTCTAAAATGTCGTACGCAGTGAAGATATCATTTTTATCCTTCACATGTGAAGATATCACCGTTGCCATGACCACCCTCTTATCAGCCAATCACACTTTAATGGTTTCTTCGGCGCCTTTGCGCGCGAATTTGTTTCTTCTGATCAAAATGGCAGCCAAAACAATCTTGAAGGACAACTGTGATGATCTTTTTATTACCTTATTTCGATATTAATCTCCTACCACAAATTGAAGGAGAAGAAATTAAGCAAGATGCGGGAAGATTTCTCAATGTTACTGATAGCGATGTCGACAAATTAATTCAAGGAGAGGAAAACAAAAACACAAAGAAAAAAACTCACTACGACCTAAAACTCGTCAAGAAATTTCTTGAGGAAGAGCGAAGAGAAGACAGAGAAATAGAGAAGATTCCACCTCATGAACTTAACGTTTACTTAAGCCAATTCATAGTGGCTGCAAGAACAAAGATGGGGGAAGAGTACGAACCGACTTCTCTTCGAGGAATTCTTTCTAGTGTTGAACGCCATTTAAGTCGTGCAAATTACGGCAAATCACTGTGTTCTTTTTCTTGTTATTTGAGCTAAAACATTCAATTGTTGATTAACGTACTTTATCATCACTTTTAAAAGCTTTAGTCGTTGTTCGAACAGACAATTTCATAGCCGGCTTACGTTACATGTTATATCTATAAGAATAATATAGCGGAATGTTTGTTCAATAAAGCTGTTAGTTGAAGTTTTTCTTGATCCTGATATTTCATCGATATCTATATAATAAACAGAACATTACATGGGCGCTTGGAGATACGAATTTTATCTTCTCGTGTTGAATATCTCTCACTCGTTCGCTGCGCTCACTCGTGAGAGATATCATCAACACTCGAAGATAAAATTCGTATCTCCGCGCGCCCATGTAATATCCTCTATATCATTGAAGTACGACCGCAAGCATGTCTGGGTAAAGAGTAACTGAACCACGCTACATGCAGATAAAAGGAATGCTGTCGAGATTTTCAAAACTGAAGAACTATTCAGCTAAAATACGACAAGTATTGATAGTAAGATTGTTGATTGAACGATGTTACTCGAGACTCGTAAATTCCCATACTTCCTTCTGGTCATAATTTTCTACAATTTCAACCCGACAACATTTATGCAAATAGGTGTATGTATGGAAGAGAGTTTTTAATCTAGAAGTCGTGTTATTGTAATCTACAAAAAAGCAATTAAAATTATAAAATACAAACCGCTGTTTTTTAATACGTTATGACAAGTTCACTGTACATTAATTTACTTGGCATACTCCAAGACATCAGTCTCACAGTGTAGAACCTTCTGTAATATATATATGTGAGCTAATAGGTCTATACATCCTGTCACTAATCACGCCAAAGCTACAAGACAAAATAGGCCTCTACCGAGACGACGGTTTGATAGTTTGAAAAGCTACACCTAAAGAAATTGAAAACATCAAAAAACAAGTCACCAAAATATTCAAAGCAAACGACCTAAAGATCACAATAGACGCAAATAAGAAGATCGTGAACTTCTTAGACGTAACCTTTAACCTGACAAACGGAACTTATAAACCATACATGAAACCCAACAACAAGCTTCTATACGTCCACAGACAAAGCAATCATCCCCCAACACTACTAAAAAACATCCCACTAAACATTAATAAAAGACTAACAAACATCTCATCTAATCAAGAAGTATTCAACGAAACTGTAAACCCTTACCAGAAAGCACTAGACGAAAGCGGATACAGCCACAAACTAACATTTAATCCACAACCAAACGAAAGAAGACAGAGAAATAAAAACCGAAAAAGGAACATCACGTGGTACAATCCTCCATGGGACTCCAACGTTAAAACCAACCTTGGTAAAAAGTTCCTCAACGCCGTAGACAAATGCTTCCCTAAAGACCATCCCTTACACAAAATCTTCAACAGACACACACTTAAACTTAGCTACTCGTGCATGCCAAACATGAAAACCATCATCGCTTCACACAACAAAAGAACACTCTCCAATGCCACAGCAACGCCAACACAACAGCCTGACAAAGAATGCAACTGCAGAAAAAAACCTGAATGCCCCCTCGACGGAAAATGCCTCCAGACAAACGTAGTCTACCAAGCAACAGTAAAAACGGAAACGTCAACAGAAACTTACGTTGGACTTGCATCAAGCTTTAAAGAACGATACAGAAACCACAAGACCTCCTTCCGACACAATAAAATAAGAAACGAAACAGAACTTTCTAAACACATATGGAACTTAAAAGACGCTGACAAAACATTTAACATAAAGTGGAAAATAATTAAGAAATGCCAACCATACAATAATATAAACAAAAAATGTAACTTATGCCTTAGCGAAAAATTCACAATCATCTGTAAAAAATATTTATGTACCCTAAACAAACGCAACGAATTAGCAAGTCCATGTCCCCACCGAAACAGATATACACTCAGAAACTTTAAAATTATGTAACGCAATTATCACCTAGCAACCATTCTATTTTAAACGCCAGCGTTATATTAACGGTCATTCATTGTAACTTGCCTGATGAGTGTGGTCATTTTATGATCATATGAAACAGACCTGTAGCAATAAACCAATGAATCAATTCTAAAGTCTTGAACTACAACTATTATTACATATGATATATATATAGTATGGTATTTGAAGTTGTACCAGTTGAGTTTCACACTGCAGACACCAATGAACTTCAATGTGAGATAAAAAAATCAAAAGAGATTTATGCTTACATTTGAAAGTTAATAAATATATCAAATAAATTTAGATGTATGTATGTTATCTCGTGTCATTATTGTTTGCCTGCAATGTACATTGTAGAATGAATCTGAATGCAATTAATTCAACTCGCAGCACTTCACTTTATAATAATAATAATAATAATAATAATAATAATAATAATAATAATAATAATAATAATAATAATAATAGTAGTAGTAGCATTAATAATAATAATAATAATAATAATAATAATAATAATAATAATAATAATAATAATAATAATAATAGTAGTAGTAGCATTAATAATAATAATAATAATAATAAATAATAATAATAATAATAATATAGTAGTAGTAGCATTAATAATAATAATAATAATAATAATAATAATAATAATAATAGTAGTAGTAGCATTAATAATAATAATAATAATAATAATAATAATAATAATAATGATAGTAATAATAATAATATAATAATAACAATAACAAATAACAATAATAACAATAATAACAATAATAATAATAATAATAATAATAATAATAATAATAATAATAATAATAATAATAATAATAATAGTAGTAGTAGCATTAATAATAATAATAATAATAATAATAATAATAATAATAATAGTAGTAGTAGCATTAATAATAATAATAATAAATAATAATAATAATAATAATAATAATAATAATAATAGTAGTAGTAGCATTAATAATAATAATAATAATAATAATAATAATAATAATAATAATAATAGTAGTAGTAGCATTAATAATAATAATAATAATAATAATAATAATAATAATAATAATAATAATAATAATAATAGTAGTAGTAGCATTAATAATAATAATAATAATAATAATAATAATAATAATAATAATAATAATAATAATAATAATGGAAACTTTATTTCATGTATTTTTTTACACAAACAATTGCAAATCTCACTACATGTAGGTAATTAATAATAATAATAATAATAATAATAATAATAATAATAGTAGTAGTAGCATTAATAATAATAATAATAATAATAATAATAATAATAATAATAATAATAATAGTAGTAGTAGCATTAATAATAATAATAATAATAATAATAATAATAATAATAATAATAATAATAATAATAATAATAATAGTAGCATTAATAATAATAATAACAATAATAATAATAATAATAATAATAATAATAGTAGTAGTAGCATTAATAATAATAATAATAATAATAATAATATATAATAATAGTAGTAGTAGCATTAATAATAATAATAATAATAATAATAATAATAGTAGTAGTAGCATTAATAATAATAATAATAATAATAATAATAATAATAATAATAATAATAATAATAATAATAATAATAATAATAATAATAATAATAATAATAATAATAATAATAATAATAATAATAATGGTGGTTATTAGATACGACTAGTATTTAGATAGTAAGCACGTATACATATAGTTTTTATTTCTTGGATTATGTAATCCACGAGTCATAGGGATGACATTGGGACAATTTTGGGATCACTCACTCGGCTGTAAACTTTCATTACGTTGCCGCTGAAGTATATCAATTGGGGGAAGGGGGTTATTATTATTGTTATTATTATTATTATTATTATTTCTGTATTATTATTACTATTACTATTATTATTATTACTGTATTATTATTATTATTATTATTATTATTATTATAATTACTGTATTATTATTACTGTATTATTATTATTATTATTATTAATGTTTATTATTATTATTACTATTATAATTATTATTACTGTATTAATATCTTTATTATTACTGTATTATTATCATTATTATTATTATTTATTTATTTATTTATTTTTTATTGTCATTTAAAAATGTGTAGTTACTACGTTTTCATCGACGCTAGGTGACGATGGCGACTACTGTGAATTACATTTGGTGCAGAGGGAAATAATTTTCTTCCAAATCTGTTTGTATGCGTTGCTATAACGATCATTAAATACAGCAAGCAAACAAGGATTGATGGCGCTGTTGCAGTGGGCCAGAAAGAAGCGGGAAAACGTCAGCTCACAAGGAAACGGTCGATTCCAGAAAATGTCGGCGAAAAAGTAGACAAACCAGCAGCAGATAAAACATATTGTCACAGCGATGAAGAGTTTCAAAAGCTTTTCAGCTGCTTTTTGTCTTCTTATTCTTGAAGTACCGTTAGGTGATCCTGTTTTGGATCTCTTCAGTCTGATTATCGTAATGGCGTTCAGAACAACAGTAATGAGAAGACACGAACAATAGATCAATAGCAAAATGTTCTCATAGATATGTACATGGGCTCCAAAGAGAGCTTTCAGATTTGTACTACAAACAAACGCTGAGCCTCGTGGTTCCAATATGGGTGTAATGAGGTAAGGAGAGCGCAGAATTGCTGACAGAAGCCATGTGCCAACAACGATGATTCTAGTAACAGTTCGAGTCATTATGTTACGAAGTGGAAACACCATGGCACAGAATCGATCAATTGTGGCACCCAGAATAGTAAACACTGACACCAAGATAGCAAGATGGTGCAGAAAAGATAGAACACGGCAGAGAACAAGTCCAAATGTTCCAGTAACGAACCATGTGCTTCCATATATCACCATCACCACCATTCTTGGCATGTAGACGACGGTGATGATCAAGTCAGCGATGGCCATGTTCAGAAGGAAGAGATGTGCATTCTTTCTTACAAGTTTGCCTTTCACGATGACAGCAACATTGACCGAGTTTCCCACCAGCGCAACTACTAAGATTATCCCATACGCTGAAGCACGGAGAAACGAAGCGTCTGGAAAACATACTTTGCTCTTTGATGTCAAGTTCGAAGATGAGTTCGGAAGGAGAACTTCTTGAGGCAAAGTTGGCAAGAGTGGTCCTCGACTTAAGTTCACAAACATTGGTGTTTCGTAGAGTTTGACAACGTCTTCTCTAGACGCCAAAACAGAGGCCACAACGCTTGCTTGAGCTTTGATCTTGAAATAAACGCTGCGAATTTGTTTCAGTTTGGCGCCAAAAACTCCACAGAGATGACTTTGGAGAAGTTTGTAACGGAAAAACCTTCGTTTGAATGTTCAAAACGCTTGCTTGAGCTTTGATCTTGAAATAAACGCTGCGAAGTGTTTTTCAGTTTGGCGCCAAAAACTTCACAGATATGTCTTTTGAGCAGTTTATAACGGAAGAACCTTCGTTTGAATGTTCAAAACGCTTGTTTGAGCTTTGATCTTGAAATAAACGCTGCGAAGTTTTTGAGCACCTGAAACTCCTCAGAGATGTCTTTTGAAAAGGTGTTACGAAATAACCTTCGTTTGAATGACAAAAGCAGACAAAAGCTCTTTGTCAATCCAAGGATATTTTTTCAATAAAGACGTATTATTATTATTAAGGATGGCAATGCACGTTGTGCGATTTGCATTTTGGCACATGTTCAGAGATACCAAAGACATTATTAAGTCCAGGTTTTAAATTTTATGTTTTTTTTTTCTCTTTTTTTTTTTTCTTAAAAGAGGTGTAAAGTATGTAATTACCGAATTAATTCACGCGAGAAATAGAGGCGTGAAGTTTTAACGGCTACTGATGCATTTTTAAGAATTTATTATTATTATTGTTATTGTTCATTTGCAGTAAATTTGCTTATTAACCAAGCTTGCGGCCATCGCGGCCATTTCAGGGTTATGAAAGTGACACATTTTCAAAGTTGACGAAATTCTTAAAAATTATGAGATACCATGAAGACATTATTTATTTTAATTGTTTTTATGATTTTAGGTATGTAAAAAGCATAGAGGCGTAAGTTTTACTGATGCATTTTTAAGAATTTATTATTATTATTGTTATTGTTATTATTATTATTATTATTATTATTATTATTGTTATTACATGAAATAAAGTTTCCATTATTATTGTTATTATAATTGTTATTATTATTATTATAATTGTTATTACTATTATTATTATTATTATTGTTATTATTATATTTCTATTATTTATTTATTTTATTTATTATTATTATTATTATTATTATTATTTATTATTATTGTTATTATTATTATTACTATTATTTATTTATTTTATTATTATTATTATTCATATTATTATTATTATTATAATCATATTCATTTTGAAAACTAGTAAATCCTGCAATCTGATTGGCTAAAAATGGTGCGATTAAATCATTAATTGCACTATTTTGGATCATTAATTGCACCATTTTTTTTATTTTTTTTATTTTCGCACAGAAACTCTAATTTTATTAAATTCAAACGATTCTTCATAAAAAGTAATTTGTAATTTAGAATGAAAGAGTTGTATTTTAGGCATCAAAATTATTCTTATTATTGCAACTTACCACCTACATGTAAATATAACGAGTGTATTTGAAAAGATTTCAAAATGAATATGATTAATAGGTAATTGAACTTCGTGTCGTGCAATTTTGGTCTGAAATCATACTCGTGATAACAAATTGCACTCCCGCTACGCGGTCGTGCAATTTTGTAATCACTCGTATGATTTCAGACCAAATTGCACTCCACTCAGTTCTATTACCATTACTTATTGTTATTATTATTATTACTATTATTTATTTATTTTATTATTATTATTATTATTATTATTACTATTATTATTATCATTATTGTTATTATTATTATTACCATTATTTATTTATTTTATTATTATTATTATTAAGAAAAAAAGCATCACTATCAAAAACACGCTCTCTTCAAATTTTGGATCTCAATTGGAACATAAGTCAGTTCTGTTTTCTTTCCCTGTTACATCTTTATTAAACTAACTAAATTACAGATGTGTAGTTACTTCGTTTTCATGGACTTCAGGAGTTGTCTCAAGAGATGGTTGTGAACGAGATGACTTTAAATTATTACGAAACAAAATGAAATTTTCCCAAATCTGTTTGTATCCGTTGCTATAACGATCATTAAATACAGCCAGAACATAAGGATTGATGGCGCTGTTACTGTGGGCCAGAAAGAAGCAAAAGAATATGAACTCGCATGGGTGGGGGCGGTAGAAGAAAGTGTCAACGAAAAAGTAGACAAACAAACACCAGATAAAACAGATTTTCACATCGATGAAGAGCTTCAAGAGCTTCCGAGAGGCTTTCTCTCTCCTTTCTTGCGCGGCGTCATTCGATGCACCAACGTAAACGGCTTTGTTTCTTCTCAGGTGTATCACTGCAATGGTGTACAAAATACACCATAATTTTGGTGAACCATAATTTAACATTGTGGAATACCTCGATGCTTTTTCCAAATACAAGAGACAGATTCTTAAAGCACAGGAAATCGGGACCTTTGGGAACTAGCTTAGGAGCAATGAGGTAAGGAGAGCGCAGAGTTGCTGACACGAGCCATGTGCCAAAAACGATGATTCTGGTAACAGTTCGAGTCATTATGTTACGAAGTGGAAACACCATGGCACAGAATCGATTAATTGTGGCACCCAGAATAGTAAAGACTGACACCAAGATAGCAAGATGGTGCAGAAAAGGTACAACACGGCAGAGAACAAGTCCAAATGTTCCAGTAACGAGCCAGGAGTTTCCATAGAGCATCATCACCACCATTCTAGGCATGTAGACGACCGTGACCATCAAGTCAGCGATGGCCATGTTCAGAAGGAAGATATGTGCATTCTTCCTTACGAGTTTTTCTTTGATGATGACAGAAACGTCACGGAGTTCCCAATCAGCGATGCGATAAAGATTAGTAAATAAGCCGAAACAAACACATACCATCATTAGAAGTTCCGTTGGACGAGTTAACAATTGGGAATTTAAACGACGAGGCATTCATAGTATACACCATTCTTTACGGTTCGAAGGAGACTTCTCTTTCAAATACACGAACTATTTGTTATATTTTATACTAGGCTACCTAACAGCAGTGAATGCTGACGGTGAATGCATTGTTTATAGTAGTTGTGGAAAAGAGTTGGTGCCGGAGAGCTTAGAGTGATTCCAATAAACCTGAACACTACTAATTAGCTGTCAGTGTATATTCGACGCAAAGTAACAAAAGACAACAAAAGATTGAGTGTCTAGCCAGTTATGAAATGTTTTGTTTTATCAAAAGTGACAAGTATGCAAATTATTAGGCGAGTCTACCTTTCTTTGTTTTGAATAGTATTTGTCTATTTGAAAAAGTGGATAGCTTATGAATAACTAATATATTACTTCTAATTACTCGGCGTGGAATGCCTGTGGCAGACGCCGAGTTTTAAAATAGGCTTTTTAGTGTTAGAAGTGTCCATTCCATCCCGGCCACAGGAAACCCAGGAAGAGCGTTCGAAAAAAAATTTGATTTCCTGGTCCGTTAGCGGAGTAAACGACCTGAAAGCAGGTCAGAATACTGATAGGTTGCCATTCTATTACATATCAAAAGCTCTTGATTGAGCGAATCGAGAAAGTATTTTATTTTCGGCTGAAACCAAGTGATCGATTACGGGACTTGCACGACTTGTTGCCTTGTGAGCACTCAAAATATATCGATCCCAAAACACACTAAATAGACCTCTTATCCTAAATTAAACACCTCACAGCACTCAAACAACTACTAATCTTTATATCTTGAGTATCATTAGGAATTCGATATTCTTAAAACCCATTCCTGAAGCGAAAATCGAACTGCAGTCAGTACAAAATACAATTGAGCGTACCACAGGAAGCCCAACGCTTAAAAATTAACGGCCCAAAACAATTTTGCCAAAACTATTAGACAAAAACAGAGGATGTGGGCTAGAGATTGCCTGGAGTTCCAGCTGATCATCCTACACGCCGAGTTAACGCTCTATGAGCGTCTAGTTGAGGTTTCAATGCGAATATTTCACACGTGAAACTGACACACGGTCAGCCGGCACTAATCAGCTCAAATACGGTGATCTTCAACTACACAATTCCCACGAAAAGCACAAGATACGGTATCTGATGGGCTTACGAGTCAGGATATACCGGCTAAAGAAACATACACATGTACAAATTAATTAGGGACACATATTTTGGGCACGACATCGCAAAAACAACTCACTTCAGGCTATAGCGTATGTAGGAGTTGGTGCGAAAAGCATGATGGTTCTTGAGAATTGCATGATGGTTCTTGAGAATTGCATGATGGTTCTTGGAAACTGCATGCCGGGTAAAAATCGAGATTTTTTCTGCCTATGTGAATGAATTAGAATTGCTTCCTTGCTCGCTCGCTCAGGCTCGCTCGCTGCGTCAGCAATAATTTTTTATAGTTTTTATTGTAATTATTTTTATTTATTTATTTTTGACATTTTCTTTTAGGACCTTAGTGAAAAGCACTTACAGTGATCTAGGCATCCTCAGACATTAAAGATTATTATTATTATTAACTGATGTCACTTAGAGTATGGCTTGTGCAATGAAGTGTATTGGAACATTATTTCGATTTCGATTTCGATTTATGTAATAGATACAATATGAGCGGCCTTGTTGTATGAAATGTTCAATCACGAGCCAAAGGCGAGTAGATCTCATACAACACGGACGCGAATATTGTATCGGACTTATCATATCCACACATGAATAAAATCTTGTTTTACTATAATTTTCAAGATACCAGTAAGTTTGGCCGAGAAAATCAATGATCAGAAATACAAGCTCTTCCACGGCTATGATTTCTATTGTGTTTTCCTCATGAATTATTAATGAATATGATAATACTCGATAAAGCTGTGGCATATAAACCGAGGTACTTAATAATTACTAAGCCCTAATTCACACACGCTACATCAGTTAATCACTGAAGTTATGAACTTTGATGAAATGTCATCTTGAAATATATTTAATGTCAAACTTTGAATGATTGTTAATTTTATTCGCAATTGAATGTCAAAAATACCAGACGTTCTTGAAAAATGTCTCCTATTAATAATAATAATGATAATAATAATTACTGATAAAGAACTATGATAAGAATAGAAATGGAAACCAATGAGGAATATACAGAACAAATGTTCGGGAAAAATCAGACGCCTCGAGCGGGATTCGAACCCACGACACCCCGATTTCATGACAGGTTCTCTACCCACTGAGCTACCGAGGCAACTACAGTGGCGTGGAGTTCAAATAATAATAATAATAATAACAGTAATAATAATAATGATCTTAATAATAATAATAATGATCTTAATAATAATAATAATAATAATAATAATAATAATAATAATAATAATAATAATAATAATAATAATAATAATAATAATAATAATAATAATAATAATAATAATAATAATAATAATAATAATAATAATAATAATAATAATAATAATAATAATAATAATAATAATATAATAATAATAATAATAATAATAATAATAATAATAATAATAATAATAATAATAATAATAATAATAATAATAATGATTAGTGATATGAACTGGACCGTTCGACGACCAATAATGATGACATGCGGTCGTCGAAACGTCCAGTTCATATCACTAATTTGTCTCATAAAATGTTTTACGAAACCTTTACTTATTAAATAATGATGATGATGATGATGATAATAATAATAATAGTAATAATAATAATAATGATAATAATAATAATGATAATGCAATAATAATAATAATAATAATAATGATAATGCAATAATAATAATAATATTATCATGGTTCAAAATCCATATGACCACCCCTCCCCAATAGGTGCTAAAAGAGAGTAGTATACCCCTCCCCATGTAACACCTTTTTTGAGGGGTTGTCATATGGACTTTGATCCATTACGTTGACTGGTGACGTCATGGTTCAAAGTCCATATGACCACCCTTCCCCAAAAATGTGCTAAAAGAGGGAGGAGGTATACTACTAGCAAGTAAACTGAAATCGCCTGTGTGGCCGCGGCTTTATGATGGATCGTGTGAGCAAATCTAATTAGTTTGAGGGGGAAAACAGTTCGAACAATTAACACAAAGTCTGTCAGCATATTTTGAATGTTGGGCTCAATATTTTACATATCATTACTACTTATTATGTATTTAACGATGCAACTTTTGATCAAGGTGCTAAAATAAACCGTGTCAAGCAATTCCTGTTTTGTAATTAAAAATAATTGGATCCATCCACCCATCCATAAACTTCGGATAAAATCCATCAAATTTGATTATCATAATTAATTTTTTGTTTTTCGGGCCATGTTTTCTGACAGTTTTAGTGGTATATTAAACTACAGTCCACACATACGTTTTTATTTAAAAACGAATATTTTTCGATTGGAAAGCGGAGTATTTCTAAAACGCTTTTCAAAATTAGACGGTTCAGTAAAAAACATTCGAAAAAGCTCGTGTGGACGCAAAACTTTTCAATGAAAAAATATATACATATCGACGGGGCCTAAGAAAACTTGAACACAGACTTATTTTCCGCCTCGGTTTTCGCTAAACATAAAATAACCTCCAAGGCTGTTATAGCTGGTTAGTGTAAATAGACTCATAGTAACTAGACTTCGATTACAGTGAATGAGCAACCATTTGCTTATCCTTAAAAACGTGGATTTTTGAGGGGGAGGGGGGGGGGGGGGGATCCAAACGTATTCATACAAAATTTACTTCAAACCTGTAGCAAACTAGATTCTAGGATATAACAATCAATTGAACCTCAGGTATAACAGGGGGGTCCCCACCAACCCCCCCCCCCCCCCCCTGGATCCGCCATTGAAAGGTTCCATTTATGTAAGAAGTTTCTTTGGAAATAAAACAATGAAGTGTTGTCACCAAAGCTGGAGCATCTGTTTATAAACTACTTTATTACTTTTCGTCATCCTGGGCATTTCCTTCGTTCATTTTTGACGCTTGCAGTTAATTTGTTTTGATACATCTGTTCCCAAAAAAACTTTAATACGTTTTATCGGTTAGTAATATATTTTGTTTTTCTAAACATTTCGGTCGGTTAAAATCTTATCATAATTTTCTACAAATCTGAAAATCTTAAAAATGTACCTTAGAGGAATGGATAATTTGTTTTGTCGAGAAAGCTGTAACATCTGTTCCCAAAAAACTGTAATACGTTTTATCGGCTAATATATTTTTGTTTTTCTAAACATTTCGGTTACAATCTTATCATAATTTTCTAAAAATCTACAAATATTTGAAGCCATAAAATGTACCTTAGAGGAATGAATAATAATTTGTTTTGTCTCGAAAGCTGTAACATCTGCTTCAAACAAACTGTAATAAGTTTTGTCGTTTAACATATTCTTTTTCCCTAAACAATTCGATTAGAGTCATAATTGACTAAACCCCTGCCGATGCTTGCCAGAAACCTTTTGATTGCTTTAGCAACGGAGACTTTCATCAACACATATCAAGAATAATGGCAAGCAAGCCTAAGAATAAAAAAAACATAAGCTGAGATCGATGAATGTTGGTGAATCGTGACACCTGTGAACCCCATGCTGACGACATGCTATCATCCATGCAGGTATATTTATCTTTAGTTTTTTTTATCTTTTGCCACTTCCTTTCTTTCGGCTTTCTATTATTTTTCACTTTTATCCTTGTTCTTCTTTTTTCACATTTCTTTTTCCTTCCTTCCTTTTTTCTTTCTTTCTTTCTATGATTTTCTTTTCGTTTCCCTTTTCCGTGTTCTTGTGTTCTTATTTTTCTTCTTATTATTATTCCTTTTTCTTCTTTTTCTTTTTTGCTATTCTTTCCATTTCTCTTCGCCTCTTAAATTTTCTGTTCATTGTTCAGTGTTCTTGTTATAATCATCCAAGCAGCTTTAATTTTCTTATCAAGGTTCTTTTCATATTTTTCTTCCAATTTTTCTATCTTCCTTTCTCTTCTCCTCTTCCATTTCTGGGCGTGGGTTTCTTTTCCCTTTTTTGTCCTATTTATTTTCTCTCTCTTTCCTTTCTTGTCATTCATTTCATATTCGCTGTTTCCATGTTCTTTGACTTTCTCAGTCTTTGACTTTCTCTTCCTATGAATCTCCCCAGCTGCCTCTTCGCGTCATACACTTGAAAAAGTGCAACGTTTCAAAGTGCTACCAACGCTGTCAGCATAAGGCTCCGAGTTTACTTTACAGCTTGGAAACACCTTGGAGAAGCAGTGTTTATAACCGTTCCTGTACCGACTGTTGAACACCACAAGTACGCATGGATTGATGGCACTGTTACAATGAGCGAGAAAAAGACGAACGAAACGAATCGAGCAATCCAGAGGTCGCTTGAATATATCGAAGGCAAAGAAGTAGACAAACCAGCAGAGAATAAAACACACAGTGATGACGAGTAACATGTGGAGTAACTTTCGCGAGGCTTTCTCTTTTCGTGCTTGAGCAGCGTTGCTGCAAGCGCCGGGTGGCTTCGATCGTTTTAGTTTGATGATTAATATGGTGTAGAGCACAACGGTTAACACTAGAGACGAGCAATAAATACACAGCAAAGTCCTGGTGTAAATCTGCACGTAGCCTCCAAACAGAGCCTTAAAATTTGTGTTACAAAATTCGCTTTTCAATATGGGTGTGATGAAGTAAGGAGAGCGCAGAGTTGCTGACAGAAGCCATGTGGCAACAACGATGATTCTGGTAACAGTTCGAGTCATTATGTTACGAAGTGGAAACACCATGGCACAGAATCGATCAATTGTGGCACCCAGAATAGTAAAGACTGACACCAAGATAGCAAGATGGTGCAGAAAAGGTACAACACGGCAGAGAACAAGTCCAAATGTTCCAGTAACGAGCCAGATGTTTCCATAGAGCATCATCACCACCATTCTTGGCATGTAGACGACCGTTACGATCAAGTCAGCGATGGCCATGTTCAGAAGGAAGAGATGTGCATTCTTCCTTACGAGTTTTTCTTTGATGATGACAGCAACGGTCATCGAGTTTCCAAACAACGACAAAACAAAGATGATCACATACGCAAAAACGTGGTAAAACGACGCGTCCGAAAAACAGAAGTTGCCTTTAGTCGAGTTCGACACGTTAGACAATGGAGCTTGAAGAACTGTAATATTCAGATTATATTGAGCCATATTTCGCTTCGAGTGCCTAAAATCAGTGTAGTTTGTACCGAAATTCGCCGACATTAGTTCATTTGCTTGCGCCGCACTGTCAAATGAAACACATTCTGAAAAGTGTGAACTTTTATTCAACGCCTCCTATTGCGCAACTTTATTGGCATCAATGTTTAATACAGCCCATAGAGGTCCATGTCGAAACCGGTTATTAACCAAAGAAGACAGGATGAAATTTCATTAATAATTAAATCAAAGCGATTGACATAATTTGAAATGAATATTTTCACCAACTTTGTTAAGATTTGTTTTTGTTTTTGTAAAGCGCCTTGAATCCCAGACATGTGCGTTATATAAATAAATGCATTATTGTTGTTATTTAAGACATTGAAAAAGCGTTGAGACTAAATTTTATAAAAGGGAAATATTAAAATGAGAGAAACGGAGACTCATTTTGAGATATGGATTTCACTTAATATATTTTTAGAAACCGGATGTGCGGACGCAAATGGAAACGTTTCCGGTACAGATAGACTTTATCAGATGAGTGCATTGAAGCATTGTATTTCATTTCTTCTCATATATATACAGTCGAACCTCCCGTAAGCGACCACCCAAAATGTCAAGCTTTGTGGTCGGTTACGAGAGGCGGTCGGTTACGAGAGTTTCCAACTATAGTGATTTCACTTGGAATGTATTTTGGAAAACTGGTCGCTTACAGAGTGGTCGCAACCGGAGGTTCAACTGTATATACAGTCAACTCTCTCGTAAGCGGACACCCTCGGGAATTGAAAAAAGTGTCCGTTAGTAGAGCTGTCCGCTTACGAGAACTATTCCCGTAAGCGGACACCAAAGACAAATAGGGTGGATGTCCGCTTACGGGAGAGTTAATATACCTCTTTAGCTTGTATGCAAATTGCCCATTTCAGATCATGTGATGTAAACATTGATATTCTCTGGAGAATTAATCCTTTCAATATAAACGAATAAATTTCAGAAATATAAAGGAACAATTCTCCAGAGAATATCAGTGTTTACATCACATGATCTGAAATGGGCAATTTGCATACAAGCTAAAGAGGTCTATTAGCGGGTGTTAAATATGTTTTTAATATTCGGTAGAGAAAAATAGCAACTGAAGATATAAAGCGAAACGCTTTATTGATGTCAAATGTTAAAACTCGAAAAAAAATAAAAAATACTGTATAGCATAACTATAGCTATTGCAAATTAAAGAGAAATTTCATTCCCGAAAGACAATTATTATATGGTGTGTCCGCTTACGAGAGAGCGTAAACAAAAGAAAAATCCAATTTCCATTTTCAAAAGTGTCCGCGTCCGCATACGAGAGAGTGTCCGCTTACGGGAATGTGTAAAATACAGAGTTTGACTGTGAGGTAAAACGGGGATTTGAAAAGGCGTCCGTAAGTAGAGCTGTCCGCTTACGAGAGTGTCCGTTAGCGGAGAGTTGACTGTATTCTGTAACCATTGAGTGTAAAATACAGTTGGAGGTTCAAAGAAAACAAAATAAAACATCCACAACGTCAATGTCAATAATGTTCAACATATTTAATTAATTAAATTGATTAAAATTTTATTTATTAATTAACTAGATTTTTAGAAACCAGATATGTGGACACGAAAGGGAACAGATAGACTCAATCAGTCGAGTAATCGGAGAAAAAATGTCTCCCTCTCTCTCCTCCTGTCAAGTGTCTGGACGTACTAACGTCACTATTGTCCAAAAACTTCTTTATAATAATTTAATATTGCAGAAAGGTTGTTGTATACATTTATACAAATATCTAAATATCTAATGAGATGTAAAATGTTAAACATGCTAAAATACAACTGCTTAAGTACAAAATAGTGCTGAAAATGATTGTGCTGTCCTTGCTGGATGCGATACTAATCTAAAATTGATGATTCTGATATATTAGAAGAAAATAAGTGATGTTTCACACTTTGCATCTCATTTGATATCTTGTATCTCATTAGATATTTGTATAAATGTATACTACTACGATTCTGCAAACGAGTGTATACGCAAAAACAAAATTGAGAAATATGTTTTTAATTTTAATTTTAATTTAATTTTAATTAACACTTGGAGCAATCGTTATTACAAATTAAGATCCGATCCATCTATAGCAATCTCAATCTAGTCAGCCTTCCCACAGAATATCTTTTTGGTCTCCCTATGGTGAGAGAGGAGGAGGAGGACTGGAAGCAAATCCCAGTCCTCCCCGACTTTTTAAAACACAGGAAGCCCGAAAAAGTGGAATAAAATTGCCTGAGGATGACGAGGCCTTCTCACAGAAAACCTTTTTGGTCTCCCTATGTTAAGAGAGAAGGAGGAGGACTGGAGGCAACTCCAGGTGACAGTGTTCCACACCCAGTGGTATTCTTACTTGATGTATTTACATGACACGTGATCAGTAATGCCATTACAGAAATCAACAATGTTTGTTGACTCAGAGCAGTTCCAATGAGATCTTAACTGAGCTCAGTTCAGTCATAATTCAAGCGTTATATCAGATCTGACTGTGGGCTGCAAAGGGTCCATTATCTACCTTGATATACTACAAAGCGATCAAGAGAAAATTAACTAAAAATCAGCTCAGTTCAGTTCAGTTCAGTTCAGTCATTATTCAAGTGTTATATCAGATCTGACTGTGAGCTGCATAGGGTCCATTATCTACCTTGATATACTACAAAGCGATCAAGAGAAAATTAACTAAAAATCAGTTCAGTTCAGTTCAGCCATTATTCAAGTGTTATATCAGATCTGACTGTGAGCTGCAAAGGGTCGATTATCTACCTTGATATACTACAAAGCGATCAAGAGAACATTAACTAAAAATCAGTTCAGTTCAGTTCAGTCATTATTCAAGTGTTATATCAGATCTGACTGTGGGCTGCAAAGGGTCCATTATCTACCTTGATACACTACAAAGCGATCAAGAGAAAATTAACTGAAAATCAGTTCAGTTCAGTTCAGTCATTATTCAAGTGTTATATCAGATCTGACTGTGGGCTGCAAAGGGTCCATTATCTACCTTGATATACTACAAAGCGACCAAGAGGCAATCGTTATTCGAAGTTGAGTTCTTTGATGATCTTAGACAATCATGAATTATGTATAGTAATATATCCCCACTGCATACCCATCATGCACGGGAATAAGCTATGGGTAGCGACTGGGAACGCAATGGCAACAGGAATACAGCAAGGATAAAGGAGAGCAGAGAGTTCCGTCAACCACCGCCAGGGGGGGGGGGGGGGGGGGGGGGGGGGGTGGTGGTTGGGGTGGATGTTTTAAAAATATATTCAATATTAGCTGAATAGTTGGTGGGTTCAGTATTTTGTGATTTGAACCTTGCGTTTATGAGTTATAGAGGTTTGAAATCTCAATATACATATTTGATGACGTCTACTAAGGAATCATTGATTATACAAAAACGCCCTTGTGCTGATTATTGACATTTGAAAACTTACAGAATATTTTCACAGTCTTTATAAATTATTTTATAAACTTTTTTGCATTTCAAAAAATAAGTTCTTCTTGAAAAAGTCTAAATAAGTTATGGCAAATTCCTTAGTAGACGTCAAACATCAAATTTGCATATTGAAATTTCAAACCTTTACAACTCATAAACGCAAGGTTCAAATCACAAAATACTGAACCCACCAACTTTTCACCTGATAGAATAGATTTTTAAAACAATCTCACAGAGGTTAGTTCCACTTTAAACACGTCACCCGCGAACTCATATACCGTATCCTTAATAAATTATTATTATTATTATTATTATTATTATTATTATTCATTTTATTATTATTATTATTATTATTATTATTATTATTATTATTCATTTTATTATTATTATTATTATTATTATTATTATTCATTTTATTATTATTATTATTATTATTATTCATTTTATTAGTATTATTATTCATTTTATTATTATTATTATTATTATTATTATTATTATTATTATTATTATTATTATTATTATTCATTTTATTATTATTATCAACTGGATGTTTAAAAGATACGAAGTTCGACTTTCCTCTGCGATAACGAAGAAACCAAAGACGTTATCAGAACCGTCTGACCATGAATATGAACCTCAACTAGACGTTCCAAGTACGTGCTACGGAAGTACGATTCGGAGATTTTTATCTATGCTCACCGACACACAGTCTCCCTCGTCACGCAACTGTCAGTCATTGTCAGGTCCCTCCTCACGCAACTGACATTGTCCTTGTCATAAGCCCGAGTGTACGCTCATTGAGCGTCTTGTTTGTTTTTATACTGATGCTGTAACATCTGTTCCCAAAAAACTGTAATACGTTTTATCGGTTAATATCTATTTTTTTTTCTAAACATTTCGGTTACAATCTTATCATAATTTTCTAAAAATCTGCAAATATTTGAAGCCATAAAATGTACCTTAGAGGAATGAATAATTTGTTTTGTCTCGAAAGCTGTAACATCTGCTTCAAACAAACTGTAATAAGTTTTGTCGTTTAAACACGAGGACGCACTATAAAAGGGCATTGCTCCGCCCACAATTTTTGAATAATAATAAGCTTCAATATGGCGGACAATGAGGTAAATGTGTCGAGCATTTGTACATCTCTGTACTTTTCTGGTAAAGGCCGGTAAGGTTTCTAAAACCGGTTGGCATTAGATTCCATCCATCAAAACCACCTCGGATTAATGAAACAATAGAACGATGCAGTAACACAATATATTCGTTCTATTGTTTGGTCGGCCAAGGCGATTTTGAGGGATGGAATCTAATGCCAACCTTCAAAACCTATGCTGTGAGTATATTTAATTCGCAAATGGCATTTCCATGTCTTGGCGGGAAATTGTAGGATAATTTTAACGCATAAGAATACTAGAGCCGTGCGACTTCAAAACGGCTAACGATTCCAATTCAAAGTACCATAATTTTTACCAAAGTGAAAAGTGATAGTGAATTGTACAACAAAAAATATCCATGTGCGTTTTTAGTACTTATTTCCACAGTTTCTTGTTCATTTGATTGATTATAGAGCTTGCAGTTCTTGAGATCCTCTCCCTATGACGTCTCAGTAGATTTGATTGACAGATCCAACGAACTTACCCTAGGTACCTCTACTTTTATAGTGCGTCCTTGTCTTTAATATCTTCTTTTGAAAGTTGGTGAATCGTCTATTCATAGACACCTGTGAACCCCATGCTGACGGTGTGCTATCATCCATGCAGGTTTATAATTCTTGTAAACATGTTTCAGTTTTTATCTTTTGCCACTTCCTTTCTTTCTTTCTATTATTTTCTTTTCACTTTTTTCCTTGTAAAACTTTTTTCACATTTCTTTTTCCTTCCTTTTTTCTTTCTTTCTTTCTTTCTTTCTTTCTTTCTTTTTCTTTCTTTCTTTCTTTCTTTCTTTCTTTCTTTCTTTCTTTCTTTCTTTCTTTCTTTCTTTCTTTCTTTCTTTCTTTCTTTCTTTCTTTCTTTCTTTCTTTCTTTCTTTCTTTCTTTCTTTCTTCTTTTTCTTTCTTTCTTTCTTTCTTTCTTTCTTTCTTTCTTTCTTTCTTTCTTTCTTTCTTTCTTTCTATCATTTTCTTTTCGTTTCCCTTTTTCCGTGTTCTTGTTTTTTTCTTCTTCTTCTTCGTTTTCCTTCATTTTTCTTCTTTTCTTTGCAATTCTTTCCATTTTTTTTCGGTTCTTAATTGTTCTCTTCATTGTTGATCTTGGTATAATCATCTAGTAAGCAGCTTTACTGAATTGTCTTATAAAGGTTATTTTATATATTTTTCTTCCAATTCACTTTTTCTATCTTCCTTTCTCTTCCTTTTCTGTGCGTGGGTTTCTTTTTCCTTTTCTTGTCCTATTTCTTGTCCCTTTCTTCCCCTTCTTGTTATTCATTTCTTTTTCGCTGTTTCCATTTACTTTGGCTTTCTCAGTCTTTAACGCTCTCTTCCACAGAATCTCCCCAGCTGCATCTTCGCGTCACGTCATATACTTGAAAAAGTGCGACGTTTCAAAGTGCTACCAACGCTGCCAGCATAAAGCTCCGAGTTTACTTTACAGCTTGGAAACACTTTGGAGAAGCAGTGTTTATAACCGTTCCTGTACCGATTGTTGAACACCACAAGTACGCATGGATTGATGGCACTGTTACAATGAGCGAGAAAAAGACGAACGAAACGAATCGAGCAATCGAGAGGTCGCTTGAATATATCGAAGGCAAAGAAGTAGACAAACCAGCAGAGAATAAAACACACAGTGATGACGAGTAACATGTGGAGTAACTTTCGCGAGGCTTTCTCTTTTCGTGCTTGAGCAGCGTTGCTGCAAGCGCCGGGTGGCTTCGATCGTTTTAGTTTGATGATTAATACGGTGTAGAGCACAACGGTTTACACTAGAGACGAGCAATAAATACACAGCAAAGTCCTGGTGTAAACCTGCACGTAGCCTCCAAACAGAGCCTTAAAATTTGTGCTACACAATTCGTTTTTCAATATGGGTGTGATGAGGTAAGGAGAGCGCAGAGTTGCTGACAGAAGCCATGTGCCAACAACGATGATTCTAGTAACAGTTCGAGTCATTTTGTTACGAAGTGGAAACACCATGGCACAGAATCGATCAATTGTGGCACCCAGAATAGTAAAGACTGACACCAAGATAGCAAGATGGTGCAGAAAAGGTACAACACGGCAGAGAACAAGTCCAAATGTTCCAGTAACGAGCCAGGAGTTTCCATAGAGCATCATCACCACCATTCTAGGCATGTAGACGACCGTGACGACCAAGTCAGCGATGGCCATGTTCAAAAAGAAGAGATGTACATTCTTCCTTACGAGTTTTTCTTTGATGATGACAGCAACGGTCATGGAGTTTCCAAACAACGACAAAACAAAGATGATCACATACGCAAAAACGTGGTAAAACGACGCGTCCGAAAAACAGAAGTGTACTTTCGTCGAGTTCGACACGTTAGACAAGGGAGCTTTAAGAACTGTAATATTCAGATTATATCGAGCCATGTTTCGCTTCGAGTGCCTAAAATCAGTGTAGTTTGTACCGAAATTCGCCGACATTAGTTCATTTGCTTGCGCCGCACTGTCAAATGAAACACATTCTGAAAAGTGTGAACTTTTATTCAACGCCTCCTATTGCGCAACTTTATTGGCATCAATGTTTAATACAGCCAAGAGATGAGGGACAGAGAGTGCATCTTGGGGGTCAAGCTGGGATATGTGAATCGTAGTTGGGCTATTTTTAGCATGCGGACGTAAAAGAAACCTTACTTCCGTTTCGGTTTGAGTGTCAACGTGGTCATATGTTTTGACTGTTTTGTCGATGAAACCAATTCAAAAATGAAGGAAACTGTTTTTTATTAAGCAGATACTTCGAAAAGGAAAGAGATATACTCAGATTAAAGTGACTCGCTGGGAGAAAATTCGAATTGAAAGACGACGGTTGTAATTTAATTCAATTTATTTGACAGATATCTGTCAGTTTATTTATGTAATCTCTCGTAGCACACAACAGACGTTCGTAAAGTACTATAAATTGCAGAGTTTTGAAGAAATTCCCATCGTTTTCGAAATAAATACAGTTTATTTTTAACGTTCGCCCTCCGCTGTTTGCCGCCTGAGCTTCTTTGAAATGGCTGTTGAAGTTCGGAGGGTTGTTGCTCGTTCGAAATATGTCCGGCATAAATCAGGTCAATCAGAGCCGTCGTCTTCGCTTTCAGTATCGGGCTCAAATTCATCGAAATAATTCCAATTTTCTCCCAGCGAGTCACTTTAATCCGAGTATATCTCTTTCCTTTTCTAAGTATCTGCTTAATAAAAAACAGTTTCCTTCATTTTTGAATTGGTTTCATCGACAAAACAGTCAAAACATCATCCTCGGGAACCCAGGAGTATATTCTGTCGCTCGTTACTCGTTCCCAGAGAAATTTCTCTGGGAGCAAGTAACGAGCGACAGAATATACCCCTGGGTTTCCGAGGATGTCAAAACATATGACCACGTTGACACTCAAACCGAAACGGAAGTAAGGTTTCTTTTACGTCCGCATGCTAAAAATAGCCCAACTACGATTCACATATCCCAAAGCCATGACTGGCAGATTCACTCTCTGTCCCTCATTTTCTCTTGATACAGCCCATAGAGGTCCATGTCGAAACCCGTTATTAACAGGATGAAATTTCATTAATAATTAAATCAAGGCGATTGACATAATTTGAAATGAATATTTTCACCAACTTTGTTCACAGGGAGCCCAAGCTCATTATCTGTGAAGACCGTTGTTTAATTTGCATATTTACAGTAAATGTATGTGGCTTTAAAACATCCCTCCGTATTTCAAGATTTTTCGTAAATAATAAAACTTTTTTTTCACTAATGTGTTGTTCTTACTACTTTCGATGCTGTGATGGCGTTTCAGCGTTTTCGTGATAAACGCTCTAATGGCGCTGAAACGCCGTCACAGCATCGAAAGTAGTAAGAACAACACATTAGTGAAAAAAAAGTTTTATTATTTACGAAAAATCTTGAAATACGGAGGGATGTTTTAAAGCCACATACATTTACTATAAATATGCAAATTAAACAACGGCCTTCACAGATAATGAGCTTGGGCTCCCTGTGCTTTGTTAAGATTTATTTTTGTTTTTGTAAAGCGCCTTGAATCCCAGACATGTGCGCTATATAAATAAATGCATTATTGTTGTTATTTAAGACATTGAAAAAGCGTTGACTAAATTTTATAAAAGGGAAATATTAAAATGAGAGAAACGGAGACTCATTTTGAGATATGGATTTCACTTAATATATTTTTAGAAACCGGATGTGCGGACGCAAATGGAAACGTTTCCGGTACAGATAGACTTTATCAGATGAGTGCATTGAAGCATTGTATTTCAATTTCTCTCATATATATACAGTCGAACCTCCCGTAAGCGACCACCCAAAATGTCAATCTTTGTGGTCGGTTACGAGATGCGGCCGGATACGAGAGGTTCCAACTATAGTGATTTCACTTGGAATGTATTTTGGAAAACTGTTCGCTTACGAGAGTGGTCGCAACCGGAGGTTCAACTGTATATATTCTGTAACCATTGAGTGTAAAATACAGTTGGAGGTTCAAAGAAAACAAAAGAAAACATCCACAACGTCAAGTGACTGGACATGCTGGCATCAATAATGTTCAACATATTTAATTAATTAAATTGATTAAAATTGTATTAATTAATTAACTATGGGATTTTTAAATTAATTTATTATACACGAAACACTAGTTATTTGAAGGTACTGGATTTTTAGAAATATGTGGACACGAAAGACTCAATCAGTGGAGTAATCGGAGTAAAAATGTCTCGCTCTCTGTCCACCTTTATTCTTTCTAAGTCATGTGTCTGGACGTTCTGGTATAATAATTTAATATACACGCAAAAACAAAATTGAGAAATATGTTTCTAATTTTAATTTTAATTTAATTTTAATTAACACTTGGAGCAATCGTTATTACAAATTAATATCTCGTCTGGCCAACCTTCTCACATAAAACATTGTTGGTCTCCCTATGGCGAGAGAGGAGGAGGAGGACTGGAGGCAAATCCCATTCCTCCCCTACTTTTTAAAACACAGGAAGCCCGAAAAAGTGGAATAAAATTGCCTGAGGATGACGAGGCCTTCTCACAGAAAACCTTTTTGGTCTCCCTATGTTAAGAGAGAAGGAGGAGGACTGGAGGCAACTCCAGGTGACAGTGTTCCACACCCATGTGATCAGTAATTCCATTACAGAAATCAACAATGTTTGTTGACTCAGAGCAGTTCCAATGAGATCTTAACTGAGCTCAGTTCAGTCATTATTCAAGTGTTATATCAGATCTGACTGTGAGCTGCAAAGGGTCCATTATCTACCTTGATATACTACAAAGCGATCAAGAGAAAATTAACTAAAAATCAGTTCAGTCGTTCAGTTCAGTCATTATTCAAGTGTTATATCAGATCTGACTGTGGGCTGCAAAGGGTCCATTATCTACCTTGATATACTACAAAGCGATCAAGAGGCAATTAACTAAAAATCAGTTCAGTTCAGTTCAGTCGTTCAGTTCAGTCATTATTCAAGTGTTATATCAGATCTGACTGTGGGCTGCAAAGGGTCCATTATCTACCTTGATATACTACAAAGCGATCAAGAGGCAATTAACTAAAAATCAGTTCAGTTCAGTTCAGTCGTTCAGTTCAGTCATTATTCAAGTGTTATATCAGATCTGACTGTGTGCTGCAAAGGGTCCATTATCTACCTTGATATACTACAAAGCGATCAAGAGGCAATTAACTAAAAATCAGTTCAGTTCAGTTCAGTCGTTCAGTTCAGTCATTATTCAAGTGTTATATCAGATCTGACTGTGGGCTGCAAAGGGTCCATTATCTACCTTGATATACTACAAAGCGATCAAGAGAAAATTAACTAAAAATCAGTTCAGTTCAGTTCAGTTCAGTCGTTCAGTTCAGTCATTATTCAAGTGTTATATCAGATCTGACTGTGGGCTGCAAAGGGTCCATTATCTACCTTGATATACTACAAAGCGATCAAGAGAAAATTAACTAAAAATCAGTTCAGTTCAGTTCAGTCGTTCAGTTCAGTCATTATTCAAGTGTTATATCAGATCTGACTGTGAGCTACAAAGGGTCCATTATCTACCTTGATATACTACAAAGCGATCAAGAGAAAATTAACTAAAAATCAGTTCAGTTCAGTCATTATTCAAGTGTTATATCAGATCTGACTGTGAGCTACAAAGGGTCCATTATCTACCTTGATATACTACAAAGCGATCAAGAGGCAATTAACTAAAAATCAGTTCAGTTCAGTTCAGTCATTATTCAAGTGTTATATCAGATCTGACTGTGTGCTGCAAAGGGTCCATTATCTACCTTGATATACTACAAAGCGATCAAGAGAAAATTAACTAAAAATCAGTTCAGTTCAGTTCAGTCGTTCAGTTCAGTCATTATTCAAGTGTTATATCAGATCTGACTGTGGGCTGCAAAGGGTCCATTATCTACCTTGATATACTACAAAGCGATCAAGAGGCAATTAACTAAAAATCAGTTCAGTTCAGTTCAGTCGTTCAGTTCAGTCATTATTCAAGTGTTATATCAGATCTGACTGTGAGCTACAAAGGATCCATTATCTACCTTGATATACTACAAAGCGATCAAGAGAAAATTAACTAAAAATCAGTTCAGTTCAGTTCAGTCGTTCAGTTCAGTCATTATTCAAGTGTTATATCAGATCTGACTGTGGGCTGCAAAGGGTCCATTATCTACCTTGATATACTACAAAGCGATCAAGAGAAAATTAACTAAAAATCAGTTCAGTCGTTCAGTTCAGTCATTATTCAAGTGTTATATCAGATCTGACTGAGCTGCAAAGGATCCATTATCTACCTTGATATACTACAAAGCGATCAAGAGAAAATTAACCATTACCAGAAATTACGGACATTTTAATCCCGCGATATTATGACCAGCGGTCTACTGGCAGTCCGAAATTCTCCTCGAATTTATATCAAAATAAATCAATTTATCAAAACCAAACTACTCTAAGTTTGTTTAGAAATACCAAGCGTTTGTGTTGTGGTTGATAGATTTAATATTGAAGAGCTTGCTTACGCTCGGCACAGAGTACGAACGACTCCTCTTGGCACTTCGAAATTTTAAAAAGAACACAGGAAACCCAATCCATGAACTATGAGTTTGAATTTCCCGCTTTTAGGAGCCTTCACCTTCTTTGAACAGCAGTATACACACATAAAACTACCAGGCTACTAAGTTCTTGTAAAATGGCCGAATCAAACGGCGAAAATTGCTATATTTTGGGTGATTTCTTGGTGATTTCAGGACATTCAACAGCTCAGATGTTTGCTCAAGGCCGCCGAGAAATAGTGCTTTTTCACTTGTAGTTTGCGGCCTTTTGTATCATGGAAATCATATCATTTTGACGGATTTAGACTTACTGTGCGTTGAGGCAATGTTTGAGATGTCGGCACCGATGGATCCATGCAATCATCGAAAGTTTAAAGCTCGGAAAGTAATGCAGGTAACACTTTTTCGCTCGAATTAAGGGGCATGTATTGTCAATATTCGTTGTTGTTTTGGATCCATTTTGCGTCCAGTAGATTGAATTAAACGGTGCAAAAATGTTCACAGAATATGTTATAAAGACTATATTTTACATCTGGATGTCGGCACCTAAAATTCAAAGCTGTATAAATGTCAAAATTTCAAATTATGTTTGAAGTCCCATACATTTCTTTGTGTTGTTGAGCGGCCATTTTGAAATGTCGATCGTACTGAAAACTAATACCGTGACGTCAGATGTCCGTAATTTCTGGTAATGCTAAAAATCAGTTCAGTTCAGTTCAGTCGTTCAGTTCAGTCATTATTCAAGTGTTATATCAGATCTGACTGTGAGCTACAAAGGATCCATTATCTACCTTGATATACTACAAAGCGATCAAGAGGCAATTAACTAAAAATCAGTTCAGTTCAGTTCAGTCGTTCAGTTCAGTCATTATTCAAGTGTTATATCAGATCTGACTGTGAGCTACAAAGGATCCATTATCTACCTTGATATACTACAAAGCGATCAAGAGAAAATTAACTAAAAATTAGTTCAGTTCAGTTCAGTCGTTCAGTTCAGTCATTATTCAAGTGTTATATCAGATCTGACTGTGAGCTACAAAGGATCCATTATCTACCTTGATATACTACAAAGCGATCAAGAGAAAATTACCTGAAAATCAGTTCAGTTCAGTTTAGTCATTATTCAAGTGTTATATCAGATCTGACTGTGAGCTACAAAGGGTCCATTATCTACCTTGATATACTACAAAGCGATCAAGAGGCAATCGTTATTCGAAGTTGAGTTCTTTGATGATCTTAGACAATCATGAATTATGTATAGTAATATATATCCCCACTGCATACCCATCAGCATTGCACGGGAATAAGTTATGGGTAGCGACCGCGACCGCAATGGCAACAGGAATACAGCAAGGATAAAGGAGAGCAGAGAGTTCCGTCAACCACCGCCAGGGGCGAAAGACTCCTAACCGAAGATTCAAACGTCGGTGAAATGGCCCAGTTTCAAGCCAAACACCCGAATTTATACCAAGGGACCGCAAAGCATTACTACGACGAAGCACGGAATAAAGCACGTGGGTGTTTTATTTATTTTACTTATTTTCCCGTGCAGCGCCAATTATGTATGCAGTGAGAATAGTATATAGCTAATTGCATAATCGTTGTCGGGTTGAAAATCATGAAAGCTATGACCAAAAGGAATTCTGGGAAATTAAACTCTCAAATAGCACCGTCAAATGATCGACCTTTTTATCCAGACTTGTAGGATGTTAGTTAAAATACCTTCAAAACTACGAGAACATTGAATATATCTGTATGTAATGTGGCTCATGAACTGATTTCCCATCCATCCTTGCGGTCTCAGCTTCTATGATTTAAGATTTTCAACCCGACAACGATTATGCAATTAGCTATATAATCTATGATTTAGTCATTCAACTTCTTAAAGTGGAACTAACCTCTGTGAAATTGTTTTAAAAATCTATTCAATATTAGCTGCAAAGTTGGTGGGTTCAGTATTTTGTGATTTGAACCTTGCGTTTATGAGTTATAGAGGTTTGAAATCTCAATATGCAAATTTGATGCAGCGGTGTTATGGCGGCTGTTGATCCTGACAAAGACAGGTTTAACCAGCTAGCTAAAGAGGAAATAGACGAAATAATAGCAGGTGCTCAGCCTAAAACGACTGTTCGTCAAACTCGTTGTGGAGTTTCAGTGATGAAAGGCTAAAAACGAACCTAATTATTATTCAAAACAAGCACTTTTGCCGTCGGCTATCAGTCAGTTCTTGTTCGTCGAGTGAAGAAGCTCAGAGCTTAAAAATGATGAATGAAACTTGCCTTGTTATGACTTAAAAACAAAAAAATAAATGCTTTATTCGTGTTTTCTTTGTAGAATGGTTACAATTGGAATGGTTGTAGAGGAGATATCCAGCGGAAACGTCGGAAGATCTAGCTAAATATATTTTTGCTTTATTTACCGTGATTAAAATTATATTTTGAACATTTCACAACTGCAGTGTATTCAGTTTGAATAATAAATGGGTTAGAGACTTCTAGTTCGTGCTTTACCGGCAAATACACGCACTTGCTGGCTGTAGAATGAACTCGAAATTCTTCATAATTCTCGTTCATTCTACAGCGTCTATTTGCCGGTAAAGCACTCTCATCAGTCTCTAACCCTTAAATAAAGTATATATTGGTGAAACTATGAGGAACTTTGAAATAAGAAAACAAGAACATGAAAACCCTCGCCACAACTCAGAACCGGCACGCCACCTTGTAACAGAGCCCACGCACTCATTCAAGTGGACAATATTATGCAGAATAACATCTCTGTTCAAACGGAGAATTTGTGAAGGACAGTTAATGAGCCTCCATAGACCGTCTTTAAACAAACAAGTACTTTGTTTCATCGCCAAACTGTTCCCCTCGGGAATATCGTAGAAACCATAACTGCATACTGAACACTGAACGCTTCATTCACTGAAGATGACCTAATGGTCGAAAGATGGGGTTGTAATACGTATTCCATATATGGTAAAAGCGTGCAAGCGAATAGCGGCCCCTAACAAGCGTATAGCGGCCCCTAACAAGCGTATAGCGGCCCCAATTTGGCTAATAGGTATTTGCAATGCAAAATATTTTCAAAAGCTAGAAAAAATGCAGAGCTTGGCAGCGTAATCCCTCGTGGTCAAGTGCGTTAAAGCGGAGGGTTAGGGTTAGGGATGGGGGGGGTTAGGGTTAGGGATGGGGGGGTTAGGGTTAGGGATGGGGGGGTTAGGGTTAGGGATGGGGGGGTTTAGGGATGGGGGGGGTTAGGGTTAGGGATGGGGGGTTAGGGTTAGGGATGGGGGGGTTAGGGTTAGGGATGGGGGGGTTAGGGATGGGGGGGTTAGGGTTAGGGATGGGGGGGTTAGGGTTAGGGATGGGGGGGTTAGGTTTAGGGATGGGGGGGGTTAGGGTTAGGGATGGGGGGGGTTAGGGTTAGGGATGGGGGGGGTTAGGGTTAGGGATGGGGGGGGGTTAGGGTTAGGGATGGGGGGGTTAGGGTTAGGGATGGGGGGGTTAGGGTTAGGGATGGGGGGGTTAGGGTTAGGGATGGGGGGGTTAGGGTTAGGGATGGGGGGGGTTAGGGTTAGGGATGGGGGGGCAGGCTATAAAGTGATAATTTCATGATAATTTCAATGATTCGAGTTTCAGATTTGATATACAGTTTTAAAAGGTTAAGAAGTTTTAATAATTGGATGACAAAAAATTCTAAGTCCAATCCTAGGAAATAAAAAAATAGGCCCGCAATGCGTGCATGTGGCTACTATAATATGGTACAATACAATATTGCAGGTTCCAGTTCTTGTAAGATTTCATTGCATGGAAATATTTCCAACCCTAACACGACCGCCGATCACCCCTACCACTTGGACAAAGGGAGTACCCCTCCTCCCCGGGCTCCCCCCCCCCCCCCCCCCCCCCCCCCCCCCCCCCCCCCCCACCGGGCTAAAAATATTTTGCTATATAAGTTCGAGTTTTCTACGTATGGTTTATAAGCGAGCAGGAGTATTTGATTGGATATAAAGCCATTGCTGGGTTTATTTGTTTTCCGAATCACGAAGGAAAGTCAAAGTACATTTGTCAGTAGACGCTGAGCCAATCGACGTGTTGGGGTGCAGTAATCACTCGACCATGGCCGCCAAACAGACACTTTGAAGTGCTCGTCTTTCTGCTGGAAAATCTCCACCGAGATCGTCAACAAACCTGAAAAAATATTTACGAACAAACACTTGACCCAGTGCTGGAAAACTGTTCCTGGTTAATGGTGCAAAATAGCACAAAATCATAGTAAATAATATAGAGTGAAAACTTGCCTTCAACCAACGCGTGAATAACCGATAAGTCGACAACCAGACGAGAGATTACGACAATTCGAAACATGTCGTGGAGCGCCGATGTTGTCGCCGATAAACTCGATATTCACAAAAATTATCGCCAATGAACTCGATAATCACGAAAATACAAAAGTTCATCGAAGAAACATCGAGCGGACATAGGCCTTCGGTGTCGATCGAAGAATCCCGATCACTGTGCGATTCCGAACACTATCCGGAAATTGGACTACTTACGGACGGACTTACAACTCGATAGCATAGTGGCTACATCTCCATATATGGAGATAGTAGCCACAAAAATGGGTCGCCATTCGCTTGTTAGTGCTTCTATTCGCTTGTTAGGGGCCGCAATTCGCTCATACCATATATGGAATACGTATTACAACCCCGCTCATGGTCGAAAACGTTTTGAACACTTGTTAAAAACTTTTAAAGCCTTTTATTTGTTACAATCTTATTATAATTTTCTAAAAATCTGAAAATATTTTGAAACCATTTATGTAAAATGTATCTTAGCGGAATGAATAATACTTTATTTTGTCACGAAAGCTGTAACATATGTTCCAAAAAAAATAACTTTAATAAGCTTTGTCGTTTAATATACACCTATTCCAAATATCGTTGTCCGGGCCGAAAGCAACAAGCAACAAGTTGACGACCACAAAGGACTTTGGGAATCTCCTAATTAATATATTTATCCGTGGTATTTGCGGAGAAGTTATCCCTACGGAAGTTGAATAGCAATCATTTGGAACTATTCGGCAATTTGAAAATGCATGTTGTCAAAATGTCTACGGATGAATAAATGAATAAGGAGAAAGTCCCAAAGTCCTTTGCGGTCGTCAGCTTGTTGCTTGTTGCTTTCGGCCCGGACAACGATTTTTGGAATAGGTGTATATATTTTTTCTAATCAATTCAGTTACAATCTTATCATAATTTTCTAAAAATCTGAAACTATGTACTTAGAGGAATGAATAATTTGTTTTGTCTCGAAAGCTGTAACATCTGTTTCAAACAAACTGTAATAAGTTTTGTCGTTTAAACACGAGGACGCACTATAAAAGGGCATTGCTCCGCCCACAATTCTTGAATAATAATGAGCTTCAATATGGCGGACAATGAGGTAAATGTGTCGAGCATTTGTACATCTCTGTACTTTTCTGGTAAAGGCCGGTAAGGTTTCTAAAACCGGTTGGCATTAGATTCCATCCATCAAAACCACCTCGGATTAATGAAACAATAGAACGATGCAGTAACACAATATATTCGTTCTATTGTTTGGTCGGCCAAGGCGATTTTGAGGGATGGAATCTAATGCCAACCTTCAAAACCTATGCTGTGAGTATATTTAATTCGCAAATGGCATTTCCATGTCTTGGCGGGAAATTGTAGGATAATTTTAACGCATAAGAATACTAGAGCCGTGCGACTTCAAAACGGCTAACGATTCCAATTCAAAGTACCATAATTTTTACCAAAGTGAAAAGTGATAGTGAATTGTACAACAAAAATTATCCATGTGCGTTTTTAGTACTTATTTCCACAGTTTCTTGTTCAGTTTGATTGATTATAGAGCTTGCAGTTCTTGAGATCCTCTCCCTATGACGTCTCAGTAGATTTGATTGACAGATCCAACGAACTTACCCTAGGTACCTCTACTTTTATAGTGCGTCCTTGTCTTTAATATCTTCTTTTGAAAGTTGGTTAATCGTCTATTCATAGACACCTGTGAACCCCATGCTGACGGTGTGCTATCATCCATGCAGGTTTATAATTCTTGTAAACATGTTTCAGTTTTTATCTTTTGCCACTTCCTTTCTTTCTTTCTATTATTTTCTTTTCACTTTTTTCCTTGTAAAACTTTTTTCACATTTCTTTTTCCTTCCTTTTTTCTTTCTTTCTTTCTTTCTTTCTATCATTTTCTTTTCGTTTCCCTTTTTCCGTGTTCTTGTTTTTTTCTTCTTCTTCTTCGTTTTCCTTCATTTTTCTTCTTTTCTTTGCAATTCTTTCCATTTTTTTTCGGTTCTTAATTGTTCTCTTCATTGTTGTTCTTGGTATAATCATCTAGTAAGCAGCTTTACTGAATTGTCTTATAAAGGTTATTTTATATATTTTTCTTCCAATTCACTTTTTCTATCTTCCTTTCTCTTCCTTTTCTGTGCGTGGGTTTCTTTTTCCTTTTCTTGTCCTATTTCGTGTCCATTTCTTCCCCTTCTTGTTATTCATTTCTTTTTCGCTGTTTCCATTTACTTTGGCTTTCTCAGTCTTTAACGTTCTCTTCCACAGAATCTCCCCAGCTGCATCTTCGCGTCACGTCATATACTTGAAAAAGTGCGACGTTTCAAAGTGCTACTAACGCTGCCAGCATAAGGCTCCGAGTTTACTTTACAGCTTGGAAACACCTTGGAGAAGCAGTGTTTATAACCGTTCCTGTACCGATTGTTGAACACCACAAATACGCATGGATTGATGGCACTGTTACAATGAGCGAGAAAAAGACGAACGAAGCCAATCGAGCAATCCAGAGGTCGCTTGAATATATCGAAGGCAAAGAAGTAGACAAACCAGCAGAGAATAAAACACACAGTGATGACGAGTAACATGTGGAGTAACTTTCGCGAGGCTTTCTCTTTTCGTGCTTGAGCAGCGTTGCTGCAAGCGCCGGGTGGCTTCGATCGTTTTAGTTTCATGATTAATATGGTGTAGAGCACAACGGTTAACACTAGAGACGAGCAATAAATACACAGCAAAGTCCTGGTGTAAATCTGCACGTAGCCTCCAAACAGAGCCTTAAAATTTGTGTTACAAAATTCGCTTTTCAATATGGGTGTGATGAGGTAAGGAGAGCGCAGAGTTGCTGACAGAAGCCATGTGCCAACAACGATGATTCTAGTAACAGTTCGAGTCATTATGTTACGAAGTGGAGTTACTTGTGTTACGGAGTAAATCTCAGTATGTATATAACAAAAGCCATTATTATTATTATTATTATTATTTGTAATTTGTTTCCAGAAATAAAGTTATCATTATTATTATTATTATTATTATTGTCATCTAAAAAGGTGTTACTACGGTTTCATCGACGCTAGGTGACGATGATGGCGACTGCTGTGAATTACATTTGGTGCAGAGGGAAATAATTTTCATCCAAATCTGTTTGTATGCGTTCCTATAACGATCATTAAATACAGCAAGCAAACAAGGATTGATGGCGCTGTTGCTGTGGGCCAGAAAGAAGCGGAAAAACTTCAGCTCGCAAGGAAACGGTCGATTCCAGAAAATATCGGCGAAAAAGTAGACAAACCAACAGCAGATAAAACAGATTGTCACAGCGATGAAGAGTTTGAAAAGCTTTATTGAGGCTTTCTCTTTTCTCACTTGCACCGCGTCGTTTGATGCTCCGATTGATTTGCTTCTTCTCAGTTTGAAGATTGTAATGGAGTACAAAACGATGGTGATAAAGAGAGAAGAGCAATATACGGACAGCAAAAGTTTCGCGTAAACATGTAACAAAATACCAAAGAGAGTTCCAAGGGACGATACGCACTGATAAGCGCCAATGGCTGGTTTCAATATGGGTGTAACGAGGTAAGGAGAGCGCAGAATTGCTGACACGAGCCATGTGGCAACAACGATGATTCTGGTAACAGTTCGAGTCATTATGTTACGAAGTGGAAACACCATGGCACAGAATCGATCAAATGTGGCACCCAGAATAGTAAAGACTGGCACCAAGATAGCAAGATGGTGCAGAAAAGGTACTGTACGGCAGAGAACAAGTCCAAATGTTCCAGTAACGAGCCAGGAGTTTCCATAGAGCATCATCACCACCATTCTAGGCATGTAGACGACCGTGACGACCAAGTCAGCGATGGCCATGTTCAGAAGGAAGAGATGTGCATTCTTGCTTACGAGTTTTCCTTTGATGATGACAGCAACGGTCATGGAGTTCCCAAACATCGACACAACAAAGATGATCACATATGCAAAAGCGTGGTAGAACGACGCGTCCAAAAAACAGATGTGTACTTTCGTCGAGTTCGACACGTTAGACAAGGGAGCTTTAAGAACTGTAATATTCAGATTATATCGAGCCATGCTTCGCTTCGAGTGCCTAAAATCAGTTTAGTTTGTAACGAAATTCGCCGACATTAGCTCATTTGCTTGCGCCGCACTGTCAAATGAAACACATTCTGAAGTGTGAATTTTTATTCAACGCATCCTGTTGCGCAACTTTATCGGCATCAATGTTTAATACAGCCCATATACGTCCATGTCGAAACCGGTTGTTAACCAAAGAAGACAGGATGAAATTTCATTAATAATTAAATCAAGGCGATTGACATAATTTGAAAGAGTTTTATGAAAGGGAAATATTCAAATGAGAGAAACGGAGATATGGATTTCACCAAGAGACCATAATACTAAGAGAGCGAATCGCGCGGAATGATGGTTGGGATATGCTCGTGGCGCTAAATCTATTTTTAGTAAACCGGAAGGTGAGCACACATCAGTAAAATTTTACTTCCGGCAGATAAAATCTCTTCCGCTAAAACGCTTTAAAAAATCAAGAAAACATAGCTTAAAAGCTCGTAAATTTCGGGATGATAACGTTCATGTCAAAAGACGACAGTAAATTGAAAACTGCTACGGTAAAGACAGTGAATTTCAGTCCGGCTTTGAAAGTTGAAAGCATTTTTGAATTTTCGATCTTTGAACGCGGCCGCGCCGCGGCTTCCCGCCATTTATGTAAATAAGAAATCTGCTGCGGAATCAAATTCAAACAAGAAATTAGATCGATTGTGTCGTTCAACCTATGCTATTCTACATGAAATGGCTTCATATAACACCGTAAGGGATTGATTTCTTTGAAAAGGAGTTGTAAAGTTTGAAAAGAGTAAAAAAAAACATCACCACCTTGGTGAGTCGGGATTGACCAACTCAACATGGAAACCAAAAACTACAACTACAAGCCTGCTGATTGTCGCTGATATTTGTACTTCCAGTTCTTCGTTTATTGCTTTGAACAATTAGAGAGTATTCACAAGAAAAGATGGAATCGATGACTTATGGATTGAAAGTACTGAATTCGACGAAAAAAGAAGAAACTTCGGCCTCGCTTCACAACTCACAAAGAAATGTGCTTGCTTTTGGCCTTGAGTTTTCGCAGTTTTATAGCACGATGAACAGCCGCTTCAAAAACACGTTCAAAGACGAAAAATATCTTCTAAACTATTCCTTCAAAGTGAAACACATACTATGAATCTCTTTGGATCTGTTTGGTGGCTCGTATATCACTAGGAGTGTTTTAGGAGTTAAAAAACAACAACAACAACACAACACAACAACCTGAGATTGAAAGTGAAACTGAGTCAACACGGCTTTAATACGAATACGGGTGATTCAAACAAGATTGGTGAAGGTAAGCGTGTATAGATCTTTCTTTCTTCGCCAACGACTGTAAATTAAAGTGTGTGCTATTTCTACCTAGCGATGTTTGAAAACTTGTCGCTTGATTGTTGTCGTTTCTCAAAACCAGTTTGCAATAAAAACCGACGACTAGTCGTAGTTAGGACTTGAAGTCAGTTTTTTTTGTTTTTTTACTTCCAGTCTTGTCCTTTGTTGCAAGAGTTTTAATTTTAATTTTACCATTATGATAACAGCAATAACAACATTCATAGCTAGCCGGCGTTTTACCGAAAGAGTTTTTTCTGCCGGAAGTCAGATTTCGCTGAAGTGTGCTCACCTTCCGGTTTACTAAAAATAGATTTAGCGCCACGAGCATGGGCCACACATCAGTACGAGATTCGCTCTCTTAGTATTATGGTCTCTTGATTTCACTTAATATAATTTTAGAAACCGGATGTGCGGACGTACAACTGGTCGCCTACGAGTGGTCGCAACCGGAAGTTTTAATTAACACTTGGAGCAATTGTTATTACACATTAATATTCATCTATAGTAATCTCAATCTGGTCAGCCTTCTCACAGAAAACCTTTTTGGTCTCCATGTGTTAAGAGAGAAGGAGGACTGGAGGCAAACCCCAGTCCTCCTCTACTTTTTAAAACACAGGAAGCCAGAAAAAGTGGAATAGATATCGAAGCCTTCTCACAGAAAACCTTTTTGGTCTCCCTATGTTAAGAGAGAAGGAGGAGGACTGGAGGCAACTCCAGGTGACAATGTTCCACACTATTCTGACTTAGTGATCAGTAATGCCATTACAGAAATCAACAATGTTTGTTGACTCCCAACAGAGCACTGAGTTCCAATGAGATCTTAACTGAGCTCAGTCATTATTCAAGTGTTATATCAGATCTGACTGTGGGCTACAAAGGGTCCATTATCTACCTTGATATACTACAAAGCGATCAAGAGGCAATTGACTGAAAATCAGTTCAGTTCAGTTCAGTTCTGTTCAGTTCAGTCATTATTCAAGCGTTATATCAGATCTGACTGTGGGCTGCAAAGGGTCCATTATCTACCTTGATATACTACAAAGCGATCAAGAGGCAATTAACTAAAAATCAGTTCAGTTCAGTTCAGTTCAGTCGTTCAGTTCAGTCATTATTCAAGTGTTATATCAGATCTGACTGTGGGCTGCAAAGGGTCCATTATCTACCTTGATATACTACAAAGCGATCAAGAGGCAATTAACTAAAAATCAGTTCAGTTCAGTTCAGTTCAGTCGTTCAGTTCAGTCATTATTCAAGTGTTATATCAGATCTGACTGTGGGCTGCAAAGGGTCCATTATCTACCTTGATATACTACAAAGCGATCAAGAGGCAATTGACTGAAAATCAGTTCAGTTCAGTTCAGTTCAGTTCAGTTCAGTCATTATTCAAGTGTTATATCAGATCTGACTGTGGGCTACAAAGGGTCCATTATCTACCTTGATATACTACAAAGCGATCAAGAGAAAATTAACTGAAAATCAGTTCAGTTCAGTTCAGTTCAGTCGTTCAGTTCAGTCATTATTCAAGTGTTATATCAGATCTGACTGTGGGCTGCAAAGGATCCATTATCTACCTTGATATACTACAAAGCGATCAAGAGAAAATTAACTAAAAATTAGTTTCAGTTCAGTTCAGTCGTTCAGTTCAGTCATTATTCAAGTGTTATATCAGATCTGACTGTGAGCTACAAAGGGTCCATTATCTACCTTGATATACTACAAAGCGATCAAGAGAAAATTAACTAAAAATTAGTTCAGTTCAGTTCAGTTCAGTTCAGTTCAGTCATTATTCAAGTGTTATATCAGATCTGACTGTGGGCTGCAAAGGGTCCATTATCTACCTTGATATACTACAAAGCGATCAAGAGAAAATTAACTAAAAATCAGTTCAGTTCAGTCATTATTCAAGTGTTATATCAGATCTGACTGTGAGCTACAAAGGGTCCATTATCTACCTTGATATACTACAAAGCGATCAAGAGAAAATTAACTAAAAATTAGTTCAGTTCAGTTCAGTTCAGTCGTTCAGTTCAGTCATTATTCAAGTGTTATATCAGATCTGACTGTGGGCTGCAAAGGGTCCATTATCTACCTTGATATAGTATAAAGCGATCAAGAGAAAATTAACTAAAAATCAGTTCAGTTCAGTTCAGTTCAGTCGTTCAGTTCAGTCATTATTCAAGTGTTATATCAGATCTGACTGTGGGCTACAAAGGATCCATTATCTACCTTGATATACTACAAAGCGATCAAGAGAAAATTAACTAAAAATCAGTTCAGTTCAGTCATTATTCAAGTGTTATATCAGATCTGACTGTGGGCTGCAAAGGGTCCATTATCTACCTTGATATAGTATAAAGCGATCAAGAGAAAATTAACTAAAAATCAGTTCAGTTCAGTTCAGTCGTTCAGTTCAGTCATTATTCAAGTGTTATATCAGATCTGACTGTGGGCTGCAAAGGATCCATTATCTACCTTGATATACTACAAAGCGATCAAGAGAAAATTAACTAAAAATTAGTTCAGTTCAGTTCAGTCGTTCAGTTCAGTCATTATTCAAGTGTTATATCAGATCTGACTGTGAGCTACAAAGGGTCCATTATCTACCTTGATATACTACAAAGCGATCAAGAGAAAATTAACTAAAAATTAGTTCAGTTCAGTTCAGTTCAGTTCAGTTCAGTCATTATTCAAGTGTTATATCAGATCTGACTGTGGGCTGCAAAGGGTCCATTATCTACCTTGATATACTACAAAGCGATCAAGAGAAAATTAACTAAAAATCAGTTCAGTTCAGTCATTATTCAAGTGTTATATCAGATCTGACTGTGAGCTACAAAGGGTCCATTATCTACCTTGATATACTACAAAGCGATCAAGAGAAAATTAACTAAAAATTAGTTCAGTTCAGTTCAGTTCAGTTCAGTTCAGTCATTATTCAAGTGTTATATCAGATCTGACTGTGGGCTGCAAAGGGTCCATTATCTACCTTGATATACTACAAAGCGATCAAGAGGCAATTAACTAAAAATCAGTTCAGTTCAGTTCAGTTCAGTCGTTCAGTTCAGTCATTATTCAAGTGTTATATCAGATCTGACTGTGGGCTACAAAGGATCCATTATCTACCTTGATATACTACAAAGCGATCAAGAGAAAATTAACTAAAAATCAGTTCAGTTCAGTCATTATTCAAGTGTTATATCAGATCTGACTGTGGGCTGCAAAGGGTCCATTATCTACCTTGATATAGTATAAAGCGATCAAGAGAAAATTAACTAAAAATCAGTTCAGTTCAGTTCAGTCGTTCAGTTCAGTCATTATTCAAGTGTTATATCAGATCTGACTGTGGGCTGCAAAGGGTCCATTATCTACCTTGATATAGTATAAAAGCGATCAAGAGAAAATTAACTAAAAATCAGTTCAGTTCAGTTCAGTTCAGTCGTTCAGTTCAGTCATTATTCAAGTGTTATATCAGATCTGACTGTGGGCTACAAAGGATCCATTATCTACCTTGATATACTACAAAGCGATCAAGAGAAAATTAACTAAAAATCAGTTCAGTTCAGTCATTATTCAAGTGTTATATCAGATCTGACTGTGGGCTGCAAAGGGTCCATTATCTACCTTGATATAGTATAAAGCGATCAAGAGAAAATTAACTAAAAATCAGTTCAGTTCAGTTCAGTTCAGTCGTTCAGTTCAGTCATTATTCAAGTGTTATATCAGATCTGACTGTGGGCTACAAAGGGTCCATTATCTACCTTGATATACTACAAAGCGATCAAGAGGCAATTAACTAAAAATCAGTTCAGTTCAGTTCAGTTCAGTCGTTCAGTTCAGTCATTATTCAAGTGTTATATCAGATCTGACTGTGGGCTACAAAGGGTCCATTATCTACCTTGATATACTACAAAGCGATCAAGAGGCAATTAACTAAAAATCAGTTCAGTTCAGTTCAGTTCAGTCGTTCAGTTCAGTCATTATTCAAGTGTTATATCAGATCTGACTGTGAGCTACAAAGGATCCATTATCTACCTTGATATACTACAAAGCGATCAAGAGAAAATTAACTAAAAATCAGTTCAGTTCAGTCATTATTCAAGTGTTATATCAGATCTGACTGTGGGCTACAAAGGGTCCATTATCTACCTTGATATACTACAAAGCGATCAAGAGAAAATTAACTAAAAATCAGTTCAGTTCAGTCATTATTCAAGTGTTATATCAGATCTGACTGTGGGCTGCAAAGGGTCCATTATCTACCTTGATATACTACAAAGTGATCAAGAGAAAATTAACTAAAAATTAGTTCAGTTCAGTTCAGTCGTTCAGTTCAGTCATTATTCAAGTGTTATATCAGATCTGACTGTGTGCTACAAAGGGTCCATTATCTACCTTGATATACTACAAAGCGATCAAGAGAAAATTAACTAAAAATCAGTTCAGTTCAGTTCAGTTCAGTTCAGTTCAGTCATTATTCAAGTGTTATATCAGATCTGACTGAGCTGCAAAGGATCCATTATCTACCTTGATATACTACAAAGCGATCAAGAGAAAATTAACTAAAAATCAGTTCAGTTCAGTTCAGTTCAGTTCAGTCATTATTCAAGTGTTATATCAGATCTGACTGTGAGCTACAAAGGGTCCATTATCTACCTTGATATACTACAAAGCGATCAAGAGAAAATTAACTAAAAATCAGTTCAGTTCAGTCATTATTCAAGTGTTATATCAGATCTGACTGTGAGCTGCAAAGGATCCATTATCTACCTTGATATACTACAAAGCGACCAAGAGAAAATTAACTAAAAATCAGTTCAGTTCAGTTCAGTTCAGTCGTTCAGTTCAGTCATTATTCAAGTGTTATATCAGATCTGACTGTGGGCTACAAAGTGTCCATTATCTACCTTGATATACTACAAAGCGATCAAGAGAAAATTAACTAAAAATCAGTTCAGTTCAGTCATTATTCAAGTGTTATATCAGATCTGACTGTGAGCTGCAAAGGATCCATTATCTACCTTGATATACTACAAAGCGACCAAGAGAAAATTAACTAAAAATCAGTTCAGTTCAGTTCAGTTCAGTCGTTCAGTTCAGTCATTATTCAAGTGTTATATCAGATCTGACTGTGGGCTACAAAGGGTCCATTATCTACCTTGATATACTACAAAGCGATCAAGAGACAATTAACTAAAAATCAGTTCAGTTCAGTTCAGTTCAGTCGTTCAGTTCAGTCATTATTCAAGTGTTATATCAGATCTGACTGTGGGCTACAAAGGGTCCATTATCTACCTTGATATACTACAAAGCGATCAAGAGGCAATTAACTAAAAATCAGTTCAGTTCAGTTCAGTTCAGTCGTTCAGTTCAGTCATTATTCAAGTGTTATATCAGATCTGACTGTGAGCTACAAAGGATCCATTATCTACCTTGATATACTACAAAGCGATCAAGAGAAAATTAACTAAAAATCAGTTCAGTTCAGTCATTATTCAAGTGTTATATCAGATCTGACTGTGGGCTACAAAGGGTCCATTATCTACCTTGATATACTACAAAGCGATCAAGAGAAAATTAACTAAAAATCAGTTCAGTTCAGTCATTATTCAAGTGTTATATCAGATCTGACTGTGGGCTGCAAAGGGTCCATTATCTACCTTGATATACTACAAAGTGATCAAGAGAAAATTAACTAAAAACTAGCCGTTTCTAATAGAAAGTGAAGTGCTGCGAGTTGAATTAGTTGCAAAATGTAACTGTGAACATTCATTCTACATTTCAGCAAATGATATGATATATTTTAAAGTTCACTTCTATGTTTGGGCTTCCTGTGCTTCAAATTGACGGGCAGTGTTTGCCCGTCATTTGAAGCAAATAATGAGATTCAAGGAGTTTTAACAGCTGATTGAAAGCCAGCAATTGGCGACACAATAGACCTCGACACAATAGACCTCTTTAGCTTCGTATGTAAATTGCCCATTTCAAACCATGTAATGTAAACATGGTGTTCTCTGGAGAATCAGTCCTTTCAATATGAACGAATAAATTTCAGAAATATAATAGCCTGTGTAGCCAGGCTGCAGTAGTATTTTTAGTCGAACTTGAAACGGTCGATGTGAGGTAAAATAAAGTACGCATGTATTCTTATTTACCGTCATCGTAGAACGAACTTTGACGGCTTCTGCTCCATGATTAAATTACCTTGAACATATACCAGTAGATGAATAAAACTTAAGAACATCTAGATTTAATATAGATGTGTAGATGACCAGCTATTCGTTTGTTTATCAGTTCTAGCACGATTATCACGGCGAACTTTCATCACCCCCCCGTACACGGCTATAGTAGACAATCTCGCCAAATATTCCTGACTGTATAGTCGCTATGAACATGTCAAGCTTTCGCTTTCTTTTCCGAGTGTAAGTACAATGCAACCAATAGCTACAAGGAGAACGTATTGTATCACAGCGGCCATGTTATTACCACCGCTGATCATAAGTACCATGTGGATTTCGCAATAACCACGAGGTCATGACCAGTGACGTCATACTCAGAAATCATCTCGATCGATTCCTCAAAGTCTCGAATCAAGCTGGATAATAAAGAGCCCAGTGAAACGCGTCCACACACAACACAGGAAGCCCATGTCCAGATTAGTTTCGCTGCTCGCTTCGCTCGCAGCAATAATGTTATCTCCATTGTTTTCTATTGTTTCATCAGTGCTATTTAGTACTAATTAGTTAGTACTGTTTCACAGACATATGGTTTGCACTCTAATCGACCTCTTCAAAATATAAATAAAAAACAAATATAAAATATTGTCTTTTTTCCGGTCGGGTATCCCGGCTAAGAAATCGCGCGCTCTGATTGGTTGTTGAAGCGGGTGGGATTTTCTTTATCTGACCGGTATCCTAGCAACCATTTCCAGTCTCGTGAGGAATTTTCATCGGCTGAATTCCACCTTTTCAAATCCCTTCTCAACCATTACATGTAATATTATTATTATCATACAGCGATTAATCGCTGTATACAAAAAAGAAAATGTAATATTATTATTATTATATACAAAAAAGAAAATGTAATATTATAGTAATAAAAATAAACGTTGATTGAAAAAAACAAAAACAAAAACAACAAAAAAAACATTACAGATTTACAGATTACAGATTTGTATTCCATTTACACCATTTCTCTGGTTGATAGTACATGAAGGGCAGTGTTTGCCCATCATTTTAAGGCAGATAATAAGATTCAAGGACTTTTAACAGCTGATTGAAACCAAACAATAGAATGTGTCTGTTTAGACGAAATAAGTAACAAAGATACTAAAAAGAGAGTTGTTTCCATGACAACCATAGAGAACTTGTAAGCAGTTGGCCAAAGATCTCCCATGTAGCTGTGTTGTTTTGATGATGGATTGAGCTTTTTTAAATAGATTACCACAATACGTTATATACAAAGGTTCTAATAGTGGTTGTAAATGAGATGTGTTCTTAGGTGTCTGTGGATTGTCGTTACTGAGACTAGTAGCTAGAAAGAACTTGCCAGCCACCGAAGCAAATTATGAAACGTTTGACTTCATTAATGCTAGAGATCTACAAGAGTATCTAGCGCATAAATGAGATATTCAACAATCTCTGACGTCCCTGGATGACACTGATATTTAGCAGAAATAACCTGCCTGCCACTGGAGCAAACTATGAAACGTTTGACTTCATTAATGCTAGAGATCTACAAGAGTATCTAGCGCATAAATGAGATATTCAACAATCTCTGACGTCCCTGGATGACACTGATATTTAGCAGAAATAACCTGCCAGCCACCAGAGCAAACTATAAAATGTTTGACTTCATTAATGCTAGAGATCTACAAGAGTATCTAGCGCATAAATGAGATATTCAACAATCTCTGACGTCCCTGGATGACACTGATATTTAGCAGAAATAACCTGCCAGCCACCAGAGCAAACTATAAAATGTTTGACTTCATTAATGCTAGAGATCTACAAGAGTATCTAGCGCATAAATGAGATATTCAACAATCTCTGACGTCCCTGGATGACACTGATATTTACTCAGATATATGTGGATCACCAACGTCACTAGTCACCTGAGAGTAGAAACAACCAAACTGTGCTTAAAGTGCTTATGAAGCTTATTTTTTTATTTTGAAAATCGATTACATATGAAGTGAATAGTGGGATGTTTCAGTATTTTGTGATTTGAGCTTCGCATTTGCGAGTTATAAAGGTTTGAAATCGTGATATGCTAAGTCGGTGACGTCAAAGGAGGCTTTTGCTGTAACTTATTTATATTTTTTCAAGTAGCATTCTTTTCTGAAATAGAAAAAAAGTTTAACATCATTTGTATAAGTTGTAGAAAACTTTTTTCCAGATTAAAAAATGTCAATGATTTGCAAAGGGGCGCTTTTGTATAATAAATGATGCCTCCTTTGACGTCACCGAATTAGCATATCACGATTTCAAACCTTTATAACTCGCAAATGCGAAGCTCAAATCACAAAATACTGAAACATCCCACTATTCACTTCATATGTAATCGATTTTCAAAATAAAAAAATAAGCTTCATAAGCACTTTAAGCCGTCGGAGCGATTGCGGAAATATGAAACAATTCATTAATGCTAAGGATCTACAACAACAAGACAATAATAATAATGTTATTAAATCTAATGTCGGTTTGTAGGTTGGATAATTCATAACAACAAATTTTGTATCTTCAACCTTAGTTTTAATAAAAACTGCCAAGCTTTCGGGCTAAGCGCCCATCTTCAGGGCTAAATGCATAAAATCTAATTACAACACTTGGCAGTTTTTATTAAAACTAAGGTTGAAAATACAAAATTTGCAAAATTTGCCTAACATTGATTCTTTATTACAATTATTAATTTTCAATTTAACTAAAATAAGGTAAATGTTACTCAGGGTAACTGATTAGCTAATCTAGCTGAGTAACAATATAAATATAGAATTGGTTGTGTTTAGTCAAAACAGATACAAAATTGACTTAAAACTGTGAGGAAAAACAGGAAACACACGAAGGGTGTACAACAACAAGAGACGATAACAAGGTACCAAGAGTCTTTCAAAAGTGCTAATTTGAGAAAACGAGTAATAGATTTCTATTAACGTGTGTAAGACAGGAGAAAACCAGATTTAATAGTTGATGATTTAAATTGTTTCAGACAAAGAGTTTTCTGAGATTCATTAAGATCATTCCAAGTGGAAGGGCCAGTGTAACGAAGTGAATGTCTACCGTAGTTAGTTCGGATAGCATCTGGTACATAAATGATATATTCAACAACAATTATTCCCCGAAGTGGAGGTGAGTAGTGGTGGATATTTACCGAGCCGCCAGTCCTCGAGCAGCAAGGTAAATATTCACCACTACTCACCGACACTGAGGGGGATAATTGTTTTAGTATTTACCAAATCAGTTGGATAAAAAAATGGCACTTTATTAAACAAATAAATTCGGAGACTTTAGCGAAACTAGACGCCATTTTGAATCTCGTCCCAAAACAGTGAATAGCCAAGGATATTCCGAGTTACGGGAGCCAATCAAAACGCGCCAAAATTGCTATCCACTGATTTGGTAAATATATCGGTCGTGCCTGGGTGACAATAGAATAAGTAGCGATTAGAAATTGCACAATAATTAAATTATGACAAAGTATCCAGGAAGAGTCAGACGTCGCTCACAACTGAGAGCTTCAGTAAACGTCTTCCTCGAAAAATGGAACTATCTTCAAATGCATCGTCCAAGGCATCCAGCAATGCAAAACTATGTTTCACAGAAGTTTCAGTTTCTCGAGTGTTGGCATATGTAGTGATTTTTGTTGTGTCGTTGTTGGGGAACTCCATGACCGTTGCTGTCATCATCAAAGGAAAACTAGCTAGAAAGAATGCACATCTCTCTTCCTTCTGAACATGGCCATCGCTGACTTGGTCGTCACGGTCGTCTACATGCCTAGAATGGTGGTGATGATGCTCTATGGAGACTCTTGGCTCGTTACTGGAACATTTGGACTTGTTCTCTGCCGTGTTGTACCTTTTCTGCACCATTTTGCTATCTTGGTGTCAGTGTTTATTATTCTGGGTGCCACAATTGATCGATTCTGTGCCATAGTGTTTCCACTTCGTAACATAATGACTCCAACTGTTACTAGAATCATCATTATTGCCACATGGCTTCTAGCAGCAATTCTGCGCTCTCCTTACCTCGTTACACCCATATTGAAACCACGAGGCTCAGCGTTTGTTTGTAGTACAAATCTCAAAGGTCTCTTTGGAGCGCACTTTCGCGTGTATGAAAGAATCTTACTGTCCGTGTACAGTTGCATATTGTTGATGACTATTCTACTCTACAGCATCCTAATCATCAAACTAAGACGAAGTAAGATACCTGGGGTATCCAACAATGCTGCGCAATCAAGAAAAGAGCAAGCCTCGCGAAAGTTACTCCACATGTTACTCGTCATCACTGCGTGTTTCATTCTCTGCTGGTTCGTCTACTTCTTCGCCTTCGACATTTTCAAGCGGCCACTAGAATGCCACATTGGTCTTCTACGCTTTATTCTCGCGCACAGTAACAGCGCAATTAACCCTGTCATACTCTGCGTATTTAACTCACAATATAGAAGCAGTTTTAAGAGGATGATAACGGGTATAGTGAGGTGTCGCTCTCCACAGCCTATAATAGAGCTTCAAAGCGTCACCTCTTCTCGTCGCGACAGAAGGCGTGTCAGCCCACAAAAGCTACAAATGCTGACGTTCTAAAGATGCAATGCAAGAAATTTGCGAAATTTGAACAAGTTATGAACGACAAGACGAGCTTTGGCTTCGATAGTGAAAGTAAATGAACAGAAAAGCTAGGGGGTTTATAACTTTTTTGGATGGGTGGACGGACGGACGGACGGACGGACGGACGGACGGACGGACGGATGGATGGATGGATTGATTGAAATTCGTACAGAATCATATTTTCAAAATCATGCTACATTGTAATCAGTAAAGACATTGATAGAACGCTTAAAATTATATCAAAATAAGTTTAACATGTTCGATCACAGTTATCAAAATATCTGTTAGGATGATTTAGCTATTTTTATGTCATAATTTCAGTATGATATTATCTTAAATTAATATACAGTAAGTGTAAGTGTGTTTATACTGTTTACATCCCAACATCGGTATAAATCATTGAATAATATTTGTAATGTTTAAAAACTACAAGGAACATTGATGGCTTTCTCAGTCATAATACATCCAAAAGAAAAACACTTTACTGGGTTCCTATAATCCAACAGTTAATCGATCTCAAAATTACACGGAACATTTTGATGGCTTTCTGTACGTGAATATTATTGAAAAACAAGCGAAGTGATAAAGTAAACTAGAAATTTAGGTCTAATTAATTAAACGGAACATTTTGATGGCTTTCTGTACGTGAATATTGAAAAACAAGTGAAGTGATAAAATAATAGAAGCTTTTATCGAATTAATTACACGGGACATTTTGATGGCTTGTTGTTCGAAACAATGTTTAAAAAGTTAAGTTATAACCAATTAGAAACGAAGGCAACACTCAAGTGGCTTCCCATAAGTCGGGCTTGCTTCTTTTTTAAGAGGAACAGTTTGATGGGTCCCTCTGTGCGAAAACACTTGAATGGCTTTCCACTGTGCTAAAACACTTTAATGGCTTTCCACTATGCGAAAACACTGGCTTTAATGGCTTTACACCATGCTAAAACACTTTAATGGCTTTCCACAATGCAACAGTTCAAGATGTGATAATGAAACAATGCTTTTTAATAAGCAAAATGGGACATTTTGTACGCGAAAGATCTTTAAAAAGTTAAGCCATAGCTTTTCACAAACCAATAGCTTAAGTTACAAAGAAAGTTAAGTTACTTCGATGGCTTTCTCAAAGTGAAAGCATTTCAATGGCTTCTCATATACAAGTAAACAGTTTATAATATTAGTGAAAACTGAAAATATTCTATAATGGTTCCCACCATGCGGAAACACTCCGGGCATTATGATGGCTTCCTGTACGCAAAAATGTTTAAAAAGTTCAGTTATAACCAATTATAAACCAAGACAACACGTCAATGGCTTCCCAGGAGCCAACAGCTTAAATTACAACTAGGCGAACACTCCGATGGCTTCCTCAGAGCGGCATTTTGATGGCTTCCTGAACGCGAAAAGTCTTAAAAAGATTAGTCGTGATCGTGACATAATCAATTGGCAAACACAGTTTATTCTAGATTATACAAAAGTACAATTGATACAAAATTACGTGCATTTCAATTTAAGATCTTAAACAATTGCCTTTATTTAAACCAGAAACTATATATGTTTAAATTAGTAGACTCCCCAAAATGTAATTTTTGTTTTAACCAAAATGAAACAATTGCCCTATACCACTATGACGTCACATCAAAACAATCTATTGTTTAAACGCTAAGGATCATGGTCGCTAGAGGGGGACAAAACAGCAACAACACAAAGGATTTCCCAAATAAATGTATTTTACAGACGGTCTGAAAGCGATAAAAGTCACCAAACACAGTAAATATTGTGGGAAAAGTATCGATGAATATAATATCTGAAAACTAGCCAATTTGAAATCAAGTGAACCTCAGCAGAGCAGATTTAGTTCAAAATTCTATTGTTCTTCACGATTCTGTCCCCCTCATAAATAAGCCGTTACGTCATAGTGGTATAGGGCAATTGAATGTTGAATGTTGTGAAACAAAAACATTTTATTTGAAGTGTAAAAATTGGCTAAAACTGAACCAGGTCAACTTACCAGAATTAAATTTTAAAAATGCACTGTTAGGGTATGAAGGTGACAGTTTTGAATTTATTTTGTTGGTATTGATCAAGTTTATGCTTTATACGGCAAGAAATAAATGTAAAATACCCGATCTAGCTGATTTTCAGTTAGTAATTAATAATTATGAAAAAATAGAATACATTATTGCTGAAAAGAAATCCAGGTTGAACTCTCATTTACAAAAGTACCAAAAACTAAGCGTTATTTTGCAAAACACGGACGAGTAAATAGTAATTAATTTCTATATACAAACAGAACAGAAATAATATATATTGTAAAATAATTATAACTCCTTTTTTACCCTGTTATTTTATTTTATTTTATTTATAATTTGTATTTTGTGTAATTATTGTTAATTTTTTAACTTTTACTAAGTATTGCGTATTTGTAGTATTTGTAAAGTAATTATTTATTCATTAAAAAAATCAAATTTTTTTTTTTTTTTTTGGCAAACACAACATTTTAGTGGCTTACCATAAGCCATCTCAAAGTGAAAGCATTCAAATGGCTTTCCATAGTTAAACAGTTTATATTTGTGAAACTAGGAACACTTTCATGGTTCCTGCTATGATGCGAAAACACTTTAATGGGTTCCTATAAGGCAAACGTTGAAGATACTTTGGCTTCTTACAAACAATGCAACAATTAAATGGCTTCTGCTAAGTAAGGCAAAAGCCCACAGAGACAGTGAAATGACGGCTGGACATAATACATTTAGATGCTTCCAGATAAAACACAGCTTAAGACAACTGATTTGAAAGGCAGTTTAATTATGATAAATAGGTATGTTACGGGTGACGTAAAACACTTTGATGGCTTATCGAAGACACAAGTATCGCGTGAATTGACGTAAACAACTGTGAATAATTTTATCGGATTCCGGCAAACAAAACGATTCTTTCAAAAATCGTAGTTTGGCAGTTAGTTAGTTACTTCTTTAAGAAGAATGTATTTGAAATGTCAAAAACGAGAGAAAGAAGCATTTTGATGTCTTTCTCTAAATTACAATAAAAAGTTTGACAACTTTGAAAATATTATTAATACCGGTATTATATTCCAAAACAACGTAAAACACTTAAAAGGGTTTTCTCTTGCTCGCAATGTTGCTACTTTCCGACAAACGACGCCAAACATTTTGATGGCTTTTTCTAAATTACAATAAAAAGTTTGACAACTAATTCCACTTACCTGCTACGGCCATGCATGGGACATCACAGCAACACATCAGATTCAAATTATTAAAATAATCCTATATTTTTCTAATAATTCTAATCAATCAATAAATCACATACCTTTTAGGATCCTTGCAATGAGTTTCTCCGCTAGTCGTATAGGATCTTCATCCTTTGGTGCAGTTATAACTTCGCCTTCATTTGGAGTAATGTTTGTAAACTCCTTGGGATCAGCTTCGCTGCCAATAGCAATCGGGATCACCCTGATCATACCTTGATCCAAAGGCGCACTAGCGGCCATCAGTATATCTTTCTTCAGCCCTGATGTCCTACAATTACAAGCACAGTGAGTTACCTATTTTGAGTGTTACGTTTCTCTTTTATATTTCAAAACGAGACATTGCCAGAAATCAGAGACATTTTGCGTCTACGATTATTTGTGTCAGCGGAGTTACCCAGAATCAAAAGATTATGCTCAAATTCATGTAAACTATGTGAAATCTGAATCACAAACTAATAGTGTGAAGCGATCTTGATCATACAGCCTCTACATTTTAAAATAATTGCAAATTTAGCAAAAAGATGCGAAAATGGTATTTACCACAGGAAGCCCAAAGTTGAACCCCCTCCCCTCCATCGTCTCTCCTATTTCTCGCTTTTTGAGCCTAACTCAGCTAACTATCTCTGGGTTTCCTGTGTAATCTAACAGGCCAGGCTACTTATGTAAACATGGCGATCCAAATAATCTTGACAGAAGCGTTTACCGAGTGAAAAACAACGGTGAAAACAGTATATTTACTCAGTATGCTTCTGTATCGGCGAAAGTGGAATTTAGCTTATCTTTGGCTGGACTTTGTCATATTAGAAGTGGAATTTATGGCCAAACAAGTGTGATATTCTGTGAGTTTAGATGACGTCCTTTCGAACTGGCTATCGGGAAAGTGTGTACCACGCACGACGAAGCTGCTACCGGACTCCAACTTTTAGGAATTTACTCAATTTGGCGGCCTTTTACAGTAAATGATAGAGGTGAGATGTTGTTGAGAGAGCGATTTTTGAAATCGATTTTGTCATACTTTATTTTCGCTTGATTGTAAGAAGTGTACTCGATTCGAGCACCCAAAACATTAAACTTGTGAATTAGCTATCGGGAGTTTGCATCCGAAGTTTAGTTCTTCAGATATTTCTGATTTTCTATGTTTTGCCATACATTTCTACCATTTGTCTTTGATATGTAAATGTACGAAAAGCTTATGAATAATGAGCTGCGCGACCAGGCATGTCTCTGATTTCTGGGTATGCGAGTGGCCCAAAGCCTGATGACCAAGAATATGTTCCAAAAAAGCGTCACTTTGGAATTCAAATTCAAATTCGAATTCTGTCAAAGGAATCGTATATCTGGCAAAGGAAACAATACTCAGAATGGCAAACATTTTGTCGTTCAGTTTTTTACCCATTTTAATAAAAATTTGAAACTTTAAAATAATCCTAAATATTTTTTGGTGGAGAAGCGACCGCCTGTCCGTATTAAACGGGTTAATTTTAAAAACATTGGCAGAACTGACTGGTCTTTCCGACCAGTTCTTAAATGGAACACGTCAGTTCTGGGAACTGGTTCAAATAGTTCTCAGAACTGACACATTCCATTTAAGAACCGGTTGATCAGACCAGTCAGTTCTGCCAAATGGAAAGCGCCCTAAGAACCGTAATAAGGTGTCTGTATTAAGGGGGTGTCCGTAAACTGGGGTTCGACTGAGTTATTTCAGTTATAAACAAAACAAACAGTGTCCCCACCCCTCACAGGTTTACATAGTATAAATCTATACCAACCCCTCCCTGGTCATAATTATACAAACTCCTAACGAAATTCCTACCAGTCAGTCATTACTATAAAATACCGTCCCACCCCTCCCTAGTCAAACTCGCTTCCAAATCCTACCTGTCCGTGATCACAACCAGTATTTTCTTAGCATTGGTACAGGAGTGATACTATAAAATCCCGTCCCACCTCTCCCTAGTCAAACTCGCTTCCAAATCCTATATGTCCGTGATCACAACCAGTATTTCAGTTCTTAGCATTGGTACAAGAGTGATACTATAAAATCCCAACCCACCCCTCCCTTGTCAAATCCTACCTGTCTGTAATCACCACAAGCACTTTCTTAGCATTAGGCCTTACAAATGGGCTCAAAAACAGCCTTCGTCCTTCTTGAAGTGCTTCATCAAGAGAAGGGCCACCCTCTCGTCTCGGCAGGGCGCTCACAAAGTCCTTAAGAACCTGAGCTCTCGGGAACTTCTCGCTAAACTGGACGAAAGTCTTGGGCGACGATCCGAACACAATGATACTGTAGTGGATTCTATCGATGCCGTATTCATTGACAATCGCGTTAATGGTGTCTTTCATGAGTTTGTGGGTTTCTGAAGACGACGCTGATGTTGAGCTGAGGGCGAAGGCCAGGTCGATCTCTGGGATGAGTGTTTCTGTATCGTGAATCAAAGAAACAAAATGAGACGGAGAAGAAACTGTTGTATATTTATCTGAAACACTGTGATAAAATATTGACTTAAACTTGGAGAAATTGATGGAGTCTGTATTGAGCAATGGGAATAATTCAGTCTATTTATCTTACTTTTAGCAACTCACCAAGCATTATTGTGCGGAGCAGTGCATGACCGCTGAACCATGCATAAAACAGGGGTCTCTTACCCCTAATCCTTGTATTCTATCAATCCCTCCCTCATTTCCTTACTTCTTCCCTTTATCCCGCTCCTCCTCCCTCTCTTCCTTTCTCCCTCCCTCCCTTCATTCCTTCCCTTCCTGCCTTCCTTCCTCCCTTCCTGCCTCCCTTCCTTCCTGCCTCCCTTCCTCCCTTCTTCCCTCCCTTCATCCTTCCCTTCCTACTACAAGTCCCTTCCTCCCTCCCTTCTTGTCCCTTCCTCCCCTTCCTCCTGCTCTTCATCCCTTCTTCCTGGTCTTCCTAACTCCCTCCCTCCCTCCCTCACTCCCTCCCTCCGTTCATTCCATCCCTTCCTGCCTCCCTTCTTCCTTCCCTTCCTACTTCCCTTCCTACTACAAGTCCCTTCCTCCCTCCCTTCTTGTCCCTTCCTCCCTTTCCTGCTCTTCATCCCTTCTTCCTCCTCTTCCTCCCTCCCTTCCTCCTTCTCATTGATGTATGGTCATGTAATCATCTGCTAGAGATCTCACACAAACCTTGTTCAATGATCCCAATAATCTTATCAGCCAGGTCCTTTGGTGGCTCTGTCCTTGATACAGCGATGACATTATTAGGATCATCGGTAGTTTTTTCGAGCTCTTTACGATCTGCATCTCTGCCAACAGCAACAGGAATGACTCGTATACCAGCAGCTGTGAGAGGTCTTGCACGGGCAAGGATGGCTGACGGCGTATTAATTGATCTATGGATTTATTAAACAATTAGTCAATCTGATAAACAAAGATGGCGACTGAAAATTTTACCCAGTAATCCTTTGCGAACCTAATTCAGTATTTCTCACATCTACAAACTTTCTGAGAAGTTCACATAAATAAAGCAGGTAACAGCTTCGCACTTACAAACTTTGATCTATGGATTTATTAAACAATTAGTCAATCCTATAAACAAAGATGGCGACTGAAAATTTTACCCAGTAATCCTTTGCGAACCTAATTCAGTACTTCTCACATCTACAAACTTTCTGAGAAGTTCACATAAATAAAGCAGGTAACAGCTTCGCACTTACAAACTTTGATCTATGGATTTGTTAAACAATCAGTCAATCCTATAAACAACCGTTCTGTGGCAAATACATTGGTAGACTGGGTACGAGTGTCTTGACCATTGAGATAGCAGTTCTTAAATTATGACAATATTAACTCCAATTTAAAAACTGCATATCCTATAACATAGGCAAGGTCTTCGTGTAGCTGCACAAATTGTCCTGGCAATTTTTTTTTAATTGTAAAAACAATACACGAAGACCTGACCATCCAATGTACTGGAGAAAGAACGTTGAATCCATTCAAGAGATATTTCTACTAGTCTTTCATCGAGGGCAAACACCTCGAAAAACTTGTAACTAATTCAGCCAATCAAAACACTCGAACCCAGTTTTCCAACATTTGTCAAAGACCAGAAACGAGGCTAGCGCCATCCACTGTAAATAAAAATATGGCGCTTGTACATTTTACCCAGTAATCCTTTGCAAACCTAATTCAGCACTGCTCACATCTACATACGTTTTGATACGTTCACATAAAATAAAAATGGGTGTTTTGGGCGCGCAAAGGATTGTGGTAAAATGTACAGACCGCTATTTTTTTCAGTACTGATAGACTCTTAGTCGAACAGTGGTATGGGTTATTTTACGTCCCTACCGTAATAATAGCACAACAAAGAAAAAGAAAGACAAGGAAAACACCCTACCTATTATCCACAATCACGACCAGCACTTTCTTGGAATGCTTACGCACACCGGGTGAGTTCTTGAACATGTTATCCGCATCCTTCAGTGCATTAGCAAGGTCAGGCCTTCCAGTCTTCCTCCGAAAGAGATTGATGTATCCCTTCAGAGCGTCAGTGGAGAATTTATCGTTAAACCGAACGACCCTACGTGGGGTTTCGTCAAAGAGAGTAACACTGTAGAGTACGCGTCCAGTGCCGTAATGGTCGATTATTAGCCTAAGTGTTTCTTTCATTCGTCTGAATGTTTCGTCGGCACTCGCTGCTGTCGAGCTGATGGCAAAAGCGATATCGAGCTCTTCTGGACGATCTGTGCAAAAGAAAGTTTCATTATTCATTCGTTTTCTTTCTTTCTTGGGTGGTGGGGGTGGGGGTGGCGGAGGTGTTGCTGTTTTTGCAGTTGGTGCTGCTGTTCTTGTAGTTGTTGCTATTTTTGTGGGATTTTTTTCTGCTGTTGTTTTCTGCTTGTTTTTGTTTGACAGCTCTTTTTGTTTGTATATTGTGTTCCTGTTTGATTTTTCGTTTGATCGTTTGATCAATTGTTCGTGTGTTCGGTTGTTTGTCTATTTATCTGTCTGTCTGTCGCATTGCTACTTTGTTGGATGGTGACGGCCATCTTGAAAAGTAACCAGGCCTTAACATGAAAGCAAGCTAATAATTTGTTTGATCGCTCTTTTTGTTTGTATATTTTGTTATTGTTTGTTTATTTGTTTGATCGTTTGATAAATTGTTCGTATGTTCGTTTGTTTGTCTGTCTCATTGTTTCTTTGTTGGATGGTGACGGCCATCTTGAAAGGTAACCAAGCCTTAACATGAAAGCAAGCTAATAATTTGTTTGATAGCTCTTTTTGTTTGTATATGTTGTTATTGTTTGTCTATTTGATCGCTTGCTCGACTGTTTGTTTGTTCGTTTGTATGTTTGTCTGCCAGCCTTGTTTTATTCGTTGGATGGTGACGGCCATCTTGAAAGGTAACCAAGCCTTAACATGAAAGCAAGCTAATAATTTGTTTGATAGCTCTTTTTGTTTGTCTATTTTGTTATTGTTTGTCTATTTGATCGCTTGCTCGACTGTTTGTTTGTTCGTTTGTATGTTTGTCTGCCAGCCTTGTTTTATTCGTTGGATGGTGACGGCCATCTTGAAAGGTAACCAAGCCTTAACATGAAAGCAAGCTAATAATTTGTTTGATAGCTATTTTTGTTTTGTATATTTTGTTATTGTTTGTCTATTTGATCGCTTGCTCGAATGTTTGTTTGTTCGTTTGTATGTTTGTCTGCCAGCCTTGTTTTATTCGTTGGATGGTGACGGCCATCTTGAAAGGTAACCAAGCCTCAACACTTTCAAGACTGCCGAAACCGTGATCACCCCTCCCTTACCAGTCAGAACTAATTTCATGATCTCTTCTCCGAGTTTCTCAGGATCTTCATCTTCTGGGACCTTCTTCACATCGTCCCCATGAGGCGTCAGATTCTCAAGCTCTCTCGTGCTGCCTTCTTTTCCAACAAAGAAAGCAATGATTCGCACGTTGTTTTGATGGAGTGGTTTGGCCGAAGACTTGATCGTCGCCGAATCGAGACCCGAAGCCTTGTCGGTAATGACGACGAGGACTTTCTTAGCGTCGGGTCGTGCAGCAGGGTCGTTGAACAGCTGTCTTGCTGATTGTAGGGCGCGGTCAAGGGCGGCACGACCTGAGAACAAGAGATATATAGATTGATTATTTATTATAAAAAATTACATAAGCAGCCTAAGCTGAATTGCGTAAAATATACGATATACAAAAACTACAATAAAAGATCAATAAAATCACTGAAAAATCCGAACGTTCTGAGACTGGCGAGAATCTCGGCAGATCGACATTAACTGAAGGCGGACGAACAAAGTTAATCTAATTAAGAAATGAATACGTAATGCGTCTTCTGTCAAGGAGTACAGCGGTGTCTAAACAACTCGAAACTGGAGTATTGCCCGCATAGTAGTAACCATACATTTCTTTGTAAATTTGAGATGTTCGGAAAGTTTTTACTCGTTTAACATCTAACTAAACCTATTGAAACTGTGTAATCTTACTAATTCTGATATATTTTTTTGTAATACATTAATTAGATTTTCTTAAATCTAAATTTTAATTTAAAATTTTAATTTAATTTAAATTTAAATTTAAATTTAAAAATTCTTAAAACCCGCCCCAGTCCCGCACTCGTTTTTGAAGTGCTGGTAGCCGAGAGACCAAGATGAAAGCGCTGGACTGGCCTAAGCTCAAAGCAAAACGCACCATCAAGCAATACATTTGGGAAAGAAAAGCCAGGGATAAATACATTATGAAGTAGGGACTTTGGAAATCTTTCTAAAAAAAAACAGCTTTAAAATGTTTAACTCTAAATATTACAGCTAGTTACCAGTACTCCTCGGTATAGTGTCTAGGAACGCCTTGAGTCCTTCACTCGACGGATACTTGTCAGAGAAGTTAATCTTGATCGTCGCTGAATCCCCAAACACGATAAGTCCATAGTGTATCTTATTGGTACCGTACTCCTGAGCGATGTATTTCATGGCATCCTTCATGAGCTTGTAAGTGCGGTCTGCATCTCGTGAAGTCGCAGAGACAGCGAAGGCGAGGTCAACTTTAGGTATTTCCTTCTTATCTAAAATACATAGAAGATGCAGTCATATTTTAAAATAAAATAAATTCACATAAACAAATTTACATGGTTTTTAAATATACATAAATTGACATAAATGTTAAAAATGAATTTACATAAATTTGAAATAAATTTAAAGATGAATTTAAATAAAATAATAATAATATATAAAATACCATAAGTGAAAATTAAAGTGCTTTAAACTACCCCTGGAATAAGTTGGGCTATGGATCAACACTGAATGCCAGGGTTAGCGAGAATTCTGCCTTAAGGAAAGGTAATCACACACTCACAGGAACCCCAACCACGTTTTTCTTGAGGTAATGCTAGTAGAATACATGCCCCCTCCCCATCTCCTCCGATATAGAGGAATTAGTAGGGGAGGTCTATATTTTCATCAACCACACCTCAAAATTCCGCTATATCGGGAATACTGGGTTCGAGTGTTTTGATTGGCTGAATTCGGTGTTTGCCCTGGATGAAAGACAAGTGGAAACATCACTTGAATGGATTCGATGTTCTTTCTCCAGCACATTGGATAGGCTATATACAGTTTTGAAATTGTTGATTTTTTTTTTTCAGTTTTGAATTTTTGAATTTTGATTTTTTTAGCACTCGTACCCAGTCTTTCAATGTATTTTCCACAGACCTGTCTAAATGAATTACCTCGAATAATTTTGTCGATAATTTTCTTTCCAAGTTCCTCAGGATTTTCGTTCTTGGTTGACGGTATAATCTTATCTTCGTCACCACCCGTCAGTGACTCGAGTTCGGGTCTCTTGACAAGGTTTCCAAATGAAACAGCTATGACAGTAATACCAGCATCGTGAAGTGGCTTGGCAGCAGTGACGATTTCCTGGAAATGAAAAAAGCAACCATCAGGTATGGTTCATAATAATCGCCTTTAGTTTGTGATAGGTTGTCTTAGCTTAAGATTGGTGTAACACAGGGAGCCTAATTTTTACTTCTCAGGATATTGGTAAAAATAACATGGCGAAAAATAAATAAACAAAACAAATTGGGGCGGGCTTCCTGTGGTAGATCGCCAAAAAACTAACAATCTTCCCACAGCTAGACAAATAATATACAGATTTATCGCCAAACTTGAGAAAGCTTAGTTCCAAATAAGAGGTAAAGTTATGCCCGTGTTTCGCCGAGGTTTGGAACGTGAATTTTTTTTTCATGCGACTCGGCCCAAGCCCCAAGCGTAAAACAAGATGGCTGCATAATTGGCCATGAAACAGATTGCTACACAAATGTATGAATAGATTGTGTCATTTCATGGCTCCTTTTCTAGGTGTTCTGGCAGATAAGCCGCACCCCTACAACATCGTACCTTGGGGGTCCTCCCAGAAGCATTATCAGTCATAACAACTAATACTTTCTTTGCCTTGGGTCTCACAGCAGATTCCTTGAATAGTCTATCCGCCTGGGCCAACGCCCTCTCTACTGCCACACCCCCAGTATACCGGGGTAAGGCATCAATATACCGCTTGAGGGCGTCAGTGGATGGGTATGTCTCACCGAAGGTTATTTTAGTCGCGGCAAACGAGCCGTAGTGGATGAGACCGTAGTGGACTTTTTTGTCGCCGTAGTTGGTAATGATGGATTTGATTGTTGATTTCATGAGTTTGTAGATCGGGATGCCGTCACCGGAAGTGGCGGTGATGGCGAATGCAAGGTCTAGTTCTGGCATAGATGCTGAAGATGAATGAAACAAATAACAAAAAATAATAAAAAGTTGGTTAAATGAACATTCTTGAACACACACGCTAATTCAGTGAGTTTGTATTTAAAACATCGATTGTGATTGACGATGAATCGATGATGATCATTGATAATATGGTGACGATGGGGAGGATGATTCCAATGAAAAGTGATGGCGATTATGATGGTGATAATGATAGTGATGAGAATGATGATGATGATGGTGGCGGTGATGACGATGATGAGAATGATGAGAATGATTATGGTGGTGGTGATGATGGTGATGATAATGATGATTACGATGATGATGAGGATATGATTATGTGGTGGTGATGATGGTGATGATAATGATGATGATGATAACGATGATGAGGAGAATGATTATGGTGGTGGTGATGATGGTGATGATAATGATGATTACGATGATGATGAGGATAATGATTATGTGGTGGTGGTGATGGTGATGATAATGATGATGATGATAACGATGATGATGAGGATAATGATTATGTGGTGGTGATGATGGTGATGATAATGATGATGATGATTACGATGATGATGAGGATGATGATTATGTGGTGGTGGTGATGATGATGATAATGATGATGATGATTACGATGACAATGATGATGGTGATAATGACGATGATGATGATGACAATGATCAATACAAATGTTGTTGTAGTCGAGGCGATGTAATCGTATGTCAACTAACAAATCCATACGTTTTAAACATTTCTCCATGATCTTCTCAGCAAGACTTGCCGGCGTCTCCGTCGTAGGTACAGCGATAACATCTTCCTCATTCGTCGCACACGGCTTCAGCTCGTCCTTACTCACTTCGTTACCAATAGCAACCGGGATGACGTCAATACTCCCAGACGATAAAGGCCTGGCAGCTGACCGGATGTCGCCTTCACTGACGCCAGACCGACGATCAGTGATGACTACCAGTACTTGTTTAGCATTGGGACGAACGCCGGGACCATTGAACACTCGATTGGCTTCTTCTAGGGCTTTGTTAATGAGCGCGCCACTTGGATCACGTGATAGGTTATCGATGTAAGTTTTTAGTCTTTGTGGATCAGAAATCTGATGAAAAGAAGGATAAGCAATTTTGGGTCAGCGGTTGCAAGCACTAGTGCTGGGTTTCAATCAGCTGATAGAAGTCTTTGAATCTCGTTATCTCCCTTCAAAATGGCCGTCAAACACTGACCACCATGTTCGACGAAGCAGTGATAATTCTGCTGGAATATACTTGTAATTCAGCTGATAGAATTCCGCCTCACGAAATCAAAAAGACACCTACTTAAATTGAGCAATACCCTTTTTGTTTGTATTTTGTTTCGCCTCCTTTTGTTTTGTTTCGTTTCGATTCGTTTCGCTGTTTCGTCTTTTTGTTTTGTTTCGATTCGTTTCGCTGTTTCGTCTTTTTGTTTTGTTTCGTTTCGATTCGTTTCGCTGTTTCGTCTTTTTTCTCTCCGTCTTTTGTTTACCCATATTGCCGATTCATAAAGGAAATTCTCCAGATTTAAGAGGTAAGCGATGGGGAAAAGTTCCTTACAACATTCCTCTTGCAAGACGATAGAGCAGATTTCGAATGACTGAAAAACTTACGGACGTGCCGTGCCGTGACCGTGATGATTTAGGATTTCGAATGAATTGGTGCCGTGACCGTGCCGTGCCGTGCGCCGTGATTTTTCACAGTCATACGAAATCTGCTCTAGAAGCTCGTGATCTCAAGAACTTAGCTAATCGTAATGACAAATGCTTGTCAACCAAGAACCCTGCTTCAATGGTGGAAACCAAACCTACCTGTGCATCAAAGGCCACCTTGGTTACAGCAGTGGTTCCATAGATTATCAGACTATAATGAATACGATCTGTGCCATACGTCTGTACTATGGTTTTAACAGTGTCCTTCACGAGACGGAATGTCTGGTCCGCAAGACTTGAAGTGGCTGATATAGCAAAGGCCAGATCTATTGCAGGTATCTCTACAGGGTATAACAGATAGATAGAGATAAATAGATAGATTCAATATGATAGGTTTGATTTTTAAAGTGTATATATGGCCAAAAATTTTATTTTGGAAATCGATTCTTTATGAAGTAAATAATGGGGTGGTGTAGTAGTTTCTTGGTTTGGGCTTCGCATTTGTGAGTTATAGAAGTTTGAAATCTCAATATGCTAATTTGGTGACGTCAATTCGGGAATTTGTCATAACTAAATTATATTTTTTCAAGTAGTGCTTTTTTTCTGAAATAGTAAAAAAATTCATACAACTATTTCTATAAACTGTGGAAAGATATCGTAAGTTTAGAAATGTCAGTAATTTGAACAAAGGCGCTTTTGTATAATAAATGATGACTGAATTTACGTCATCTGATTTGCATATTGAGATTTCAAACCTCTATAACTCACAAATGCGAAGCCCAAACCAGGAAACTACTACACCACCCCATTATTTACTTCATAAAGAATCGATTTCCAAAATAAAAAATTTGGGCCATATATACACTTTAACAATATTGGAATATTGGATTTTTAACAAATAGTCAAGCAGCAAGTGTACTTCCGTGTGACTTTTATGAAGAAAGCAAGCCACCTATCTAGATATGTTAAGACATCCCTAAGGAACAATAAAAACTTTGTTGACAGTCCGTCAACTTGCTAGTATGCCCGTTAAGGGCATATTCAAAATGGCCATCCGACCTCTAGCATGGAAACGAGGCTGAAGCTCTTTTGGTCATAAAAACATGTTATTTATGACAAATGATCATAAAATTAATAGAGATGATCAATTAACATCAAAGTATTAGCTATAAGTTATCAGAGTTGTGATCACGTGACTAGAAAGTGGTTGCATGGAAACGAGGCTCCAATTTACAAATTGCTTATAATTGCTATATATAGGTAAATTTTAGCTGTCAACATACTTAGAGTTCTATCATAGTATTTCATACAATATTGTGAAAAGGTGATTATGAATGCTAATCACGTGATCAGAAACATCAAAGCGAGGCTAGATGTCTCAATTTCAGGGTACATCAGTAGTAATATTTATATGTAAAAGGATTTGATTCTATAATGTTTGGAGTGTTTCTGCGTGGAAACAGCTTATACTACTATTATGGCACTTCAATAAGAACTTTCATCATCATCATCATCTTCTTCAAAAGCAACATCACTGTCATCATCAACATCATCATCGTCGTCAATGGAGATCGTTGTTAAATTCTCGCATATTCTATATTCTGTATCAGAACATCTGCATAAATCGGTACATGGCAATCCAGCTTTCCTACACTGACAATGACTTGTTGAACAGCGTGTCTTGATACATCCACACTTTATGAGATGGATTACTGCCTCGGGTGCTGGTGACAGTGGTGTCATTACTGGTGACCACTCATTTTCTTGCACTCCCACCCATACCCTTGTGGCAATGGTAAGGTAGGATTGACAGCTGTGTCATGTTCCCATATCATAGCTTGGTAGTGAGCTCTCTTGATGCCTTCTAGAAGTGCTGATAGTGTAGGTGGGAGACTCTCAGATTGGGCCTGCTTTTTCTTAAACAGCCATGGTCCAATAACGTGTCAAGCTTCACACCAAGACATGTCCCATCTACAAAGACGAAAGCCTAACAAGAAGAAGCAGACCCCAAAATGATGCTAAAACGCTATGACCATTCAAATTCATTCCCCAGACACTGATGTGCTTGCTCTTGCACTCGGGCGGTATCCACAGCTATGTAAAGACACGTCCTTTGTAACTGGTGTTGGGCAGAGGCGCCGGGTTATTCCATCCATTGAACCCAATCTTCAGAGCCCTTGATGAAGAAAAAGCAGCAGCTTGACCTGGATTCCATGCAATGACTGGACGGCAAATAACACTGAGAGCTTTGCTGGTTAAGGAAAGTTAACCGGCATCCTGGAAGATATTTCACGAAAGTAGCAGACTGCGGATATCCTTGCTGCATTTAGAGATCTTGGTACCACCCTTAATCCATCAGAAGCAACTTTGACTGGGCTTGAGCAGTTCGTGTGTAAACTGTACATTCCAAACACGCACTTCACACAAGTCCAGGAGGTTAGGTGGTGGCTGTTTAAGAAAAAGCAGGTCCAATCTGAGAGTCTCCCACCTACACTATCAGCACTTCTAGAAGGCATCAAGAGAGCTCACTATACCAAGCTACAAATGTATGACATGGGAACATGACACAGCTGTCAATCCTACCTTACCGGGCATCGCCACAAGGGTATGGGTGGGAGTTGCAAGAAAATGAGTGATCACCAGTAATGACACCACTGTCACCAGCACCTGAGGCAGTAATCCATCTCATAAAGTGTGCATGTATCAAGACACGCTGTTCAGCAAGTCATTGTCAGTGTAGGAAAGCTGGATTGCCATGTAATATAATAATGGATAATAATAAATAATAATGGATAATAATAAATAATAATGGATAATAATAAATAATAATGGATAATAATAAATAATAATGGATAATAATAAATAATAATGGATAATAATAAATAATAATGGATAATAATAAATAATAATGGATAATAATAAATAATAATGGATAATAATAAATAATAATGGATAATAATAAATAATAATGGATAATAATAAATAATAATGGATAATAATAAATAATAATGGATAATAATAAATAATAATGGATAATAATAAATAATAATGGATAATAATAAATAATAATGGATAATAATAAATAATAATGGATAATAATAAATAATAATGGATAATAATAAATAATAATGGATAATAATAAATAATAATGGATAATAATAAATAATAATGGATAATAATAAATAATAAATACTCATGGTCTTGAGAGCAGAAGCTTCGTCGATAATTTGATAAAGATTACGACAATTTTTAATTTAAACTTAAACATGTTTCGGCAGTGCTGTTGCCATCATCAGTAATTTAATGAGTGATCTATACAATGTATGAGCTTATAAATTTAAAACTTTCACTGTAATCACACACTTCAATGATCTTTTGTTCTTCATACTCATACACTATATATAAGCTCATACATTGTATAGATCACTCATTAAATTACTGATGATGGCAGCAGCACTGCCGAAACATGTTTAAGTTTAAATTAAAAATTGTCGTAATCTTTATCAAATTAATAAATACTCAGTTTTAACGTGTCAATCAATCTAGTATTACTGCTAATTGGGGACATGACTCTCACACTCACTTCTTATTACATTCTATATTCTGTACACCCGACACTCATCTCACTAGTGGGGGCACGACTCTCACACTCACTTCAACTACATTCTATGTTCTATACACCCAACACTTATCTCACTAGTGCGGACATGACTCTCATACTCACTTCTTACTACATTCTATATTCTATACACCCACCACTCATCTCACTAGTATGGACACGACTCTCACACTCACTTCTTACTACATTCTATATTCTATACACCCAACACTCATCTCACTAGTGGGGACACGACTCTCACACTCACTTCTTACTACATTCTGTATTCTGTACACCCAACACTCATCTCACCAGTTCGTTTTTAATGAGGGAGGAAAACCGGAGTACCCGGAGAAAAACCAGCGAAGCAAGGGAGAGAACGAACTGACAAACTCAACTCACATGAAGCGCCCGGATTGCCATGTACCGATTTATGCAGATGTTCTGATACAGAAAATAGAATCTGCGAGAATTTAACAATGATCCCCATTGATGTTGATGATGACAGTGATGTTGCTTTTGAAGAAGATGATGATGATGATGAAAGTTCTTATTGAAGTGCCATAATAGTAGTATAAGCTGTTTCCACGCAGAAATACTCCAAACATTATAGAATCAAATCCTTTTACATATAAATATTACTACTGATGTACCCTGAAATTGAGACATCTAGCCTCGCTTTGATGTTTCTGATCACGTGATTAGCATTCATAATCACCTTTTCACAATATTGTATGAAATACTATGATAGAACTCTAAGTATGTTGACAGCTAAAATTTACCTATATATAGCAATTATAAGCAATTTGTAAATTGGAGCCTCGTTTCCATGCAACCACTTTCTAGTCACGTGATCACAACTCTGATAACTTATAGCTAATACTTTGATGTTAATTGATCATCTCTATTAATTTTATGATCATTTGTCATAAATAACATGTTTTTATGACCAAAAGAGCTTCAGCCTCGTTTCCATGCTAGAGGTCGGATGGCCATTTTGAATATGCCCTTAACGGGCATACTAGCAAGTTGACAGACTGTCAACAAAGTTTTTATTGTTCCTTAGGGATGTCTTAACATATCTAGATAGGTGGCTTGCTTTCTTCATAAAAGTCACACGGGAGGTATTTTCATGACACTTGCTGCTTGACAGTAACATGAGAGTAAAGAGAGGGTAAAACACTTTGGTGTACCGATATTTTATATATTTTTAAATAAAAGTGCAGTGACAGTGCCGTGCGGTGACCGTGCCATGTCCAAGCATTCTGATTGGTTGAGCAATGATGTTACGCGCTGTGATTGGTTGAATAGATGTCTTCGATTCCGTACCGTGAGAATAACTCCGTGCAGTAGATTTCCCACTCATACGAAAACGACTCCAGTATTGCGGAAGTGAGATCGCATTGTATTTCAATAAACTTAGTAATCAAAGGACATCACCAGCAATAGTGCGCGCAATATCGCATAGTAAGCTTCTAAGAGTCTTTACCTGGCTTAAGTCCTTTCTCAATCTTGTCCAGGATCTCTTGTCCTGTTGTGGCAGGGTCGAAATCCTTGGGTTTCTTGATTACGTTTCTTTTATCGCTGGTCGTTTGTTCGAGTTCAGGGACGCTGGCCTCGTTGCCTACACTGACAGGAATAACAAGGACTTGTTTGTCTTGCAAAGGTTTAGCTTCTCTCTTGATGTCAGATAAACTACGACCGGATGTTCGGTCGGTGATGATGACCAGAACCTGGTACAATAGATCAATAGTCAACAATATATGGAACAATAGAATAATGAACAATAGAACAATAGATGCATGAACAATAGATCAATAGTAAACAAGTGAACAATAGATGCATGAACAAGTGAACAATAGAATGAACAATAGAATAATGAACAATAGAACAATAGATGCATGAACAATAGATCAATAGTAAACAAGTGAACAATAGATGCATGAACAAGTGAACAATAGAATGAACAATAGAATAATGAACAATAGAACAATAGATGCATGAACAATAGATCAATAGTAAACAAGTGAACAATAGATGCATGAACAAGTGAACAATAGAATAATGAACAATAGTAAAATAGATGCATGAACAAAAAAAAAAGTGAACAATAGAACAATAGAATGAACAATAGAATAGAAATAACGAACATTAGAATGAAAAATAAAACAATAGAATACTGAAGAACAGATATAGAACAATATGGAATACTAGAATAATGAATAAAACAATGTAATGAACAACAAATAATGAAAATTAGAATATTTAACAATAGAACAATGGAATGAACAGTAGAATAATAAACAATAGAGCAATAGAATAATGAACAATAGAACAATGGGATGAACATTAGAATAATAAACACTAGAGCAATAGAATAATGAACAATAGAACAATGGAATGAACATTAGAATAATAAACACTAGAGCAATAGAATGATGAACAATAGAACAATGGGATGAACATTAGAATAATAAACACTAGAGCAATAGAATAATGAACAATAGAACAATGGAATGAACATTAGAATAATAAACACTAGAGCAATAGAATGATGAACAATAGAACAATGGGATGAACATTAGAATAATAAACACTAGAGCAATAGAATAATGAACAATAGAACAATGGAATGAACATTAGAATAATAAACACTAGAGCAATAGAATGATGAACAATAGAACAATGGGATGAACATTAGAATAATAAACACTAGAGCAATAGAATAATGAACAATAGAACAATGGGATGAACATTAGAATAATAAACACTAGAGCAATAGAATGATGAACAATAGAACAATGGGATGAACATTAGAATAATAAACACTAGAGCAATAGAATAATGAACAATAGAACAATGGAATGAACATTAGAATAATAAACACTAGAGCAATAGAATGATGAACAATAGAACAATGGGATGAACATTAGAATAATAAACACTAGAGCAATAGAATAATGAACAATAGAACAATGGAATGAACATTAGAATAATAAACACTAGAGCAATAGAATGATGAACAATAGAACAATGGGATGAACATTAGAATAATAAACACTAGAGCAATAGAATAATGAACAATAGAACAATGGATGAACATTAGAATAATAAACAATAGAGCAATAGAATGATGAACAATAGAACAATGGGATGAACATTAGAATAATAAACACTAGAGCAATAGAATAATGAACAATAGAACAATGGAATGAACATTAGAATAATAAACACTAGAGCAATAGAATAATGAACAATAGAACCATAGAATAATGAACAATAGAATAATGAACAATAGAACCATATAATAATGAACTGAAATGAATATCAAGCATAAGCACACACAACATACGCAGATTCAGTAATGCATAGCTCATTAACGGTGCTAGTCTTTTCTCACACCTATTGCATAAATGGTGCCCTGAGTCTGCGTATGTTGCTTGTGTTTATACTTATGTCTCTGGTGTACACCAGGCTTTATGAAAAATCAACTTCACCAGATTCAACTAGTATCACAATGTTACCTTTTTGGCCTCTGGTCGACCAGAATTATCAAATCCTCGCTTCGCTTCAACAAGTGCAGCATTTAAGTCACCCTTCCCACGTGATCTTGGAATACCATTGATCGACTCGATCATCCTCTTGTCATCAAATCGTGAATTGTCGTCAAAACGGAGAAGAGTTCTTGCAGAATCAGCAAAGACGATGACACTGAACCTTGTTTTGGTGTAGCCATATTCGTCGTAGATAAACTTGATGACTTCTTTCATGCGCTTGAAGGTTTCGTCTGTTTGAGCGGCAGCGGAAGAGATGGCGAAGGTTATATCCATCTCTGGTAACTTGGCAGGCTCTGGAATAAACACATAAGGGAATGAAATTAGGAATGGAAGACAGAAACGAACGGACGAAAGAACGAACGAAGGAAAACGAGAAAGAACGAAGGAAGAAAGGGGCAAACGAAAGAACGAACGAAAAAAGAAGGGAACGAATGAACGAACAAACGATGGAAGGGAACAAACGAACGAACTAAAGAAAGGATGAGTAAAGATTGGACGAACAAACGAATTAACGAACGAACGAAGAACGGTTGAAAGGAAAGAAGGAATAATTATAATAATTGAATTGAATTGATATAGCACAGGAAGAGCGAAAATGAGGGAGAACCCATACAAGCAACTAAGGCACTTTTCTACATAAAGAAACAAACATGTCTATACCTTTCATAGCAAATCTCATGATTTCCTTCCCAAGTTTAACAGGGTCTCCGTTCTCTGGCTCAGTAATAACTTTATAATATGGCGACACAGCGCCAAAGGTCTGTGGATCCACAGCACCACCAATTCCAACAGGAATAACATGAACACCCTTGTTCTCTATAGGTTTTGCAGCAGCCTTAATATCACCAACACTCAAACCAGAACTCTTATCTGTGATTACCACAAGGACTTTCTTAGCATCGGGGCGTACCCCTGGTCCATCGAATACATCCCGTGCCCTCCCTAGAGCCTTATCAACTGAGGAACCACTGGTATCTCTGGGAAGAGCGCTGACCAAACGCATCAGGGACTCAGAATCGGGAATTTGGTCGCCGAAGTTGCGGTGGATTGTTGAAGTGGAGCCGTATACGATGATTGCGTAGTGGATGGAGCCAATACCGTACGTGGATACGATGTAGTTAATAGTCTTTTTCATCAATGGATAAGTGTTGTAGGATTTGGCTGATGACGCGCTGATGGCGAATAGTAGGTCCATCTTCGGGGTTCGTTTTAATGCTGAAATTAAATTATACGAAATATGAAAACATATATTAAAAATTTCAGATAAAAGTCTAATATTTAACGTCGACTGCCCCTAAAAGTTCATGCAACCCAGGATTAAACCTTATGAGAACCATTCGTTTTAACCCTGAATTAAAACTAACACGATAGTGTGAGGTAACGTGACATGAGGTAATGTGACATGACATGACGTGACATGACATGACATGACGTGACAAGACGTGACATGACGTGACAAGACGTGACATGACGTGACGTGACAAGGCGTGACATGACGTGACAAGGCGTGACATGACATGACGTGACTCTATATTCACTATTATCCACCATTGAATATACTTATTTTACCTTCAAGTACTTTGTCCACTATCCTACCACCAAGATCGCTTGGGTTATCGCTGCTGTCAGCTGTGAGGATGTTTTCCTTGTCCTTCGTCACTTTACCGAACTCACCGACATCAATCTCGTTACCAATACCAACAGGAATGACTACTATACCCTGTAGAGAAACCACAAGACATAATGTTAATAGCACATTTATGGTACCCTTGGTAGCCATGGCAACGGGAGAGAGGGGAGAAAAATATTGGAGGACCCCTTTAAGTTTGCTGTCCCCTCCCCCAGCGACGCGGGCTATATAAACTTGCAGTACTACTACTACTAGATTAAAACACTACCATTGGTCAGTAAGCGGTTCATGACCCAACGTTTTCTTCGGGGCCCGATTATTACAAATTGTGGTCAATTCTTGGCGCCGGTTGTTCTAAGAATTGATGGCGCTGTCGTTTGGATGCTTCCTTGCATTCTGGTTGATGCTGTCATCCAATACATTCATCAACTGGATAACGATAAGTGCTATCCTATCCTTTATACAAGCATCAAGAGTTCCAGACTTCCGGTATGAGATTATTACAAAGGAAAAGTGAGCACCAAGTGAACAAAAACATAGCTTGGGCTCCCTGTGTCTAGAATTGGTGCTCACTTTTCCTTTGTAATAATCTCATAATGCATTGCGTGCGTACCGAAAGTCTGGAACTCTTGATGCTTGTATTGATATGCGCCAGGAATTTTTATTACTAAAACAACAAATATTTAATAACTTAATTATTAATTAAACATACAGTCATTTGCAAAAATTCTGGCCGCCACGATATATCAATATATCAATATATAGGGTGCATTATGGGTAATTAAATAATACTATTTTGAGTTTCCTAACTTATTAAATGAAGCAAAATTTACAAACAACAAATGTATGACTAAAATAAACATTATACTAAATATTTATACCAACTTTGCTGGCGTTAACCCGCTTTAAGGTGACTCCGTTATCATTCTCGGCGCACTCGTCTATGACAAACTTTGGGTCATAACTTCCTCTGCTTTTATGCAATTGCCATAAAACATTGGCAACAATTAGAGCTATCATTCACCTATGACACAATATAATTCGATTGCACTGCAGAACATTTTTTTAAATAATATTAGAACTTGAGTAAAGTCAATGTTTTGGATAAAATTGGATATTGCGAAAAATCTGTCCGTTTTTTTTTGGATGAAAGTTTTGGAATCACTTTAAATTGACATAATTCATAACCTGAGCAAGTTTTAGCAAAATCGTTGGAGCTAAAGCACGGCCGCATAAAAACAACCAAAATTAAGCACGAAAATTAGCTCAACGATTGCTTTCGCTCCAACGATTTTGCTAAAACTTGGTCAAGTTATGAATTATGTCAATATAAAGTGATTCCAAAACTTTCATCCAAAAAAAAAACGACAGATTTTTCGCAATATCCAATTTTATCCAAAATATTGAGTTTACTTAAGTTCTAATATTTTTTTTTAAAATGTTCTGCAGTGCAATCGAATTATATTGTATTATAGGTGAATGAAAGCTCTAACAGTTGCCAATGTTTTATGGCAATTGCATAAAAGCAGAGGAAGTTATGACCCAAAGTTTGTCATAGACGAGTGCGCCGAGAATGATAACGGAGTCACCTTAAGGGGAATTTTCTATAATTTAATTACCCATAATGCACCCGATATATTGATATATTGATATTTCGTAGCGGCCAGAATTTTTGCAAATGACTGTATATGTACATATACATACGTCATTTTCGAGATGTCTAGCCTCGTTTCTAAGATCAGCATCCGGGACATTCGACTTCTTGTCTGTCACAAAAATTAAAACCCTATGTGCATCAGGACGTGACCCAGGCCCTCGCAGAACCTTACGTCCCTCCCGAAGGGCTTTGTCCAATGAGGAGCCGCCACGCAAACGAGGCACGGCGTCGATATACTTCTTGAGCTGATCTTCGGTGTAATCGTCCTGGAAATCGGTTTTCATCAATGCTTCGTCGGAGTACACTATAAAGCTATATCGTAGAGCTCCGATGCCATATCGATCGATTATCGATTTGATGGCATCTTTTGTTAGCTTGAAAGTTCGGTCGCCGTCGGCAGCGGTGGCGGTGATGGCCAATGCAAGGTCGATCTTAGGTATTTTGATTTGGTCTAAAATTGTTAGAATGAAAGTGTAATTTTGTGGCGCTAATATTGCAGCGTTCAATTATTCCGCAAAATATTTAAAACATCATGTCTAACCATGACTGAACTACAGGGATGTCGCTAACCAAGCCCTAGGTATGGTTGTGTCTGACTGTCCGTCAAACCGTCTGTATTTTTGTCTGCTTTACTTGTCATATTCATCCATTCATTATTCGCTCGTTTGATTTGTAGCCCTCGTATTTTTCGGTATTTATCTGTCTGTCTGTCTGTCTGTCTGTCTGTCTGTCTGTCTGTCTGTCTGTCTGTCTGTCTGTCTGTCTGTCTGTCTGTCTGTCTGTCTGTCTGTCTGTCTGTCTGTCTGTCTGTCTGTCTGTCTGTCTGTCTGTCTGTCTGTCTGTCTGTCTGTCTGTCTGTCTGTCTGTCTGTCTGTCTGTCTGTCTGTCTGTCTGTCTGTCTGTCTGTCTGTCTGTCTGTCTGTCTGTCTGTCTGTCTGTCTGTCTAAGGTCAACTATTCTTACCTTTCAATACAATAACCATGATCCTCTTTCCAATATTCTCAGGTTTATCGTCTTCAGATGCCTGGACAAGATTGTCTTTCTCTGGGGTCGTGATTAACAGCTGTCTCGAGTCTACCTCTCGTCCAACGCCGACAGGGACGACGCGGATACCGTTCTTTTCAAGTGGCATCGCAGCGGTCATGATAGCAGAGTCGGAAGAATCCGAACGTCTATCGACGATCAGTACGAGTGCTTTGCGCGAGTTTGGACGTACTCCTAAATTGGAATACTAATATTAGTAACTTGAAACCACCGGAGTTTACAGTTGACTTCAAGAAAACTACTGAATTACCTGCACCGCTGAATAAGCGTTTCGCTTCCTCCATTGCTTTATCTATGGCTGGCGCTCCTGTTCGTCGAGGTAGGTTGCTGATAAAGCTCTTCAGATCTTCGGGTCCAGGCATTTTCTCGGCAAAACTCAACCGCGTGGAGGCATGGGAACCAAAAATGATTACACTATATCTGATCCTACTTCCGCCACATGTGTCGATGATGGAGTGGATGGTGTCCTTTATTAACGGGTAAATAGTGACGGCGTCACGCGATGAGACGCTGATTGCGAAAGCCAAGTCGACGTCTTGGGATAATCCTTGGTAACAGAACATGTGATGAGTCAAAAACTGATCGATGGAAAGAAGGTCATCTATTCAGAAACGTTTTGATTGCTATCATATCATCATCACTGCCATCATCATCATCATCAACCATCATCATCATCAACCATCATCATCATCATCATCAACCATCGTCATCATCATCATCAACCACCAGCATCATCAATCATCATCATCATCAACCATCATCATCAATCATCATCAACCACCAGCATCATCAATCATCATCATCATCAACCATCATCATCAATCATCATCAACCACCATCATCATCAATCATCACCATCATCAACTATCATCATCATCAATCATCATCATCATCAACCATCATCATCATCAACCACCATCATCATCATCCATCATCATCATCAACCATCATTATCATCATCAACCATCATCACCATCATCAACCATCATCAATCATCATCATCATCAACCATCATCATCATCAATCATCATCATCAACCATCATCAACCATCATCATCATTATAATCCTCAACAACCACAACAACATAAATAGTAGTCATCTTCACCACCTTCATGATTACCGTTATAATTACAATCATCATAAACAAAACAATTAAAACCGCCATCCTCATCACCACCATAGACATCATCATCATCATCCCATGCCATCATCACTATTGTCATCATCATCATGTATCATTATCATATCTTTAGACATCATCATCAATGTTGTCATCATCATCATCAATCATCATCATCCAACATGTTGTCATCATCATCATCATCATCACCATCATCAACATGCATCATCATTAGGCACAGACAGATTCTGCTCAAAAATTCTTTAAAAGTTGCCCCAAAAAACCCTCAAAAGTTGCTCAAATTTGAAAAAGTTGCTCCCAGAATATAAAAAGTTGCTCCAAAAAAAAAAAATGTTCTCACTCTTGTTGCCTGATTTATTGAAAAATGATAAAGAATCAAGTTTCTAAACTCAACAGCTTCAAAAGATCAAGCAATTATTCTAAACACCATATTGCATAATTATACTGAATCAATATGGTTGTATTAAAAAGAGACTCACTAGGCCGCCATTTTGTTGGCTTAGCAACATAGTGAGTCAAAAAATACATCCATTTCCATTGGCTGTCTGGCTGAGCTAGAGATGTCTTAAACAATATTTTCAATTGAATTGGGAGTTTGAAGTATCAAACTCATACGATATACAATAATAGCTGCTACTATTTTCGAACAAAAACTATAACAAATAAGAGGCTGACTGAGGCTCTTTAAGAAGTCCAAGCAGTAGCAGTGAAAATGTTCATGCCTTTCTCTGGCACTCATTGTATCTTATCATTACAGATGCTTCAATATAGTCTTCTAAGGCATTGTCCTGCTGAGAAGACAGAGTGCTGAGTAAGCTGAAGACCCTCTCAGAAGCAGCAGAGCTGGGCTGAATGAGGAGTAACTTCCTAACAAGTGAAGCCCAGTGTGGGAGGGTGTGATGACGTGCTGCCCACCATGCCAGTTTCTGCTCCTCACTCAAGTCCACAATACCATCGGCAGCAGCAAGATAGGCCGGAAGCTCTGCTGCCAGGTTGGCAATGGTGTTATCATCCACAAAATGAAAAATCTTGAATTCTTGGAGGGCTGCAGCATTAGGTATTAACAGTTGAACTTGAACTGGGCAACAAAGGCGTGCTACCTTGAATGCACGTACTATATTTCTGAACTGTACGCTGAACTTCGCTTGAAAAAAGTTCAGTCCTGGCTGGATACATGCTTTAGCCTGAACAATCAATCTAGCTTGGAGGGCAGCATCACCATTGGCAATTTCTCTGGCAACAGCCAAGGTGCAAGGGTAGTGGCCTACCCACTGCTTGAGCAACAGCTGAAAGATGTTGATAGCATGAAAATATCAAGGGCCCGTCACCTTCGAGGTTGTATGTTGCCTTAACAAAATGAATACCAGCATCAACAATAGCAGCAAGCTCTAAGCGGAGATCTTGAAGGTCTTGAGGATTCTCAAAGATATCCAACAGATGTTGGCGGGTAGCAGGGGAAAGATTTACATTCTCTTCTAGAAACGGCAACACATCACCAAAATAGTCGGCCACCTGCTTGAGCACCTCCCACTTACTCCACCAACGTGTATTGCTGTGGGACTTCATTGACTGTCCAGTTCTCTCCCTCCAAAGTAACTTCGCATTAAAACTATGAGCAAACAAACTCACCCAGTGTCGGAAAAATAAGTCCAGAATGCTAAAGTCAAAATGAGATCCGACATTATCAATTGTATGCGAGAAACATACAACATCCATAATATTGGGATAGAAGAATAGTAGTTGCCTTATGGCAAACCCATTTACTGAAGCACCATCTCGCATTGCAGCAAGTACCATGTCTGATCGAAAGTTGTGCTTAACAGCAATATTGGACATCAGTCTTTGGGCAAGTTCAGCCCCCTTCAGTGGCTTTGCAAGAATCTCCAGGCACACAAGGCGTTGTGTTGGCTTGAAATCCTCCTGGACATAACGCACTACAATAGCAAGTGCTTCGCCAAGTCGTGCAGTACCATCGAATATAACCGACACTTCTTTAACTTCCTGAAGCTCGGCCTTGACTTTTTCTTGTTCCCTTGCCAACACAGAAGGAATAATGTCTTTCATGTGAGTACTTGTAGTAAGACTATGGGCATACTTCTCAAAAAGAGGGCGCAAGACATCTATCTTGGAAATCGGTATGCCGGCCATAAGGAGTTTCTCAACTACTTCAAAACGAAAGACTCGCATATCTGATGGTAAAGTAGCCCCACTCACTTGCCTTTGCAGACATTGCTCAATACTTTGGCATTTGGCCTTGTCCCTTTTAACATTGGCGATGCCATTCAAGTGTTTTTGGGACTGCACATGTTTCTTTACAGTGCTCTTCTTTACGGCGACGATTTCGTGACATGCATCGCATCGTAGCTGCCCTTTGACACAAGCGAAGTGATGATCTGGATATTCCTTGATTCGGTCTTGAACCAGTTTTGGTCATTGGATTTGACATCCTACTTGCCTTGTACTTGCCCGATGTTCTAGCAACTTTACGTTCTTTCGAAATGGAAGCCCTTTCAGGTTCCGTCATCTCTGCCCCGTTTTCTCTAGCAATTTGAATAGGGTCTTCGCTTTCTTGCATGGCTTCCGCCATTTTGCTTTCAGCAATACCGGAAGCTGTTCTATATTTGGAATATTAACACAGGATACCCAACGAGCAACGAGACATCCATATATGGAAGATACACCACAGGACACCCAACGAGACATCCATATATGATACACCACAGAAAATCGTGCTTATAGCAAGATTTTTCGTTCGGTGTTTGATTTGAAATGGCAAAATATATCAAAAATTGTCATTTTGGTAAAAGTTACTCGGAAAATCTCAAAAAAGTGCTCAGAATTGAAAAAGTTGCTCAAAATTGAAAAAGTTGCTCAAAAGTTGCCGAGCAGAATCTGTCTGTGCCTAATCATCATCACATTCTCAATATAAGTGTTATTATCATCATTACGTACCTGGGAATATCTTGTCCATTATCTTATCACCAACTCTTGTAGGACTCTCAGATTTATCAACGTTGATCAAGTTATCAGGAGTGGCTACCAAGGCAGGTTTGAGCTCTGACGTAATCGCTGCGTTGCCAATAGCAACACCAATGATATTAATATTGGCCAGTTGTAAAGGTTTGGCTGCTGCTCTGAGTACACTGGGAGTGTTTGTTGAGCCAGTGTCCATCATTACTACTAACACCTATAAAAGTAAGAAATCCGAATAAACACAGTAAAAGGTAAAATATACATTGGGAGCTCTGATTGAGCTACCCTATTTAAATAAAGGTATTCTATTATATTCTATGGAGGAAGGAGGTAAATAATAATAATAATAATAATAATAATAATAATAATAATAATAATAATAATAATAATAATAATAATAATAATAATAATAATAATAATAATAATAATAATAATAATATAATAATAATAATAATAATAATAATAATAATAATAATAATTCCTCAAAACAAATTACAAATAAGAGATAGAAAAATAATAAAAATAATATTTACAAAATTTAAAAATAATAATAATAATAATAATAATAATAATAATAATAATAATAATAATAATAATAATAATAATAATAATAATAATAATAATAATAATAATAATAATAATAATAACAAGATTTAAGTAGAGGTATAACGGGCGAGTGCAATTTTTATAGTCTTTGAAAAACACACGAGTGCAAATTATTCCAAATTGAACGAGAAATCGTATGATTACCAATTAATAATATTCATGAAAAAAAAGTAATTTGCACTGCAGTGCACACTGCTCTAAGCCAATCAGAATCGAGTATTTTTTTCATGTATATTATTATAGACAAGTATTATCTTGTTTGTACAAACCTTTCTGGCATCAGATCGGGCGCCAGCTCCATCAAAAGCTTTTTTCGCGTCCATAAAAGCTTGGTCAAGAACAGGAAGACCGATCTGTCTCTGTGTGCGATCAATAAGAGCTTTGATTGCATCCTTGTCAGGGCGATCAGAGAATCTAAAACTAGTAGATGTCCGTGAACCAAAGACGAGTAGGCTGTAGTGTAGACGTTGTGTGCCATGTTGTTCTACTATGGACTTTATGGTGTCCTTTATTAGGTTATAGGTCTTGGTGGAGTCAGGAGATACAGCGCTTACAGCAAACATTAGGTCAACGTCGCATGATTTGCCTTTAACTGAAAGAACAAATGGGGAAAATGTTTTACAGTTTTTTATTTCATTTTCCATGCGTTCTGTATTCAGTTGGCCGTCTTTCTTATATCTGCCATTTATCCTTTCCGTCATTCATTCTTTATTTGTTCGTTCGTTCTGTCTGTCTGTCTGTTTGGTTGTCTGTCTGTCTGTCTGTCTGTCTGTCTCTGTCTGTCTGTCTGTCTGTCTGTCTGTCTGTCTGTCTGTCTGTCTGTCTGTCTGTCTGTCTGTCTGTCTGTCTGTCTGTCTGCGGGTTTATTTGTCTGTCTCGGTCTTTTCTGTGTGTTTTTTTCTTATACAGTATTCCACAATAAAACTAGCTAGCTCGGTTTTCACAAGCGACGCAAGCGTAAGCGTAAGTGTACTTGTGTCAGATGAAAATGGGCCCAACGCAAGAAGAAGCGCAAGCAGAAGATATAGAATGAATGAATGAATGAATGAATGAATGAATGAACTTTATTTAAAAAAGGTTACCTTAAAATTGATTATTGATCATTGTGCTTATGCTTGTACTTATGCTTCGTTCGATATGTGAGATTACGTACCTAAGACTGCAATCCCCATGATCTTATTGATATTATTATTATTATTATTATTATTTATTATTATTATTATTGATCATTGTGCTTATGCTTGTACTTATGCTTCGTTCGATATGTGAGATTACGTACCTAAGATTGCAATCCCCATGATCTTATCAGCTAGTACATCCGGGTCTTCATTGGTCGGCGCAGTGATAAGATTTTTACGGTCAGCGGTAGTTTGTTCAAGTTCAGTTTTATCAGCTTGGTTACCAATAGCAACTGGAATGACGTGGATCTCATCACTTTCCAGTGACTTGGCTTGAAGTCGGACGTCGTTTTCAGTGCTACCAGACTTCCGGTCAACGATGACGACCAGCACCTGTCATGAAAGAAATGGATGGAATTTAATTCAATTGAAGCCAACCTTTGTTCAACTTACGCATGCGCAATGGTCCCATTCTATTGTGACAAAAAAAGTGAATCGCGCCACTGCGCATGCGTATTGCACCAAAGTTTCATTTAGTCACCTTTTTCGCGTCTTCCCTCGCCCCAGGATCTTTGAACACTGCTCGTCCTTTCTCGAGAGCTTTATCAAGCGCAGGGGTCCCAAGTTCCCTTGGAATATTACCCACAAACTTCTTGAGTCGATCACTGTCCCGGAGTAGGACCCCAAAGCGAAGCTGCACAAGGGGGGTCTGACCGAATGTGATGATGCTGTATTGGACGTCTGTAGTGCCATATTTGGTAATGACGGACTTAATCGTGTCTTGCATTAGACGGAATATTTTGACGGCGTCGTTTGTCGCTGCACTGATTGCAAAGGCGAGGTCAATCTTTGGGACTTTGTCTACAAACGGAACAGAGAAAATTAGCATTGTCTACAAGGTGATAGAGTCGTTTTCGTATGAGTGGTAAACCCTGTGGTACCGTGACACTCAAATGGCTTCCTTTCTGGACCAATCAAATCATCCAATCAAACTCAATCAAACTCAATCAAATCATCCAATCAAATTTCTTTAATACGGCAAGGCGCGGTGCGGTAACTTTCCCATTCATAAGAGGCTTGTATAATCCACTATGCAGAAAAAGATGGCGGATCGGTAATCTACCACAATCCTTTGCGCGATACCTCGAAGAAACGTTAGAACAGAGAGTTTTGAAAACGTCAAACTTTACAAGTGTGAAGCTGTTACATGCTTTATTTATGTGGACGCGTCAGAAAGTTTGTAGATGTGATTAGTAGTGATTTAGGTTCGCAAAGCATTACTGGGTAAAATGTACAGCCGCCATATTGTTTCTGTACTTACCTTTTAGAACCTTCTCCATGATCTGTTTTCCAAGTACCACTGGGTTCTCGTTTCTCGGTGCTTTTATCAGGTTATTCTGATCAGGGCTGCTATTGGTCATCTTATCGGGCTCCGCGTTGTTGCCAATAGCAACGGGTATCACCTTGACTCCCTTACGCTCGAGAGGTCGGGCAGCGGTTGTAATCTCTTCGACAGTCGCCCCAGTACTATGGTCCATTATCACGACCAAAACTTTCCGAGCATTTGGTCGAGCATCGGGGGAGTTGAACGCGTCTATCCCCGCCTGCAGTGCTGTGTTCAGCGGTGTTCCCACTGAGCTGTAGGACATTCCGTCAATGAATCTCTTGAAGTCATCGATACTTGGGAATCGCTGAGAATAAACATGATATTCGTGATGGTTTTATATTGAAAAAATTGAATCTTTCTGCAGAAATATTCTGGAGCCCTTTTAAATCACACGGTATATTGATGTGTGTCAATAAGCTGATAAAAGTCTTTTGGCCCCAAATGATGGTCAAACACTGACCACCATGTGCTATCAAGCAGAGCGAATTCTATTGAAAACTTGCAAATTCCGCACGAGACCGGAAATGACGTCTACTGAAATCAAGCAATTGCATAAAAGAGGATACGCTGTTTGTCGAGGCTGCTGACAAGGTTTATAAAATGCACTACACTCAATAAATAATTTATTCTGATCATGTCATATAATCAATGCTCGTTCTGATTTTAGGAGACTGGGCACTAGCCTAGAAAACAATAGCAACCAAATACGGAATTTCACTATCATATATGGAATTGGCGCGGAAATTAGAGAAGCGATGTTTCTCTCGGTATTTTCTCTCTTTTTTTATTTTTTTTATTTTTTGGTTTCTCTCAGTACTATTTCATTCAGAGGTTGTCTTACCTCGGCAATCAGATATCTTCGTACAAATAAAAAAACGTATATAGCTAACTGCATAATCGTTGTCGGGTTGAAAATCATGAAAGCTATGACTAAATATCTAAATTAAAACTCTCAAATAACACCGTCAAATGATCGACTTTTTAGACTACTAAATCTATTTTTAGGATCTTAGCGTTAAGTATTTCAGCTACGTAAACTCGGCCTAAAAACTTGAGACACTTGAAACTTTCATCTGCCATTTAAAAGTGGAAAGCTGTCATGAAATAATATTTCCCATTTTCTGAAACTCCTTGCGGTCTGCAGCAATCTATGATCGGTTAGCACTTACGCCGCTCTCAACGCTCTCGGTATACAATTAGCTCTTTATTATTATTATTTATTATCAGCGAGATTTTTTTGGGTGGTGATTGGTTCAGTATCTATTTTACTTCCAGAGGTTACTTCCGGAAAACTGGGACGATGACAATCAGTGGCTAGCTTCGTACAAATAGCCAAAAAACGTATATTCTATAGTCTTACCTCGATAGCTCTAAAGTCAATCACTCTTGCTTGATACATAATAACACTGTAATGAATACGATCAGCACCATAGGTGTCTATGATGTATTTCACTGTGTCTTTCATACGGGAGAATGTGTCTTCAGAGTTCGCCGAAGCGATGCTGATTGAGAACGCCAGGTCGATATCGGGGATCTTGGGCTTCTTGGTGACTGTTGGTAGAATTGATAGAACGATCAATTGCTCGTTTTCACTACGTCATCGTAAAAAGTTACCACACTGGGTACCGCGCCTTGCCGTATAAAAGTCCCTTTTCGATTGGATGAGATGCATCTGAACGCGCTTATGATTGGTTTAGAAAGGAAGCCATTTGAGTGTCACGGTACCGTAGGTTTCCCACTCATATGAAAACGACTCCATGTCACCCGAGTACCAACACTGGAGCTGCGCATGCGCAGTAGTATACAAGTAGTATACAACCTCGATATAGTGAAATTTGTAGGGGTAGGGGGTCTTACAACCAAAAGAGCAGTAGATGTAACTCAACCAAATTTGGGTCTATCTTTTTTGCCGAGATATGAGCGATCCCCTCCCCTATTTAGTGTGAATGTATGGGGCCGCCATCTGCTTGTACAGCCGTAGTAAAAAAACATCCCTGCCAAAAAAGTACCATACAACCCAGATCTAGTGAAATTTGTACAAAGGGGTGGTCGATACAAAGTAGGGGTCTATCTTTTTTGTCGACCATATCATTTCCCCTAGAAAACGGGGATTCTCTAAGCTTTCGAAAAAAATCCCTGAATAAAAGTAGTATACAACCTAGATACACGTGAAATTTGTTGCGTCGACAGAAAGTGACTCTATCTTTTAAATCAGACCACCCCTCCCCTACAAATTACACTATTTTCGGTATATCACTTGGTAGTTCTACACACCTGATTCTTTGAATATTTTGTCCATTATTTCCTTGCCTAGAATCTTAGGGTCTTTAGTCTTTTTTACCGATATGACGTTAGTTGGTTTAGATGTGGTACCTCGAAGCTCATTTGGATCCACCTCGTCGCCAATAGCAACCGGGATTACTAGAACGCCTTGTTTGAGTAATGGGTTAGCCGCTGACTTGATATCGTAGGCGCTTACACCAGATTTCTTGTCAGTCATGATAACGAGGACCTAGAGGGGAAAGACGAAGAACACTTTTAGCTAGTTTTGATAGGTTTCCCACTTTTTATGATGATGACGATGATTATGAAGACACTGATTGTGGTGGTAAAAATAGTGATGATAAAACCTGGAAATAGGTAAATGATGACGGCGACGTCAACCGGAAAAAGCAGATAACTTCTGTTTGGAATGGTGTATATTAGAGATTTAGTCCTAGGCTAAGCCTGTGAGGTTACTTCATCCACAGGGTATAATACCCGATCTATGAAGGTATGAAACTCCGAACAGAAGTTATTTACACTTTTATCTCCCCCTCCCCCTCCCCTATCGCCAATGGTAGTTCTACACACTGTACCTTAACTTAACAGCGATCTTCCTCGCATCTGAGCCATCGAATAAACCCTTAGCGTGTTTTACATTGCCTCGTCCAAGGCATGCTGACCCCGAAGCTCACGTGGATCCACCTCGTCGCAATAAGCAACCGGATTTACTAGAACCCTCTTTTGTAGTAATGGGTTAGCGCTGACTTTATATCGTAGTCGCTTACACCAGATTTCTTGTCAGTCATGATAACCAGGACCTAGAGGGGAAAGGCGAAGAACACTTTGAGCAATGATGATCATTGTGATGATGATGACGATGATTATGAAGACACTGATTGTGGTGGTAAAAATAGTGATGATAATGGCGGTGGTAATGATGACGGCGACGTCAACCGGAAATGCAGATAACTTCTGTTTGGAATGTTGTACATTAGATATTTAGTCCTAGGCTAAGCCTGTGAGGTTACTTCATCCACAGGGAATACCAACTATGAAGGTATGAAACTCCGAACAGAAATTATTTACACTTCCCCTCTCCCCCTCTCCCCTCGCCCCTGTACCTTAACAGCGATCTTCCTCGCATCTGAGCCATCGAATAAACCCTTAGCGTGTTTCATTGCCTCGTCCAAGGCAGGCTGACCCCTACTACGTGGAATCGTCACAATAAGGGATTTAATGTCCTCTGGAGTAGGGAACGTTTCTCGGAAATTAATAGCAGTCGTTGCACCAGATCCAAATGTGAAGACACTGTAGTCGATCTTCCCTAGGCCGTACTGATCGATAATCGATTTGATTGTAGACTTCATTAACTGGAACGTTGTAGCAGGGTCGATGCTGTCGACGCCGAATCCAAACATGATGTCTAGAGCTTTGAGTGGGACCACGGAAGGACCTGAAGTACAATAACAGTAGGGCGTTTGCAGGAGTACAACAGTACTTTTTTTTTTTTTCTTTTTTTTTTAATAAATATTTATTGCAAAAAACTTTTCAGCTTCAATATTACATTGTTACAATTTGTTATTATTACGGTTTTTACAGATACTACAACTTGATGCAACAACAACAACATTACTTAAAGACATGGATACGGTATACATCTTGCTCCTAGTCTCTTTTCAACAACATCTTAACGTGTTACACCGAACGATTTTTGATGATTATTTTTGGATCGTTGAATGAATCTTGTTCAAAAACCACCAACATGCTGTTGCTGCACCGAAGATTGCGCTAAATATCGTCTAGTGCTCTATGTAGAAATGTCGCACAACGTAAAATGGTCCCGTGTAACACCTGGAAGGTTAGCTCGTAGAAGCAGCTACGTTTTGATTTACAGCGAAATTCTCCTTTGAAATTCAAAGAGCCTACAGTAGGCTAAGCCTACAGGAGAATTTAGTTTTTCATCAGAGATCATTTACGTTATTCTTCCACAGACCCCTTCAATGTAGCCTCTCCCGCAGGCATTTTTAGGAATGCGTGACGGCCCCTAAAAATGCCTGCGGGGGAGGCTACCTTCAATGCAACTTACCAGAAAGGACCTTGCCCATTATTCTATCCCCAAGGACTTCCGGTTTCTCAAATTCAGTGGCCTCGATGAGGTTTCTGGGGTTTTGAGTTGCCTTGCGCAGTTCATCTTCATCAGCCTCGATACCAAGTGAAACTGGAATGACCCGTATGTCGACGTCGTTGAGTACCTTTAGGGCGTTAGTGACGTCACGATCGCCGCTCGTCGACCTCTTGTCGGCTATTACTACGAGAACCTTCAAATAGAGGAAATGCCAGGGATGAATTATATGAAGATCGCTAAGTCAAAGAACGTGTAGATCAAGAACTGGACCCAACTTTTATTTATCGCTCTGTCTGAAGAAACGCGCGCAGGAAAAGAAGTCTGGGTCGAGGACATAAAAGTGGGACCCACTTTTCACATTCTTGGAAGACCTCTTGCTAAAAGTTTCTTTGACGCGCGCCATTTTTACTATAAAATATAATTGTGACAAGTGGGTCCAGCTCTGGATTAGATTTTATTAAGCAGATGAACCTCGTGAATATTTGTAACTCACGAATACTGCAGTTTCGTGTTGTTAGACACCGCTGTACTTGACAATAGACGCATTTGCTCAGCCTTAGCCTCAATTCAGTGTAAATTATTCACAAATACCGACGAGAAAGCAAATAAATGTTGGCATTGGACAATAGAAATATTTTTCTATTCAACGGGTTATTCTCTGGATTGAGACTAATGCCGTGTTTACAGTTTCACTGAAGTAAACGAGTTACCGAACCTTGGTAGAAATTAGAAAACTATTGTTTGTTGAGCGGTTAACCTTAGTTTTCTGATTTGTACCTTGGTAGAGCGCTCAGGTGTAAACACGGCATAAGGCTACGTCTTTTGTCAAGGAATACAGCGGTGCGTAAACAACTAGAAACTTGAGCAATAAATTTATTTTCGCATAAGTGCAATATATTAAATATCTCTTTACCTTACGAGCGCTCGGCCGTGCATTTAATTCGAAGATTCTCTTCGCTTCAACCAAAGCACGATGTAAAGAAGGCCTGTCATACCTCCGTCTTGCATTGCCAATAGCGCGTCGCAGCGCAAGGGGTGTCAGGAATGTATCATTGAAAGTCACAATAGTGGTTGGTGAGGAACCATACGTAAGAACACTGTAGCGTACGTCATCAATCCCATAAGTCTTCACGATGTAACTGAGGGTTTGTTTCATGAGGTTGAAGTTAGGGTCTGCCTTGAGCGCTGTAGCGCTGATCGCAAAGCCAAGGTCCAGAAGAGGAATTGTGGGAAGTTCTGATAAGAAAAAATAAATCACTCACAAATATATACCAAGATTAATTAAAGTATGAAGGCATAAACAACAACAATAATCTCCATCATCATCATTATCGTCATCATCATTATTGTCATCATCATTATTGTCATCATCATCATCATTATCATTATCATCATCGTCGTCATCATCATCATTTTTATGTGATTTGTTAGTTCACCTACAATTTCATCGCCTCGACCAAAGGTCACGTCAACATTTTCAATCATCATTATCATCACCATCATTATTATCACCATCATCATCATCATCATCACCATTATCATCATCGCCATCATCATCATCATCATCATAAGTTCTAAAATCCCAAAGGAAAGAAGAGCAGGTAAGACCCAACTACAGCGGGCTTGAACAATAAAGCCTAAAAACGCAGAACATTGTTATTTTATCATCACATATATAGCAACCTTCTAAACCTTCACTGGGGGTATAAGTTCCAGCTATACAAGCATCAAGAGTTCCAGACTTCCGGTGTTATTACAAAGGTAAAGTGAGCACCAAATCTAGACACAGGGAGCCCAAACTATGTTTTTGCTCACTTGGTGCTCACTTTTCCTTTGTAATAATCTCACAATGCATTGCGCGCGTACCGGAAGTCTGGAACTCTTGATGCTTGTATAGCGCCTCGCCATAATCAATGGAACATGACCACATCAAGAATCACAGTACTTACTTTTAAACCCAAATTCCATGATTCTCTTGCCCAGTTCTAAAGGATCTTCAGAGTTCTTCGCTCTCAGTTGGTGGTCCTCGTTAGTAGCATAGTTACCAAGCTCTTGGCCATCCGCCTCGTTACCAAGGGCAACAGTGATTATCTTGACGTTGCGCCTCCTTAATTCTTTAGCAGAATCTCGAGCTGCCCTGTCGTCACTTGTGGATCGCTTGTCAGTGAACACCACAAAGACCTTTGAGTAGAGAAAAAAAAATATAGAATATATTTACCAAATATGGAAGTTCGTTACCATATATGGAATTTAGTTACAAAATATGGAATTTTGTTGCCAATTACAGAATTTCGTTGCAAAGTATGAAATTTCGTTACCAAATATGGAATTTAGTTACAAAATATGGAATTTTCTTACCAAATATGGAATTTCATTCCAAATAAGGAATTGGACGGTAACAGATCACGAAAATCCTCTTTTCAAGAACAAATGAAACAGAGAAGAACAATAATACAAACACAACAGGAAAAAAAAAGCGAAGGAAGGAAGAAAAAAGGGACTGATCAAATGGACGGGCAGGTACAATACAACAACCATTTTTGCGATCAACATTACACTGGTAAACGACGCACGCTCTTGAAACCTTGGCAATTTATTGGAAATGTCCAAAACCTTAACATTCCAATGAACTTCCAATTTTGTTTAATTTTGTTACCAAATATGGAATTTTATTACGCACGCTCTTCAAACCTTGGAAATTCATTGGAATGAAAGGCGTTACCAAATATGGAATTTTGTTACCATATATGGAATTTTATTACGCACGCTCTTCAAAATCTTGGAAATTCATTGGAATAAAAAACACGTTACCAAATATGGAATTTTGTTACCATATATGGAATTTTATTACGCACGCTCTTCAAACCTTGGAAATTCATTGGAATGAAAGGCGTTACCAAATATGGAATTTTGCTACCATATATGGAATTTTATTACGCACGCTCTTCAAACCTTGGAAATTCATTGGAATGAAAGGCGTTACCAAATATGGAATGTTGTTACCATATATGGAATTTTATTATATACGCACGCTCTTCAAACCTTGGAAATTCATTGGAATAAAAGGCGTTACCAAATATGGAATGTTTGTTACCATATATGGAATTTTATTACGCACGCTCTTCAAACCTTGAAAATTCATTGGAATGAAAGGCGTTACCAAATATGGAATTTTGTTACCATATATGGAATTTTATTACGCACGCTCTTCAAACCTTGGAAATTCATTGGAATGAAAGGCGTTACCAAATATGGAATTTTGTTACCATATATGGAATTTTATTACGCACGCTCTTCAAACCTTGGAAATTCATTGGAATGAAAGGCGTTACCAAATATGGAATTTTGTTACATATATGGAATTTTATTACGCAAGCTCTTCAAACCTTGGAAATTCATTGGAAATTCATTGGAAATTCATTGGAAATTCATTGGAAATTCATTGGAAATTCATTGGAAATTCATTGGAAATTCATTGGAAATTCATTGGAAATTCATTGGAAATTCATTGGAAATTCATTGGAAATTCATTGGAAATTCATTGGAAATTCATTGGAAATTCATTGGAAATTCATTGGAAATTCATTGGAAATTCATTGGAAATTCATTGGAAATTCATTGGAAATTCAAATTCATTGGAAATTCATTGGAAATTCATTGGAAATTCATTGGAAATTCATTGGAAATTCATTGGAAATTCATTGGAAATTCATTGGAAATTCATTGGAAATTCATTGGAAATTCATTGGAAATTCATTGGAAATTTCATTGGAAATTCATTGGAAATTCATTGGAAATTCATTGGAAATTCATTGGAAATTCATTGGAAATTCATTGGAAATGTTCAAAACAGTTCTCTCCAATGTTTCCACGCTTTTCAACATACCTTTTGCGCGTCTGGTCTAGCTCCTACGCTATCAAACAGCTTCTTCCCTTTTTCAAAAGCTTCCAGAACGTTCGATCCTCCAGTCCTCGGCAACAATGCCAGAATGTAATTCTTCAGGCGTTCATCACTCAAAAACTGATCACTGAACTTGACCTGAATCTGTGCATCTCTGCCATAGACTACTACGCTGTATAGGATACGACCACGCCCGTAGTGATCCAGAATAGAGTTCAACACTGTACGCATTTGTTTGAAGTTGGCGTTTGAAGCTGTGGCTGTTGCGCTGAGGGCAAAGACGATATCGACCATAGGAACCTTGTTTTCTATAGCAAACGAAAGGTTTTTATTAAGAGACGTTTCCTGAAGGATTTGATACATCCTATGCATAGAGCTAAACTCTGGTGTGTTCAGTTTTATTCCAGTAAACCTCCCCCAAGACCAAAGGCAGCGGCATTGAAAGCTTACAGCCGAGTGAGTGAGTGATCCCAAAATTGTCCCAATAGAGAGATTTAGCAAACACAGCGCGCACGTAATGAAACGCGACGTTAGTGAATGAATATATCAAATTTGGTCATTGCGTGATCCCGTGAACTCGTCGCGACGTCAAGTTCACGACGCCATTTCACTTGTTTTCCCGTCCTCTTCGTGACGTTGAGGACGCCAACGGTCGTTTCACAGTTATTCGTCAGCGCGCGCGCTCCCAAAATTGCTAAATCTCCCTATAACTCATCCCTATACAACCCCCTAGATTAAAGTTGTGAGCCTGCGATGCACTTCAGCGGCAACGTAATGAAAGCATACAGCCGAGTGAATGATCCCAAAAATGTCCCCATGTCATCCCTATAACTCGTGGATTACCAACCCCTCCCCAAAGCTGTGAGCCTGCGATATACCTCAGCGGCAACATAATGAAGCTTACAGCCGAGAGTGAATGACCCCAAAATTGTCCCAATGTCATCCCTATTACTCGTGGATTACCACCCCTCCATCAAATTAGTGAGCCTGTGATATACGTCAGCGGAAACGTAATGAAAGTTTTTTTTTCATCCATATAACTCACATAATCCACGAGATAAAAATGAGATTTTATGATTACAAAATAACAGAAAATAGTTTGTACCTTTTGTGACATGTTTCATAACTTTGTCTGCCAGCTGTTTAGGACTCTCGTCTGGTTCATCCGTCACGCTATTATTCGTATGGGGTGAAAGTTTGTCTAGTTTTCTTGGATCTACTTCCGCTCCCATAGTAACCGTCACAATCCTAACGCCCTTCTTCTGCAAGTTCCTGGAAGCGCTTTCAACGTCACCACTGCTGCTCTCTGATTGGCTATCAGTGATGATGACCAATACGTCACTTCCTTTAGGCTTTGGACCGCTGAACAGTCGATCAGCTTCGACCAAACCGGAAGCCAGCCTTGATCCTCCTCGGTTGCCGCTGATCGATTTAACGAAGCTTTTCAGTCGTTCGTCGGTCGAGAAGCTGTCTCCGAAGCGCAGCCGAGTACGAGCGCTGTCGCCGTAGACGATAAGACCATAATGGAGTTTGCGTCGGCCGAACGAATCGATAATCGATCCGATGACGTCGGTCATTCGGCTGAAGGAATCGGAAGCGTATCGGCCGTTGGCGTTGATGGCGAAAGCGAGGTTAACTGGTTGCTTGGAAACACCTGAGAATTTGAAATGAATAGTTGGACACTGTCAAACATATGCAGACAGACAGACACAGGTTTAGGCAGACAGATGGACAGAAAGACAGACAGAACACTGCAGGACAGAGCCAAACACACACGAGAGAGATCCAGATAAACAGACAGAGATGAAAAACAGACAGAAACAACTATAGACAGACAGACAGTAACACCAATAGACAGACAGACAGACAGTAACACCAATAGACAGACAGACAGACAGTAACAGTAACACCAATAGACAGACAGACAGACAGTAACACCAATAGACAGACAGACAGTCAGGCAGTAACACCGATAGACAGACAGATAGACAGTAACACCAATAGACAGACAGACAGTCAGACAGTAACACCGATAGACAGGACAGATAGACAGTAACACCAATAGACAGACAGACAGACAGTAACACCCATAGATAGACAGATGTACAAATACACAGATACATGCTGCAATAATATAAGATTCCAAGACAGCACAATACACGCACAATAAGTACACAATAACATAATACGTACACAATAAGTACACAATAAGTACACATATAAGTACATAATACGTACATAATACGTACCTTCTTGACACATGATGTGCGCGATATCTCTGACTTTACCAGATAAGTCATTATACGACGCCAGTCTGACTACATTGTCATTCCTCTCAAGAGAAAGCTCGTATAGTTCATTATTAGATATACTGCGACCAATACCGAGGACAATGGGTGTTACATGTTGTTCCTAACAAAAACAAAACAAAGAAAGACCATCGATGATTACTTTTTTATTATGTTGACGTTGGTATCCTGATTAAAGATTATTTATTGATTGCGTTCTTAACATGCCTCACATTCACTCCTCTTCCTAAATCTATTTCACTGGCCTTCCTTTTCCTCCCTCTCCCCTCCCCCCTCCCCCGTGTGCCTGTCACGCAAACCAACATCTTCTTGACAACGCCACCTTTGTAATGGCGGGGAAGACAGTGCGCCGATGAATAAAATCTATAGATAGATCGTTTATTGAATTGCACATGTTCAATGAGGGTTTATCAAAGTCAAATAAAATAAATATAAATAAATAAATAAAAATCATGTAATTTCAAAACTCATAGGACCAAAAAATGATTATCATGCTAAAGAGCTCGTTGAAATTAGTAAAAATGTGATTTGGAGATCGCTTCGCAAATTGCGAACATGAATTTTCAAAAATCGCAATTTTGTATGAAAACCTTTGTTGGTAGGCAAGAGTTGCCTACCAGCGTAAATTTCCAAAGGTTTTCATATAAAATTTCGATTTTTGAAAATTCATATCTTCGCAATTTGTGAAGCGATCTTTTCCAAACTTCACATTTTTACTAATTTCAACGAGCTCTTTCCAGCTATGATAATCATTGTTTTGTCCAATGAGTTTTGAAATTACATGATAAACCCTCATTTGAAAAGTGGAACTGAAAAATACCAGCGCCACAACGTCCCGAACTTACTCTTTCAAACCTTCTTGAATTCCAATATTGCGAAGTATAATAATAATAGATAATCAAGACAATGTCGGTATACGGCCACACCCTCCCCTCCCCTACATCAACTAAAGGCTCTCTTACCTACATCAAAATCCAGTACCTTCCCCTCCCATAAATCTACCAAGTTTACCATACCTTCAGTGGTTCAAGTACTTGTGAATAAGGCTCTATTACATCAGTAGCCCCCACCCTCCCCTCCCTTACGCCATCCATTATTATCCACATTTACCATATCTTCAAACTGGCTCTATCACTTTAGTAGCCCCCGCCCTCCCCTCCCTTACATCATCCACGTTTACCATACCTTCAGTGGTTCAAGTACTTGTGAATAAGGCTCTGATCCAAGTCCTGTATTGTAATCACTCACGATGACCAACAATCTCGGTACGTTCGGCCTTACCCCTCCCTTGACAGTAAACAGTTCTGTAGACGCCTTTATCAGCGCTCTGTCGGTTCGTGGAAGACCAGGATTGTAAGGAACGTTGAAAATCTTTCTCTTGAGTTTCTCAGCATCTGAGTTCGCTGCGTCCTTGAAGTTAAAGTCCACGATAGGTTGTTCGTTGTAGTGGATGAAGCCGAAACGGGTATCGGTTTGGGAGATGGCAAAGTAATCAACGAGTTTGGAGAGTTCTTGCTTGATGAGTTGGTAGTTTGATGGTCCAATGTTACGAGAAGAGGCAAGAATGATACCAACATCCATTGGTTGAGAACAAGCTTGTAAAGAAAAGCAGAGAAAAAAGTTGGTTCAGAGAGAAACAGGGATAGATACAAAAATATACAGCGATGACAGGATGAATGAATGGATTGATGGATGAATGAATGAAAGAATGAATGATTGAATGAATAACTGAATAACTGAATGACTGGAATGACTGGATGACTGGATGACTGGATGACTGGATGACTGGATGACTGGATGACTGGATGACTGGATGACTGGATGACTGGATGACTGGATGACTGGATGACTGGATGACTGGATGACTGGATGACTGGATGACTGGATGACTGGATGACTGGATGACTGGATGACTGGATGACTGGATGACTGGATGACTGGATGACTGACTGAATGACTGAATGACTGACTGACTGAACGAACGAACGAACGAACGAATGAATGAACGAACGAATGAACGAACGAAATAATGAATGAATGAATGAATGCATGAATGAATGAATGAATGAATGAATGAATGAATGAATGAATGAATGAATGAATGAATGAATGAATGAATGAATGAATGAATGAATGAATGAATGAATGAATGAATGAATGAATGAATGAATGAATGAATGAATGAATGAATGAATGAATGAATGAATGAACGAAAGACTTAATGAATGAATGAATTTTTTTATTAGCGTTAATACAGCTAGTACAATGTATAACTCACATCCACAGGGTCCTTTATTCCATAACTTGACATCGTTCTTATTCTTACAGGCTGTAGATTCCAGTGCACATTGGTTTGAATAATCCTGTCTATCGCTACCACAAACAGGATCATCAAGCTGAGCACATTTATCACGACACTGACACTTAGTACGACCATCATAGTACCATACACATCGACCATAATACCGACATGCTACCTTCTTACACGGGTCTGAAATAACAATGAGTAATAATAATAATAATAATAATAATAATAATAATAATAATAATAATAATAATAATAATAATAATAATAATAATAATAATAATAATAATAATAATAATAATAATAACAACAATAATAATAATAATAATAATAATAATAATAATAATAATAATAATAATAGTAATAGTAATAGTAATAGTAATAATAATAATAATAATAATAATAATAATAATAATAATAATAAGAGATAAAAAATAGATTTAAAAAAATGATAATAACAATAATAATAATAATAATAATAATAATAATGAGATAAAAAATAGATTAAAAATAATAATAATAATAATAATAATAATAATAATAAACATAATAATAATAAACATGATAAATATAATAATCATAATCATAATCATAACAATAGAGTACAAACAATAAAAACGTGAAAAGTACTAACTAATAGTAATAATTAGAGTGATGATTCAATAGAAAACAAAGGATATTTCACAAATTAGTACTATTTAGATTTAGTACTATTTGAAATTCTTAAATCTAAACAACCCACCTTTCATTAGTGCAATGTAGGAGCCAGGCACAACAGCAGACAAGTCTCTCGTCTTCTCAAGGTTCAAGATGAAGTCCTCGCCAGATGTAAACTCTCTTGGTATCTTTTTATCAGGAGTTCGTCCCACAGCTATCGAGATGACCTTTACGCCTCTGTTCCTGAGGGGTGCAGACGTGACCCTTAGGGCGTGGCCGTCCTCGTCGATTCGATCTCCAGTCAAAATAACAATCCCTTTGATAGCGTTGGGTCTAACAATAGGACGATCGCTAGGGTCTTCAGTTAGGAGTGACCGTCCCAGGCGAAGAGCACCTTCTACGGTCCCTCCCCTCCTAAGGACAGCGTTGTCAACCAGTCTTTTGATATCGTAACCATTGAAGTTGTTAAAGCGAGTGAGTATTTTTCCCGGGCCGTAGTTGATTAGACCAAGGCGTATGCCAGCGTGAGAAGTACCGTAGCTGTCGAGGAATGATTTGATGAAGTCTTTTTGGAGTTTGAAGGTCTGCTGGGTGATGAGGTCTGATCCACCAAAGGCGAAGACCAGATCAACGGGTTGTTCTGAAAAACGTAAGACGACGAGGTGTTCAGAAGGAATTCATGAGAATATTTCCTTTATTCCCTTCAATTATTCAACGTTAGTTAGCATTCATTAATCGACTTATTTGTTTGACTTTGCTTAATTAATCCAGTCCAGCACTCGTTGATAGCATTCATTCATTCATTCATTCATTCATTCATTCATTTAGTCATTCATCCATCCATTGATTCATTGATTCATTCATTCATTCATTCATTCATCCATTCATTCATTCATTCATTCATCATTCATTCATTCATTCATTCATTCATTCATCCATTCATTTATTCAGTCAGTCAGTCAGTCATCCATTCCATTCATTCATTCAGTCAGCCATTCATTCATTCATTCATTCATTCATTCATTCATTCATTTATTCATTCATCTCAGTTCAATCAGTGAATCAGTCAGTCAATTTAATCATCCATTCAATACTTCATTATTCATCTTTCGGTTGGTTGTTCATCCTTTCATTTATTTATCTCTTCATTCATTTCATCATTCATTCAATTCATTCATTCATTCATTCATTCGTTCGTTCATTCGTTCGTTCGTTCGTTCGTTCGTTCTTTATTCATTCATTCATTTATTCATTCAATCATTCAATCGTTCATTCGTTCATTCATTCATTCATTCGTTCAATCATTCGTTCAATCATTCGTTCAATCATTCGTTCAATCATTCGTTAATTCATTCATTACATCCGTTCATTCGTTCAAACATTCGTGCAATCATTCGTTCAGTCATTCGTTCATTCATTCATTCATTACATCCGTTCATTCGTTCAACCATTCGTTCAATCATTCGTTCAGTCATTCGTTCATTCATTCATTACATCCGTTCATTCGTTCAACCATTCGTTCAATCATTCGTTCAGTCATTCGTTCATTCATTCATTACATCCGTTCATTCGTTCAATCATTCGTTCAGTCATTCGTTCATTCATTCATTACATCCGTTCATTCGTTCAATCATTCGTTCATTCATTCATTACATCCGTTCATTCGTTCAAACATTCGTGCAATCATTCGTTCAGTCATTCGTTCATTCATTCATTCATTCATTACATCCGTTCATTCGTTCAACCATTCGTTCAGTCATTCATTACATTCGTTCAATCATTCGTTCAGTCATTCGTTCATTCATTCATTACATCCGTTCATTCGTTCAACCATTCGTTCAATCATTCGTTCAGTCATTCATTACATTCGTTCAATCATTCGTTCAGTCATTCGTTCATTCATTCATTACATTCCTTCATTCGTTCAACCATTCGTTCAGTCATTCGTGCAGTCATTCGTTCATTCATTCATTCGCTCATTCATTCATTCAACAAATAGATTAAACTAAAAGACCGAGTTTACATTTCCTTTGATTCTGTACTTACGTATGCAATACCCAGAATGCAAGACGTTGACATTCTGCGACCTCCGACATGACTCAGCCCTCAGTTTACACACATTGTCGTATGTAATTCCATCTGTCCCGCACACGCGGGATTTCACGCGACTACACGTTGAAGGATCGGGACAAACGCACACAGCACCACGAACACCAAGCACGCAATACGAGTGATAGTGGCAATTAAGGCGCTCACAAGTTGGTTCTAGTGATAACAAAAAGCTGAATTTAGCAAGCAAGATACGCCGTCATTTTCGCGTTACTTTACGTTTGTTAGACTAGCGACGCAAGCAGATGCGCAAGGAGGAGCGCAGGCAGCAGGCGCAGGCAGGAAGAGGCGCAGTCAGGAGCGAAGGCACGAGCGCAGGTAGGAGCGCAGGCAGGAGCGAAGGTAGGAGCGCAGGCAGGAGCGCAGGCAGGAGCGAAGGTAGGAGCGCAGGCAGGAGCGCAGGCAGGAACGCAGGCAGGAACGCAGGCAGGAGCGCAGGCAGGAGCGCAGGCAGGAGCGAAGGTAGGAGCGCAGGCAGGAACGCAGGCAGGAACGCAGGTAGGAGCGCAGGCAGGAACGCAGGCAGGAACGCAGGTAGCAGGCAGGAACGCAGGCAGGAGCGCAGGCAGGCAGGAACGCAAGGTAGGAGCGCAGGCAGGAACGCAGGCAGGAACGCAGGCAGGAACGCAGGCAGGAACGCAGGCGGGAACGCAGGCAGGAACGCAGGCAGGAACGCAGGCAGGAACGCAGGCAGGAACGCAGGCAGGAACGCAGGCGGGAACGCAGGCAGCAGGCAAACGCAGGTAGGAACGCAGGGAACGCAGGCGGGAGCAGGCGGGAACGCAGGCAGGAACGCAGGCAGCAGGCGGGAACGCAGGCAGGAAACGCAGGCGGGAACGCAGGCAGGAACGCAGGCAGGCAGGAACGCAGGCAGGAACGCAGGCAGGAACGCAGGCAGGAACGCAGGCAGAAACGCAGGCAGGAACGCAGGCGCAGGCAACGCAGGCAGGAACGCAGGCAGGAACGCAGGCGGGAACGCAGGCAACGCAGGCGGAACGCAGGCAGGAACGCAGGCAGGAACGCAGGCAGGAACGCAGGCAGGAACGCAGGCAGGAACGCAGGCAGGAACGCAGGCAGGAACGCAGGCAGGAACGCAGGCAGGAACGCAGGCAGGAACGCAGGCGGGAGGGCAGGGAAGGCAAGAGCAGGCAGGCAGGAACGCAGGCAGGAACGCAGGCAGGAACGCAGGCAGGAACGCAGGCAGGAACGCAGGTAGGAACGCAGGCAGGAACGCAGGCAGGAGCGCAGGCAGGATCGCAGGCAGGAACGCAGGCAGGAACGCAGGCAGGAGTGCAGGCAAGAGCGCAGGCAGGAACGCAGGCAGGAGCGCAGGCAGGAGTGCAGGCAAGAGCGCAGGCAGGCACTCAAGCAGGAGCGCAGGCAGGAGCGCAGGCAGGTAAATCCAGGCTTGATGGTACAACTGCGGTATCTCTAGATATGGAAACAATTGTGCAATATTTGTGCATTGACTTACCAACCACACAAGCACCCTTGTGCCATAATACGATGTTCTTCTTCGAATTACACGCACTTATTTGAAGAGCTTTCTCGTTGGTATAAGTTCTCCCGTCTGTACCGCACACGGGTCTACTGATTGGGTCGGCACGATTGTCACACTCGCATGCTGCACTGTGACCTGGCCTTCTGAAACACTGTCCATAGTATGAACATCGCTTGAATCGACATGAGGTCAGATCTGTCAAAAACGACATGTGAAAAAAAGTTTTTAAATGCTTGTGTGCCTGGCAACTTTATAAGTCTAAATTACATATACGAGTCTACAGTATTAGTAGGACTTGAGACTCAAATAAATAACGTTTTGATTGTGCGGTTGGTTGGTCAGTTGGTTGGATGATTGGTTGGTTAACCGATCAGTCGGTCGGTCATTTGGTTGGTTGGTCGGTTGGCCGATCGGTTGGATGGTTGGTCGGTTGGTCGGTCGGTTAATTGATCGATCGGACAGTTATTTGGTTGGTCAGTCGGTTGGATGGTTGGTCTGTTGGTTGGTCGGTCGGTCGGTTGGTTAGTCGGTCGGTTAATCGATCGATCGGTCGGTTGGTTGGTTGGTTAGTCGGTTGGATGGTTGGTCAATCGGTTGGATGGATGGTCGGTCGGTTAATTAATCAGTCGGTCAGTCGGTTGGTCAATCGGTCGGTCGGTCGGTCGGTCAGTCAGCACAACCCGAATAACATAATTGTGAGTGGTGATGGCAATAATGATGATGATGCTAGTCATGATGCTGATGATAATACTAATGATGATCACGACTTTGATTAAAATTATCTCCTTTGAAGGTGCTTGAATTGGGCAACCATGTGCTATCTTAACACAGTCACAAAAGCTTTCAATCATCATCATTTGATTTTTCCACAAGAAATTTACAAAAATATTGAAAATAATAATACAAAAATAATTAGACATTGTCACTACCTGCAAATAGCTTAGGCTGATCTACGGCGGGTAGGGCTTACCTTTCAAGATCACCTGAACCGTTTTGCGCACATTATTTTTGAGTCGATCCGACGATCCCACAGAAACAATGAACTCGTCGCCAGGAGCCAGATTCCTGATTTTACTCTGAGCATTAGAATCACCAATAACAACAGGCACAACTTTGATTCCCGCAGACTCGAGAGGTTCAGCAATATCCCGCAAGGTTGAAGGGTCGTTGACACTTTTGCCATCAGTGATTAGGACGACCACCTAAACGATAAGCAAAACATAAAACTCGTAAGTCTGTTCGTATGAACGCAAGTGTCTTTAAGCGTTAATAAAAACTCAGGAAAATTCTGAGTCCCGGACAGGATTTGAACACGTGACCTATTAGATACTAGTCAGATGCTCTAACCACTGAGCCACTGGGAACTCATGTGGTGGGCGAGGCCTTAGATAGTATTTATACCTCACTCATAGGAAGAACACTGTACGATCAGCTAAGGGGAATGAATCATGTCGTATCTCAGTTGTATGTAAGTACAGTAATTGTCGCTTGGTAAATAAAGCGTAAATAAAATTTAGGGGTTATGGCACCTGGCTACTACTACACAGGTCAGGGTTCGTTCGTACTCCGTCGGGACTCGGAACTTTTCCGAATCATTAGGGAGTTTAAGATTTGCAAAATCTACGACGGCGACGTCAACCGGAAGTGTAAATAACTTTTGTTCGGGATTTTGTACATTAGAGATTTAGTCCAAGCCTAAGCTTGTGAGGTTACTTCATCCACAGGGAATACCAACTACGAAGGTATGAAACTCCAAATAGAAGTTATTTGCACTTCCAGTTGACGACTCCGTAGTAGACTCGTGAAAACAGGTGAAGTACCGTCGTAGATTGCCGTCAACGGCCGTTTTGAACATTATTCGTCAGTGCGCGCGCCGTCGTCCTCACGTTCGCGTCGTAGAATTTGCTGCTGCTTAAAACCCCGGTCAAACGTGACTGCAAGTCGATGCAAGTCTCTGCAAGTCGACTTGCGAGTGCTTGTGTCACGTTTGACCGCTAACTTGCAACTTGCAGTGACTTGTACTCAAATTTGAGCACGCTCAAATTTGCTGCAAGTCACTGCAAGTCGCTGCAAGTTAGCGGTCAAACGTGAACGCAAGTCAAAACTTGCAGAGACTTGCAGCGACTTGTAGTTACGTTTGACCCGGGCTTAACACACGGCCATTTCGTAGATCACTTTACTATTACATTCACATATTGCAACATATGACGTAATACTTGACCAATCAGAGCGCGCGCATCGTAATATTCACCTGCATAATTAATATGTTTTTTTATTTTTTTTTTTTTTTTTCTATTTTTTCTCTTTTTTTTTTCTTTTTTTTTCTATTTATTTCTCTATTTTTATTTTTTTTATTTTTTCCCTCCGTAATTATTACTAATTCAAGATACCCACCTTGGAGTATTTATCATACAGCCAGTAATCTCTGTAAATACGCTTCAATAAATTAGGCACGGAGTCTCTCAACGCTTTGTCCAGGGTCCCCTTTCCTTTGGTACTTTCCATTATATTGATATAAGGAGGTATCTGCGAATGGTCGGTGAAAATGTACGGTTCAAACACAGCCCGTCCGCTTGGTAGGAAGTACATCATAGAATGAGAGATCCCCCCCGCGGGGATTTCAAACCGGTTTGACAGGTCTTTCAGGAATGTCTTGCTGTCTTGGAGTTTCTGGGGTTCATCGCTGCCACGTGCGTCGACAGCAAAGAAAAGATGAACTGGTTGCTGGACGCCTGGGAATATGGATATGGGAATTGGTTAAATAAAACGTAATAAAACCACATAAAGGAACAAGAAACAAAAAAAAAACAGAGTCTTTAAACAAAGCACCAGGACGACGACGTCTAGGAAGACGAAGTTCGAATAAACTGTTTTCTTGTCCTATTGTTTTCATATTTCTTTTATGGTCCGTGTTTTAACTAAATTTGCGCCCCCTTGAAAACAACTACCATGACAAATAACGAACTGACGTTGTAAAGCAATATTAACATTAAACCTACGAACTTGTACCTGTACGCGATTTGGAGCCAATCCAACTAGTTTTAGTCTTTTTACGGGCCTACCAATTTGTAGGCTTAGGGTGCGTTCGATTGACCATATTCCAGAATAGGAATACACGGAATAACATCCCTAAATCGCTGTCGCGCAGCTACTGTCCACTATACAATGAAACGATTCCTTGTTGTATTATAATAAAGTTACAAGGAACAGTTTGGAATTTTAAATGTGCTGAAATAAGAGCATTCAAGTGTTTATTCCGTGTATTCCTATTCTGGAATAGAGTCAATCGAACGCACCCTTAGTGTTAATATTGCTTTATTAATAGTAGGATATCATATATAAAATCTACATATAAACCCTTGTAAGTTCGTTCACAAGTATTGAGCTTGGGCTTCCTGTGCCAAAACTAACATTTCTCACACCACAGGGAGCCCACACTTATAACACAGGAAACCCAAATATCTTAGGCAGATCACACCACAGGGAGCCCACACTTACAACACAGGAAACCCAAATATTTTAGGCAGATCACACCACAGGGAGCCCACACTTACAACACAGAACACCCAAATATTTTAGGCAGATCACACCACAGGGAGCCCACACTTATAACACAGGAAACCCAAATATTTTAGGCAGATCACACCACAGGGAGCCCACACTTATAACACAGGAAACCCAAATATTTTAGGCAGATCACACCACAGGGAGCCCAAACTTATAACACAAAACACCCAAATATTTAAGAACCTGATCTCACTTACCACAAGCTCCATAACTACTAGTAGTAATAGTGATTCTCTTCTCGCAGGATTCTTTCTGTAGATGGCACTCATTATCGTATGTCTTGCCATTGTTACCGCATACGGGATAATTGACAAGAGGACAGTTGGACGGACAGACACATCGATGGCTGATACCGCTGGACAAAGGGACACAGCGACCGTAGTATTCACACGTGACTAAGGCACAGACTTCTGCAGAAGGGAGAATTGAATAAGCTACTTCTTGCCTAACTTTCACTGCAAAAACTCTCGCAATTTGCCGATCATGATGATTATGATTATAACGATGGTTGTAATGATGATGACTATGATTATGATAAAGACGAATGTGCCGTTTTTTGTTTGCTTTTTTACTAATAATGGTGGTAATAATGACAACGATGACATGACATTTATGGCAAAGACAATGAAAGCAATAATGGTAATGATGATGATGATGAAATGAGATGATAACGATGATAGTGATAATAATGATGACTTACTGCTTGTTGATGATGATGAGGATGCATATGATGATGATGATGACAATGATGATATTGATAATGATAATGACATACTGCTTGCTGATGGTAATGATGATGATAATAACGATGATCACTGATGATGATGATAACGATGATGGTGATAATGATCATGACTTACTGCTTGTTGATGATGATGATGAGGATGCATATGATGATGATGATAATGATGACATACTGCTTGTTGATGGTAATGATGATGATAATAACGATGATCAATGATGATGATGATGATGGTAATGATGATGATAACGATGATAGTGATAATGATGATGACTTACTGCTTGTTGATGATGACGATGATGATATTGGTAATGATAATAACATACTGCTTGTTGATGGTAATGATGATGATAATAACGATGATCGATGATGATGATGGTAATGATGATGATGATGGTAATGATGATGATGAGAATGATAACTTACTGCTTGTAGCTTTGCACACTGACTGAGCGAGCACCAAATCACCGGCTGGTCGACACTGTGCACACCATCCACCACACTTAGCAGACACAATAGTGCCGTCCTTTGACTTCTCGTAGTTCTGCATCTCAATACCGGGTGGAAAACCACGTACTTCCCACTGTACCGAAGAACCCAGCTTGAAGCCAGTACCTGATAGATTGATCTGAAGAGAGATATGAGAGTTGGGTAGATCATAAATGTAATATTGGGCTCCCTGTTGAGAGCCTCGATTTGAATCACTTCTGACTTATATAAGGGGCAGAGAATACGCGCGCTCCACCACAGGGAGTCCAAATATATTATCCCGCTGAGAGCCATTGCACAGGAAGCCCATCAAAAAAGGAACGTGCATAATATCCTCAGAAGAAATACACAATGTAGTTGGCATGCCTGTGGGTGGTGGTGCTGATCATCATGATAAGGTGCTTGTGATGATGATGATGACGCTGATAGTGATGATGTATGGGGATGAGGATGATGACAAAAAAAATATAAAAAAATAAAAATAGATGGTGGTATTATTGGTGATGATGATTGACAGTGTCACTCACCTTGAAGTGTCCACGCCTACATGGCCCATAATGCATCGAGAAGCAATCGCCAGCAGAACCGAATGGAATCTTTTTCCCAAAAGGATCACTGACTGCGAAGGTGAAGTCATCCCGCACGATCCTCATATCATTCACCTCAAGACGTACTTTATTGAACTTCGTCAATCCAGCAGCCGAGTAATTCATCTTTCTAGGAGGCCCATTACATTGGTATCGCGCTGAATAAGGGCGTCGTTGTTGTCTTTGGGGGTATATATAGGCATAGTTCTCCTCAGCACCTGCCGCAAGGGTGATATATTCTTTGGGCGAGGCGGTGTTCATGTCATGGCAGTACACTTGTACAGGCATGTTGCAGCTTGAGTTGGGATATAGAGAATAGATGCCGTCGATTTTAGCTATCCCAGCATTCTTTAGCCCGGCACAACTAGTAGCACCTAGGGTTGGAATGGTATATTATTAATAAACAAGACACTCTGTGAGCGTTCACTCGGCGGGATTCAGCAATGAGCAATGAACCTTCAGTTTCCTCAGCGGCACAGAGCACATGCGCCTTGGTATCCAGTTGGCAATTTGTGGCCATAAGAAAAAGAAGAAGCCCAGTTTTCAACCCAGCGTGCCGCAGGCAGCCCACCGAGTAATAAAGCACACAAATCTAAATGATTCAGTGCAGAGCCCCTCTGGATGCCAGTGCAGTTTCTTTAAAGACTAGCTTGCCACAAGTCCCTGCTGTAGTCTTTTCTTTCCCTACAATGTAATTGTTCACTCGCGATATATTTCTCTTCAATCAATTGTCGCGCATTGGGTTTCCTGTGTTAGATACGTTATGCAGTACCACAGGGATCCCAATTAATAAAGTGAACAAACTTGATAATACACAAGTAGAGATCGATTTCCGACAAATTTATCTATTTATCCATTCAATTATCCCTTCATTCATTCATTTATTCCTTTCTTTTATTCTTCCTTCATTTATTCATCCAGTCATTCATTCCTTCATTCCTTCATTTATTTATTCAGTCAGTCATCCATTTATTCATTCATTCCTTCATTCCTTTATTCATTCAATTCTTCCTTTCTTCCTTCATTTATGTAATCAGCCAGTCAGTCATCCATTTATTTATTCATTCATTCATCTTTCAGGCTGCCTTCTAGCCTAGCAACCCATCCCATTGTCAAAAACTACAAATTCATCAAAACAAGAGACAATAACAGTCACATGCAGTGCCCAGGGATCAAGTTGAGTGACCAGAGAGATTACTTGTATATAACCACTTGACTGCCCATGCTTCTCAAAGCACTCCCTTTATTTAATCTTTTAATACGTTGTTCAGACTCTGACCTTGGGCCAAGTCAAAGAAATGAACTCCAGAAATGAAAAGAGCAGCTCGAAAATTAGTAAAAGGGCCAAGTTTCAGCTCATAATGTCTGACACAGGAGAAATGACATTAAAAATAAAATCGAACGTTTTCTAAGATTTTGTTTGGAAAATGCATTGGATGGCAAGAGCTTGCAATCCAGCACATTTTCCTATGTGAATCATAATAAAATTTGCATTTTTTCTTTTTAATGTCATTTCTCCTCTGTCAGACATTATGAGCTGAAACGTCGACCTTGTACTAATTTCGAGCTGCTCTTTTCATTTCTGTTCGATTTAAGGGAGTTAGGGTCATGTGACCTCTTAGTGCAAGTGGTCCATTAATTGATAGTATAACTTACCACACTGCCACTATGATTGTAATAACAATAATAAAAAATGTAAGTATAAAAAATAAAAAAAATTAAAAAAAAAAAAAATAAAAAAATATAAAAATAAAATAAAAATAAAAATAAAAATTAAAAAAAAAATTAAAAAAAAAAAACTTACCACACTGCCCATAATGTCTTCTATAGATGTACCGCTGAGCCTCGCAGCGAGCAACTGCCAGTAGGCAAGGGTTAGCATAGGTTTTAGCGTCACTCCCACAAACTGGCTCATACTCTTTAGTACATGTAGCAGAGCAGACACAGCGTGCTTTTCCATTGGAGTCGGTACGACATACACCACCAAACTGACACGGCTGGTCAAGACAAGACTGTATTGCATTGCCGTTACCAACATTCCCATTACTACTGTCACCTGGATCAACAGGTGCTATGGGATTTAGAAAAATAGAACAAAGTATATGTTAATAGGTGATTTGTATGCTATGGGATGTCAAAAATACCGTAGTATCCCGGTTTTCTGGAAACCCTGGGCTTTATACAAATAGAACTTTAGTATATGTTTTGTAGGTGGGCCTATTAACAGGTGGGGATTTAGAAAAATAGAACAATATATATTAATAGGTGTCATACTGTAGAATCCTGGTTATAAGCCCTGGGCTTATATAATAATACAGTATTTATATAGCGCATCCTGGAACCTTGATTAACTTCGTAAGGGTTTTGTGGTGGGCTTATAATCGGGGGGGGGGGGGGGGGGGGGGGAGGGGGGGGGCTTATAAAAGGGAGGAAAAAAACGTCTGAAATCCGTTCTATTTAAAAAAAACTTTAATGTTTATAATCGTGACCATTTTAGTTAAACAGTGTCCATGCAACAATAACAGTAAAAGTTTTTAAACGTGAATATGCTCAGAAAAAAACTATAATCTGAGTGGATTTTCAAGCAATGAGCTACTGTATGTATACTACTGGACTCCCCATCAGTCTCGTTTGCTACATGAACGTACACCTAATTGCCTGATTATTGTTTCCTGGGAGGGCTTATAACTGGGAGGAGTAAATGTTAGCAGGGTGGGCTTATAACCAGGGGGGGGGGGGGGGGGTAGGAGGAAAATTTCTGTTAGCAGACAGGTGGGCTTATAACCGGGGGGGGGGGGGGGGGGGGGGGGGGGGGGGGGGGGGGGTATAACCGGGGAGCCTTATAACCGGGATTCTATGGTATACTACAAGTACCACAATGCTTTGCCCATGTTCTTTTGTTAGATAATTAGCACTAATTAACCCATCATAAAATTACTTGAAATTCAGGCCAGCCTCACTTCCAAGATACAAAACAAAAGGAAAGATTAGAATAACAGAACAAGCTATGCGAGGATAACCAGAATTTTAAGTATTATTAAGATTGGTAATACTCCTTTTTACGGTTCCCTGCGCCATCTTGAAAGGTAGCCTTGCCTTTGCATCAAAGCGAGACCAACGGTGACCTTGCAATAATAGAGACATGTGAATAATTGTCCAAGGTGTTAAAAAAGGTCCCTATCATTGCAAGGTCCCCATTGGTCTCGCTTCGATGCAAAGCCACAGCTACCTTTCAAGATGGCGCCGGGAACTGTAAAAAGGAGTATTGTCTTGAAAATCTGAATAAGAAAGAAAATCCCCAAAGCATTCTAGTAGTTGTAGTAAAATAAGATCATCGTGCAAATGGCCTAATATGTAATAATAATCCATAGATAACTGATAATGTTCCAATCTAGAGCAGTAGAGGTGAGTGTGTTGGGGAGATGTCCAATTATTTACAGTCTGCATAAACACTACATTCATTTTGGGTATCAAATGCAAAATGTCTTCTCAATCCACATATCCTACCAGAAAGAATACAGTCTCGTCAGACAACAGCCAGACATATTTGAGATTTAGCTTTCAAGCGAAATAAACAACAAAATGAAGCCAACAAAAAGCTTGTGAGAAAATGTAAGCTTATGTAAATTGTACAAGATTATTTATCGCTTTGCAGCTTTTAGAATCAAAACAATACCTTCAGCGCTTGCAAGAACATTAAAGCAATACTTAACTGTCTATCTGGGTTGAAACTTTGAAGATTAACACCACAAAGAAGGATAAAATACGAAGTGAACATCAACAGAAGTGACTGCATGTTGTCCGCCATTTTGAGTTACACTGATTTCCCGCGTTAGTGCCAGTCTCCTCTCGGACTCTTCAATCAAAATCGCGTCTCTGTCGTTTCGTGTGCAATAGTTTTTGAATCACTGCCAATGAGTTTTTCTACAATCGCCCTTCAACCTGGCCCTGCATGTCATCAGCGTTTTGACAGGAAAGGATAGAAGGAAGGAGGGGATCGAAGGGAGCGGGGGGAGTTGCGGAAGAAGGGCACGTGCAAGGAACAGATGGCTCATATATTTTGTACTCTTCTTTTCGAATTTTCTCATTTTTTCTCTTAACTTTTAAAATCTACACTTTATCTCCCTTGTCTGGCTCTGTCAGCACAATGTAATTGAATTTCGAGCTGCGACCTCGACTAATAGCATCAAAATCATCAAACGCCATGTTTGTAGCCCTAAGGACATGCGATATGGAAAGAGTATCATGTATATGAGAGCAGATTGAATGCGTAATAATGGCACCAAACACGATCCAGAAACGCCTGTGAGAATTAATTCAGCACTCAATTTCTGCCGAGCGCATACTATACGATTCGTGCGCCAATGCGTAGTCGACTTTCACGATTACTAAAAGTACCGACGGTAACTAGCCAATCATGATAGAATTGTATCACCTAGATTAGCGTATTGTATTAAACACACGCACAAATGCCCGACGCGATATTAACATGTGCGGTCCCATACAAAAACGAGTCGTATACCGCAAGACAGTCGAGTCGTGGTGGAGTCGTAGTCGAGTAGTCGTCGTCGTCGAGTCGTCGTCAAGTCGATCGTCGTCGAGTCGTCGTCGAGTCGATCATCGTCGAGTCGTCATCAAGTCGTGGGCTCCTGGGTCCTGATCATAATTTTGGGGGGATCCATCTGTAAAATACTCGTAAAATCCATCCATACGTGAAGTGGGGAGACCATAAAATTTGAATTTTTACAGGAGGACGAGGAGGGCCTGGATTTTTTTTTTTCCAAGATAAGCTATTTCTCACACATCTTCGCCCTCCCCCCCCCCCCCCCCCCCCCCCCCCCCCCCCCCCCCCCCCCCCCCCTCTCCCGTAAATAATGAACGGTCCCTAAGCACCGCCAATCACTGTACCAAATCTCTGGAATTTTCAGTAGTGACGTCAGAGAAAGCAGTAGAATAATTGCCAAACTACAAAATAAACAGACCTCACGCGCGCGCCACTCAACTGTCCCCCTGAAGCAAAATAGTGAAGACGCAAATCATAGAGCAATGATCTTTTGCTGAAAGACATTCGTGATGTAAAACGAAAATAATGTAGATCATATTAGCTGTTAAAAATGTTAAAATGTCTGTTAACCTTGACCGTTTGTAAGATCGTCTAGTATTCTCTATAGCCTCGAGTCAGACCACAAGCTAGTCATGCTCGAGAATCTAACGGTACTCTTCGGCGCGGGCTCGGATGAAACGTTTCTTCTTCCGAGCCCGCGCCGAAGAGCACTGCTGGACTCTCGAGCACATGGCGGGAAACCACGTACGCACGCGCAAACACGGAAAAGAGCGTGACAAAAACATGACGTGACACTGAAATCGTGACAAGTCACGAAACCCGCTAAACTTCAAATTTTAAAAAGAAAGCTTTATTGTTTAAATTTCTTTGAAAAAGTCCCTATCATCTCACTGTCTCACTCTGACAATATGGCGGACCCTTGTCAAGTAGTCCAGCAAGCGACAGGATCACGGGATAGATGGTTTCATGATTCAGCACGGACTCGATGGGCGGGCAATTGCAAACCACAAAAGAGGTTTTACATACGCTAGTTCCGAGATGTGGTTTTTAAACTAAAGGATGGGTGGGTGTTCTACACTCACTATATAGTAGTTTCCGTCGCGGTCGAAACTGCAAAATTTTGAAAATGAACTCAAGCAATGGAAAAATCGTGCGCTCTTGGAAATTCGTTGGAAATTGAAAGGGAAATTTCCGGAAAGGTTTTGGACATTTCCAATAAAATTTGTCAATTATAATTTCCGACCGGAATTTTCGCTTTCATGACAAATTTGCAATGGATTTCGAAAGTTTGAAGAGCGTCCATGACTTTTTTTCCAGCGAAGGCAAATATCCGGAAATTCTGTAAAATCAATATATTCTCAAAAACCATCGCAAAGTCAGCAACCTCCCTAACGATATTCGTAGGGTTAAGGATCTTTTTAAGGATTTAGCGACTGTTCTTGAGACCGGCTATAGTACTACAGTACTACAGTATCATTATTAGGTTTATTTTCTTTTTTCCTCTTTTTTTGTCTTCTTCTTTTTAATTTTACATGTAATTATTCATCAGTACGCAAAATTAAGTCGCAATATACGACGGTGATGTATTGTCTATACTGCACTTTCACATAAATGTGGCTGGTTTCCCAGGCACCACCGCGGTCGTAGTTTTCATAATTTAGACCGTTTTAAATACCGACATCAATCCTACAATTAATAACTGTATTTCATCTGTGGGGAAGCATTTATCCATGCCACGGGAGGCCGCCTTTCGTGATCGAGTTATAAGCTTTTAAAGGTCAAGAAATTCGTAAAAGTATGAACAAAATCCCAGTTACATCCGGATTATGGACTGATTTTGGACTCGTAAGAGGTAATATTACTCTTGTGAATGAAGGAGTTATTTCGTGATCACGATAGTGTAAACTACTGAAGAAAAGTGGTTAGAAAACATACTGCGCGAATACAAACGGGGCAGGACAGACGGCGCGCGCCCTATATATAGACTGAAAGTTTTGCTAAAATAAAAAAACTTTCTTCAACGGAGCGAAAAGTTGTGAGAGAAAAAAGATTCAAAATGCTGCGAAAGGCTGGATGATTTCGGGGAATTGAAGCTTAGTATAGAACGCTTAGAGCTATGAAAGAAAGAAATGAAAAAATCAACAAGTGAGTTATATGTGTCCTGCGCTAAACCATGCAATTGTTTCAAAAGGCGTGATGACGCTAGTTTCAATTCATCAATGGGCGACATAGAATTTTCAAAGACCGAAATCTATACGGCTGAAAATTATGTCAACGGACAACCCGCCATGATAACATACGGTTATATCATCCATTCAGTACTTGAATAAATAGCAAAGAATGTTGAGACTCGAGAGAATATTAAGAAATTTATTATAGATATTGTGGAAAGCTGATTACGGTAAATCCCCTCGCTCATAATAGAAGCTCTTTGTCTCTGATTCAATAAAAACATAAATATTTCATAATCATTCGCATCAATGGCGTTACCGAGACCTCAATTACAAAATATATAAACCCAATATTATAAAATCCATTTCCTAAAAACGAAAAGTAAAAAAATGAAAACTTGGAATTTGGGACAATTTCTTATCAGTCATGTTTGACCGGAAGTGCTTCGACATTAACTTTCTTATATAAGTTTGAGTCCATTTTAAAATATATCAACAGATGTTTTATTTTTGATTGAGAAGGTTTGTTGCATAAGCGTAATAAATGATTGAGTAAAAGTGAGCCGGATGGTGAAATACGATATTTATTGAACTCATGATAATTATAATTGACCTTGTGAAAGTGAGCAGAACTCATCAACTTTGAAAGTGCTTCTAACGTGGATCACGTAAAAACGAACAAGTCTACTAAAATGCTAATTGAAGACAAATCGATACTTACAGACGCACGAAAACGAGTTATACTACAAATTCATGTATGGCTAACGTTGATGACAGAGAGACTACCCGCAGATTAAAGACATAAAACTTTCGTCCTACCTTGTAAACGGCGCTTAACTTCGTCTATGTTGACTTTCAAGTTTGCCAGAGAAGCTTTAGCAGTTAGTCTTCCACTAGAATGTCTCTTAACGACCCAAAGTCTCACGTCTCCGACTCTGTGTAGATGCCCGCAAGTGTAAGCACGTTGGATCTCTCGTACTGACTCAAACACTGCCAAGTCTTTGGCTCCCTGGTATATCTTTCCAACTCTGACCTCACCAGTAAGATGCCCTGTTCGCTCGCGTAAGAGCGTTGTTATAGTACCTTCAAATGCATAGATCTCTCGACCGGTGAACGGTGGTAGTGATGGACATGATCGAGTAAACGGGTCAGAAATTGCGTCTGTCCTAAACACGAGGAATAGTCCTATACAAATAAGTTTGCAAATCAAATGTTCGCTGTAAGTATTCATCGTGTTAGGCACAGTTACGATCAAGATCGCATGTCTCCAATTGAATCTACGTTCAATTTCACGCTCTATGTTAGCAAATGGTAGCAGTAGAGCGTCGAGGCAGGACTCCTTCGCCTTTACTATCCCTGTACTATGTCTACCGCGTAGACAGTGACCAAAAGAACACTGGGTCCGTCCTGAGTGGAGCTCAAGACGTAGTAATTGAATACCCAGCTTCCGTGAGTCAGAATCGAGACGAATCGAGATTTTCACGCTTCCAAAGATTCTCGTAGACCAATAAGCGCTCGTCCTCGTAACAAAAGACTTTTAAAGTATTTGTACGTGTGAAAAACACCTTTTCGAAGTATCTCATCCATTGTGAATTCATGTTATCTGGTTTGTTATCTGGTATAGAGTGTTGCTCAATAAATTACAAAATGTAAGAGGTATTTATTCATGCCATATGAACTTTAATACCAAGAGTTTACATGAGTTGTTGTGGTCCCAAAATAAAGTAAAGGCGTAATGCACATACAGGAAACCCGTACGTGCTGTAACGTGACATAAACCAGATCTACAAAGTTGGTAAACACGATCGTCTTTGACCATCTGGCGGGACATGGTCACATGGCCTAGTGACAGACACTTGCCAGGCTAGACTGCGCATAGATGTTTAGTCTCGGGGTTTACATGCTGCAACGGTGTAGCTTTCCTGGTGGGATAGGACAACAGTACGTACGTGTGAGGAACGTAATGTCGTAACACGTTCAGCTGCTTCGTGAAATGAGCTTCAATGCAGAAGGCTATTTACTCGGGCTACCTGTGGATTGTGTTCTCTTTCAATAGCCTCGCTTCAATGCAGAAGGCTATTTACTCGGGCTACCTGTCGATTCTGGTTCTCTTTCAATAGCCTCGCTTCGCTGTTACAGAGATTTCACTGAAAATAATAACTCGATATTGCGGGCACCAAAATCAGGCCCAAGGGTGTGGCCACTGTAACGAGAATTGACTACAGAAGGCACTCGACGGAAACATATGCGCAAGTAACTAAACATGATAATTATTTTCTATTTCTTGTGCTTGCGCTTTAATATTTTGATTATCTTGGCACCCATGGGAAGTACTCCAGAGTCGTTTTCGTATGAGTGCATGGAAACCTACGGTACCGTGACACTCAAACAGGCTTATACGAAAACGACTTACGAAGTCTCAGTTTCCAAATTTCCAGATTTTTTTCGCAAAAATTTCAGCCAACTCATTTTGAACTTTACTTGAAATTGCTTCACCGTAACTGTTCTTGTTTAGTACAAGACGTTCATGAAGAATACGTTTGCAAATAGAAACTCCCATGTACGCCAAAGTAAAATATATTTGTCTGCAAGCTACTGCACTGTGTGCACCTCAGACCACACTAGACATCCTACTTGAACCGTCCAAGACGGGATCAAATTAATCGGGCTTTCAAATCCGGATCGCAATTATCTGAATGCGCTAAATTCAAAGATAATACAGTAAAGACAGGCAAACACCTTCGTCTGAGACAAAATCAGGCTATTTTGATGTCGGGTAGACGAGGTGTGCCGTGACACATATTTTCTTTTTTCTGGGGTCTCGTGACGTCACTGGCATACCTTGACGTAATAACTTGACGTAAGCGAAAATGCACCTCTTGAAGGACCTTCCACTAAATTGCACGCAACAGACCGCTGTCATGACAACACAGAAGAAGGCGCACGTGAGTGACTAGTCTCCTTTGCAACCGTTCTTAGTCTAAAATAGCCTGCGTAGCCTGGCCCTAAGGGGAGGGGGACTCCCCTCCTTCCCCTTAGGGCCAGGCTACGCAGGCTAGTCTAAAATCCCTCCCCAACTAACTCGTTGGGGAGAGATTTTAGACTGACACTAAGAACGGCTGCAAAGGAGACTACCTTATTCGTACTTAATTTCGCGCGTACTTAATTTCGCGATTTTGTTAAGAGAAAATGAAAAAAGAGTATTAAATTTCGCGAAAGCGGTGTCAACAACATTTATTTTATCAAAAAAACTTATTTCTATACAAAAAGGAACAATATGACAGTCAACTAGACTACTAGATAAAATTGTAGCTAAAACAGACAAAAAAGTTAACGCCATACGGTTGCTCAGTTGCAAATGGTAGTATTATGTTCTTGAATAAGTCGTTTTAAAAACCAATTTCTTATTTTATTTTAGGGCCTCTATTGATAACAGTTTTTTACAGCTTTGTAAATACTGATAGAGTTACCCTGTGTAAATAAAGGCATCTATCTATCTATCTATAATAAATAACGTTTATATTGTTCATGTTGAATAAATGGCTTCGATATCAGTGTATTTTTTTCTCTGGGTATTTTATTTCGCGTGTTTAAAGTCCGCGAGCCTTTTTTCCGCGAGGCTTTAATTTCGCGATTTTTTTTAAATCGCGAACTAAAAGCCTCGCGAAATTAAGTACGAATAAGGTATATAGTGACATGATGTTTTCAACAATTTGGTGGCACACACAGAAATATCTTTGACATGTTTTCTCAAAGCAGTCCACCTTACATGGGCAAACCGCTGACCACTGGTATGCCACTCACACTAAAAATCCATTTCCCTGGATAAAGCTACAAAGCACCTTATATTAGGGAATTTGAGAAATTTGGCTCAGTTACAATGTACTTCTGTGTGCAGTAGGTACACAATGTACAAAGAGACCCAAGGAACAATAATTTATTATTATTATTTTTATTGTTAAATATTTTACATAAAAAATAGATGACATTGGCTTATTCATCTTTGTCTAGTGTTACACAATGGCCTCCTTTCCTCTGCCCTTCTCAAATTCATGAATAACTTATGAGGACAAAACAAAGGAAATCACTACCGTGAAGGAGGTTTGATATGTGATCTTAATTAGCATACAACTGATTTGGTCAACTTTAACCACAGGCAGCCCAACCATTCCTTTCGAGGCTACTAAATAATCCAATAAAATTATATCTGCGTCTTTTTTGATGGGTTTCCTGTGGTAGAGCGCGCGCAATACGTATACATGTATGTCGGGCTCCCTGTGCTGAGTAATGTCCTATGTTGGGTTCCTTGTGTGCGTCCTATGGGACGCCGCAGCAATGTACAATATACACATGTACTGCGGGACGCGCACAGGGATGCCAACATTATACATTTCTATACACAGGGAACCCAATATAATACGTATCGCGCGCGCGCTCTACCACAGGAAACCCATCAAAAAAAAGATGCGCGCATACAAATATATGAAACAGAAACAATGGTTGGGCTGCCTGTGCTTTAACTTTGAATTTCTCCAAGAATTATTAATGGTTTGAGAAGCTACATCAAACACTCGAAAGAGTTCGTTCTAAAATCAGAGGAAGAGCTCTTTCTTGTGTTTGATATATTACATCTTACATGTAGGTATGTACATATCAAAAGTACATGTAAAAAGTACAATAACTTCCCTTCCCACCCCTCCTCAGGAACTGCAGGTGACTGTAGAGAAGGTCGGCTTCTAGTGTGGGAAAAGTTCTGAAAAAAGTAATGTATAGTATCCTGAGTAAGCAACAGGTAAGTAATACACCTTCAAGACAAAATATCAGTCTATTTTCCCCGGAGGGAGGGGGAGGGGGGTTTACTCCCAATAATTACATGATATATATGTGCGGCGGCACAGGGTCCAGGTTTTGGGCCATTTTATTCTCTAATCCAGGTTAAATGAACGCATAAAAATCATTAATCCAGGTTATAGCCTAAAAAAAACACCTATTAATTTTTAATAATTTGTATAACGTGGTATCAGTGTATCAGTAAAACTCCGCATGAACAATATTAATAGCGTCAGTCAGGCGTAAAGGTGTTAGGTGACAAATGCATCATTTCAGATCATATTTGAAAAAAAATTAAATCCAGGTTTTTTTCATTTGGAAAATTCGTAAATCCAGGGTTTTTTATTTGGAAAATTCATAAATCCAGGTTTTCGAGTGACAAATTCCAAAATCAGGGTCCAGGTCTGAACATCTCGCCGCACATACCTAACCATTTTTTAACCAAGTACACACATTATTCTTAGTTTCACTGAGTTTTTCAGTACACAAACCTTACATGAATGTTGTGAACTATGCTGTGGAATTGTTGGTTTCTACATCTTGCTTTCTGTTGTGTATTTCCTTCTCTAGTTCGAGACATGCTCGTTCAATTTCATAGTTCTTTGAGACGAGGCCAACCCAGCTTAAAGATAAAAACAACACATTTTTTTAAATTAATGCAAAAAGCTTCAGAGTAATTTGCATATGATGAGGGGGGGATGAGTTCATTAAATGTAATATGATATTTTGCAAGGCAGTACATAGTTTAGTAATACCATCGATTTAAATCAAACCATTGTAGACTTATAACCATTTCAATTCTAGCAAATGCATGGAAACGAGGCTAGTCAGTCCAAAGTCTCAATTTCTCATCTATAACATTGTAGAAGAATATTTGTAGGTTTATTTTTGTTAGCATACTCATTAAAGAGATTGCTGTAACATATTACCAACTACACAATAAAATACATTTTTTAATTCTGATCTTCCTCCATTGCCAGGTTTCATATTGTGAGAGACTGGGTACGAGTCCCTAAATTGTGATAATCAACACGCATACTGATAGTCAGACAGAGCACATCTTTATTGAATGACTTACGGCCATTCAAATATGCTAGAATTGACAAAGAAATGTGATAATCAACACGCATACTGATAGTCAGACAGAGCACATCTTTATTGAATGACTTACGGCCATTCTAATATGCTAGAATTGACAAAGAAATGTGATAATCAACACGCATACTGATAGTCAGACAGAGCACATCTTTATTGAATGACTTACGGCCATTCAAATATGCTAGAATTGACAAAGAAATGTGATAATCAACACGCATACTGATAGTCAGACAGAGCACATCTTTATTGAATGACTTACGGCCATTCAAATATGCTAGAATTGACAAAGAAATGTATGGAGCAGCAGACAGTTGTCCGGCAATCCATACATTTCTTTGTAAATAATTCAGATCATTTTTGATCTGAATTGTGTGTTGATTATCGCAATTTAAGGACCAGTCTCTTGTGATATGAAACCCGGCAATGTACATTACTCTGTGCTCTGTCTCTGCGCTCCACTGCACAGAAAACATTGATATTGTCTATTCTACATACAACAAGGCGACAATAGGAGAGCCGCGAACCAGCATAGTTTAATGGGGATGCACAAGGCGCTGATTACAAATGCCCAACATAAACACATTTTTATTATCATGTACATGTCATGTATGCTTACGCTTACCTGTGTTCTAAATGTTGTAGTTGTTCACCTGCTTTAGACTTAAAAGTAAAATAAAATGAAAATGAATGAATGAAAGGTTTAGAAAGAAGGAAGGAAAAAAATAAATGAATGAATGAATCTATAGATTCAAGTTTCAAAATTAATGTACAGTACTTGTAGTTGAAATAATAACAATAATAATTAATACTGCATACATACATACTGCATACATGTATGCAGAACTACATATTGAGGAGCGGACACACAGTGCAACATTGCTGGCAACATTGCGGCATGTGTCCACCCCTGCAAAATTTTGCAAGCAACAAGTACAGTACCGCTCAAAAGTAACTTACCAGGTCTCGTATCGTTTATACGAGTTTATCGTATCGCGAGAAAAGTTTATCGTATCGCGAGAAAAGTTTATCGTATCGCGAGAAAAGTTTATAGTATCGCGAGAAAAGTTTATCGTATCGCGAGAAAAGTTTATCGTATCGCGATACTAGTTTCTCGTATCGCGATACGAGTTTCTCGTATCGCGAGAGGAGTTTATCGTATCGCGATACGATAAACTCGCATCGCAATGCTTAATCTGCAATGTACATTTTTGCATCCATGGTCACTCCGTTCTACAAGCATTATCTAACTTTTATAAGGTAATCAATTATAATCAGGCAACGCTTCAGTGTTTGTTTTTATGCCGTTATCTTATCAATCTTAATTAAAACATAAAGTGCCACTGCTTGTGCACGTGAGAACGTTGCTTTGACGTGTTGTTTTTATTGCCCTCATTTGCATTATCTTTTAAAACAACACGTTATGGTCCGTTACAAGTCAGATTATATAACTGGTTTCATATAAATAGATATTTCGCATTGGTTCGATCACTATCAAGCGTGAGTATGATCGTATCTATACGCACATCCATCTTTAATACGACTTTGACTGAATGCCGATCAACTGTGAACTCTGAATTGTGTATCTTGTAAACCATAATTCCCCTGTCAAACTTTGACTTCAAACTTTACTCTTTTTGGGAGTTGTAATAAAGATCCATGGGAATCGCAACTAAATTGATTTCTCCGGGCCTGAGGGCGCTTGGGCTTCCTGTGCTATTCATCAAATTCTTCGACATGAGTTACTATTTCGCTTCTAAAATGTTTCTTCTATAATATTGAGCTCTAAATAGACCTAACACATACAGTTTGGTAGTTGTTTGAATGTCGAATGGTGTTTAATTCACTAAAGGAGCCGTGTTTTGGAGCGAATTTTTACCGATACTCGAATATTTTCCGAATGAAAGCCGTTGAGTAACTTCCGCCTCAGGATGACCGGAATTTCTGGCCATGCAACAACTTTATTCACTCAATTTACAAACAACACAAAAGGTTCTCGGCAATGAATCATAGTACTAACGGTTTGAATCTTGTATCAAAATAATGTACATGTATAAGCCATACCAGTTTATCGTCTCGTGATACGAATTTCTCGTATCGCAAGATAAGTTTCTCGTATCGCGATACGAGTTTATCGTATCGCGAGAAAAGTTTCTCGTATCATGAGAAAAGTTTATCGTATCGCAAGAAAAGTTTCTCGTATCATGAGAAAAGTTTATCGTATCGCAAGAAAAGTTTCTCGTATCGCGAGAGCCTGGTAAGTTACTTTTGAGCGGTACTGTACTTCAGCAACATTGTGAGCAACACATTGCGTCGTGTGACTGCACACTAGTCAATTGAAGGGGTCCGTGCAATAACAACGTAAGTGACTTAATAAATAATAATACATTTTATATAGCGCCACTATCCATAACAATGATCAGAGCGCTTAGAATGCTTGTGATCAAAATCTGAATTCTCCTTTTAGATTCAAAGAAATTTAAGGAGAATTTAGAGTATGATCAGAGATCACTTACGTTGTTATTGCACGGACCCCTTCAATTGCAAGCAATGTTGCAGGGGTGGACACACGCTGCGACAAATTGTCAGCAATATTGCACAAAATATTGCACAGCCTGTGTCTGCACCTTTATTCTTTATTCATAAGAGAGACTATTTGAAGTGGTCCCTGCAAGAACGGAATAGTGACTTGTGATCAAAACCCAAATTCTCCTTTGAAATTCAAAGAATCTCAAGGAGAATTTAGATTTTGATCAGAGATCACTTACGTTGTTATTGCACGGACCCCTTCAATTGCAAGCAATGTTGCAGGGGTGGACACACGCTGCGACAAATTGTCAGCAATATTGCACAAAATATTGCACAGCCTGTGTCTGCACCTTTATTCTTTATTCATAAGAGAGACTATTTGAAGTGGTCCCTGCAAGAACGGACTAAGTGACTTGTGATCAAAACCCAAATTCTCCTTTGAAATTCAAAGAATCTCAAGGAGAATTTAGATTTTGATCAGAGATAACTTACGTTGTCCTTGCAGGGAGCCCTTTATTTATCTTATATCATTCAGTATGATTCTACCTGTTCTGATTTACGCTGCCAGTTCAACTCTTGTATATGTTTCCTAAGGTCAAGTAGTAACTTCTGTTGGTGTTCCATGATTTTAGACAACAGACCGCAGTGTGTCCGCCAAGCATTCGATCCATGCTTGGACAGTAATTCCAAATTGATGATTCTGTAAAACAGAATGACCAAACTCATTAATAATAAGAATACAATAGAAATAAAATAAAATAAATAAATAATACAATTTAAAAAAAAAGAAATTGTAAACATATCAGAGATCAGTAAATCAAATACAGAATCATCCGAATTCGCATTGATTTTCTCTGACTGTTACACCCTTTCTCCATTTGTCACTGCCAATGTGCATTTATAAGATGTCACGAACCAAGCCAAAACAATATAATAATATAATATAATAATAGTTTATTCACAATTCATCACACGTACACGAAATATACACTGTAATAATATACACTGTAATAATGTACATGCAATTAATGCCTTGGGCTTTAGATTCTGAGTTATGGCCTACCACATGCACATGCAGGGATTTATGGTACACAAAATCTTGATTGTAGTTGGCCTGGAAAACAATTTCAGACAGTACCGTGCCGTGATCGTGCAGTATCCAAGCATTCTGATTGGTTGAGCGAAGATTTTGCACGCTGTGATTAGTTGAATAGAATGTCTGCGATTCCATACCGTGACGGTAACTCTGTGTCATAGGTTTCCCACTCATATGAAAATGACTCAATAATCTTGGTAATGATATTCCAGACTGTACCTTTCAGCTTGATGCTCCAGCTGAGCCATTGAGTTCTCCACAGCTTCCATCCACGCTGCTATATCATGTTTTTGTGTTGCTGCTGGCTTAGGAAGTTCATATCTACATTGTACAGTACAAAAGTCAGGCATGTATTTATGTGCAATGACCTAAAACAGTGACAGTTAGGGCCGGTTCAATATAGACATGATTAAGTTAAAGTATTGTCAGTGTAAACCAGCCTTGATTAAGCTAGTAGATATTGTGACAACCAACAAGTGTGTAGAATGAAACTTTGACAGTGTGTAAAAAAGGACTAAATTTACTGATATTTTGTTGCTTGTGTTTATATACATGTAGTTGTCAGTTGTCATGGTTACTCACACCAATACCAGGTAAACAACCCACACCTTTTCATGCTTAACAGCTCCATTGGTTGTCGTTTGGCTATTCGATCAAACTCATTTTTCAGGACAGGTGTCTACGGGGATAAATATGAAATCACAATAACGTTATTAGAGAACTGGAGAATCCTACTGTAAAAACTTCTTAAACTACCAGAATGCTTTGGGAATTTTCTTTCCTCTGAATACTCCAGTTCGGAGATGTTTAGAGATGACTGCTGTCCTTGACAAAAGATGCATTTGTACAGGCTTAGCCTCGATTCAGAAACCAGTCCATGCAATTCAAAAATGTTTCTATTGTTTCATGTCAACATTTTTTATGTTCTTGTTGATATTTGTGAATAATTTACACTGACTCGAGGCTAACCCTGTACAAATGCGTCTGATGTCAATAGGTACAGTGGTTTTACAATTGGATCTGTGAACGTGAAAAGGGACTATTCCGATATTCATTCCTTCATGAGAATACATGTACATGTACATTGTAGTAAGACAAATGAGTTGCCAGTTACATGTAACATGCCCTCTCAAGGTGCGGACACACGGTGCAACATTTCGTGCAACATTCCCTGCAACATGTATGGTTGCAGCGTGTGTCTACCTCTGCAACATGTTGCGCGCAATGTTGCAGTAGAATCGAGTCCTACTTATGCAACATTGCGAGCAACAAATTACGTAGCATTAGCACGTGCTAGTCAATTGCGAGCAATCAGTTTCATGGGTGGACACACGCTGCAACAAAATTGCCGGCAATGTTGCATGCAATGTTGCACCGTGTGTCCGCACTTTCATTCTATCCCAACAATCACAAAGGGTTCTGGGAATACCAGGGAGCACATACAAGTCTTAGATATTATTCAAAAGTTTAACAAGCACCAGCATAATCGAGTCAAAATCTTACCAAATATTTCTCAAAATTGGGCTTGGGAAGAAATTCTAGATAGTTCTTGGTTGGTCTGTATCGTCTCGTCTCTTCTTCTACAAGTTGATTCACCTGAACAATTTGTATTGTAATAAGTTAGACAGAAGCAGAAATGATAATAAAACAACGATCAATGGATCAATGGAGTTACAAAATATAAAACTTTATTGATTGTCACAACTCGACTCAAATTGTATGATTTTTACATAGTTTCACTGTATGAATTCAAACTTGCAATGATGTAATGAAGCTTTAGGGTAACAGGAAGATATACCTACCATTTCTCTAACCCCAGGTTCTTCGTATCCCTGATCGTAGTAAGGCAAAGCGTCTGGTGCAACCTCGTGTAGGGCCGCCATTTTGAATTTGACAACAAGATGTCCCAGAACCCATTGGGTGCTTGGGTGATTGTAACACAGGGAACCCAAAGTCCAATTTCTCAAAATCGGAAAACAGTTGAGTGACGAATCGAAAAGCATATACCGGTATGTTCAATATAGCGATTTCATTTACTGGCCACGAACCCAGAGCTAGATTCAGTAGAAGTATACTAGCCATAAGAATGCTGCGGCCTTAAGAAGATTTCAGGTGGATAGTAGTCAGCGCTTGTAAAAGTGCAAATTGAAATGTGCAAAAAATGTGTAAATGTGCTTTTCCGAGGTGGACAACCTTATAGTGACCACAATATACAGTGTATTTATACTGGACCCTCCCCCAGGGGGGGGGGGGGGGGGGGGGGATACTCCCCTATATACGCTATACGGGTATGTGCCGCGGGATAGGGTATGGTTTTTGAGCTCCCAGGTCTGGGGTAGGGTATCGTTTTTTGCCTTTTTAGGCTGGGATCGGGTACGTTTTGGTCTGGTTTCCGCAATAACGCCACTATCAGTCGCTATCAATTTACATATCCCTTTAGCACGCTTTCAATCTGGATAGGGTATACATTTTTAAGCTTTAGTCTGGGATAGGGTGTACATTTTAAAGCTTTAATAATAATAATAATAGTCTGGGATAGGGTATGGAAAATCAAAATTTTAGGTCTGGGATAGGGTCAGGGTTTTGAGGTGTCCACGGCACACCCCTACCCAAAAATACCCTTAGTGCCCCCCCCCACTTTTCAAATCAAACAGGGTGTTGGGGGATGGCGTGTGATTTTTTTTTCCCAATTTTGAAAACCAGACCACTCAAAAACTGGCAGTTACGGCCCCTAATCCTGACATTTTTGGTTGGGAGTTGTATTTCAATTGTTTTTCTGTGTTTCTCTATAAGTTTTTAAAAGGCCCAAATTCAAAGACTGAAAGGCCCAAACTGGATACAAAGTGGACCCCCTTTCGACATAAACAATTTTTGGAAAGTATTCTTCTTTTCACCTCAAACTTGCTCAACCGATTCAGGTCAATTTGCTGAAAAGTCAAGACCACAAGTTTTATTTCATTTTAGGTAAATTTTAATTCACCATCGAATATTAACAAGCTACAAAGGTAGGCATTAAGATTCATCCTCTCCTTCATCATCTTCCTCCTCATTGCTGATTTGGAAGTAGCGCAGCTCGTATGTATTGTGGTCGGAAGCAACCACACGAAGCCAGTCACGAAGGTTATTCTTTTTCAAGAATTTCTTGGTCAGGTACTTCAGATACCTGGTTTAAAGGAATAAAAAGACACGAGTTGTGATTAGAAGAAAATAAAGAGTGGATGCATGGACACAAGACTACTATGCAAATTGGCATCCAAGGTAAATTGGCCTCCAAGAGTCGGGCTAGGATATATGTCAAGGGAGATATCTATTCAGCATGGAACAAGGCCAAATTTGAACCAGCGGCGAGACAATTTGCATCACGTGATCGCAAAATAATTGTCTTGTGATCGAACTTCGAGTCACCGTTTCTTCTTGAAATGATCGAGAGGTAAACAGGTAAACAAATGCCTTGCAACAAGACCCTTTCTTGTTTCATGACATCTTTTATCTGTTTACATTTCCCTCAATCATTTCAAGAAGAAACGTTGACTCAACGTTCAATCACAAGACAAATTGTCTCACCGCCGGTTTGAATTCCGGTTGACCAATTTACCACTCTAATGCATAGTATACATGTAATGCATGGATCAATTCCAGCTGTCTCTTAGCTGATATTTTCCATGACTCTTGCTTACTCGCCAAAGTAAGTTAGTTGGAAGTACCGAGGGAGTCTTGATGGAGTCTACCACGTACAGCTGTCTGTAAAATGATAGCCAATACAACCAAGAGAAGCGTTTCATTTCGACCATGAAACTCTTTCCTTGATTGAAGTGGCTTATTCAATCAAGGAAAGGCTTCTGTGCCTGGACTGGGATGTTTCATCACTTCTTTGAGTCCTTCTCAATCGAGGAAAGGGTTTCTCTGAGTTTCTGAGATTCATTTGCTTGAGCTGTTTCGCTTCCATCGGCCTTCTCAGTCGCCTTCTCAGTCGCCTTCTCAGTTGGTTCGCTGTCTGCCTCTGAATCTAAATAATAATCGCTCGGTGGATCATGCTTGTCGCATTGATATGGCGTAGGTAAAGTTAGCTGGCATGCCCAGGCATAGACAGCGGCAGGAAAGAAGTCTTCTTTAGGCAATTTCTTCAGTTCTTCCATCTCGACCTTCGCTTGATGACACTCAACGCTCGGTCAAGTTATCCCCCACCCCCGGGGCAACACGAGGGGATGGTAACAGCTGGAATTGATTGATGCATAATCTAGAGGATATTTCCAAAATAGACACATGTACATGTACATGTATATATAGGTGCCTTGTAAATGTAACTCCTACTTCAATGGATATAACACCCTCACAGAAGTGAGAAAACACAGGTAGACACATTTTGTAGAATTACCTTTTAGATAAAGGAATATCGGATACCACACTGACTCCGTTCTTGTTTTTTTCTACGGTAACATCATTTCCAAAATTGCTGGTTTTACCCTGAACTTTCATCTTGTCATGAAGAAATTGTTCCTGTGGTAACAAATCAGAATGTGAACTTAGGGAAGTTGGCCCTAAGCGTAGGAGCTTCTGTCAAGGATTTGGTTGATACCTTCCATGATTATTAAGGTGGCACACACAGTGCAACACATTGCATGCAACATTGCCGGCAATTTTGTTGCAGCAGTGTCCCCCCCGCAATTGACTAAAAATAATTATTATTATTATATTTATATAGCACACAAATACTAAAGTTCTTAGGTGCTTCACAAAATTGACAAAGCAAGAAAACAATCAAGAGAAAAAGAAACTATAGTCTATACGAATCTATAGTCTAGCACATGGTCATAAGATTTGTTGCTTGTAATGTTGCCGAAGTAGAAATCGTGCAACATGTTGCAGGGATGGACACACACTGCAAATAATACATGTACATGTTGCTGGTAATGTTGCACACAATGTTGTACCGTGTGTCGTCTGCCTTTAGTTGAGATAAAAGTCAATTGAAGGGCTCCCTGCAAGAACAACGTAAGTGATCTCTGATCAAAATCTAAATTCTCCTTGAGATTCTTTGAATTTCATAGGAGAATTTGGGTTTTGATCACAAGTCACTTACTCCGTTCTTGCAGGGAGTTGTGGTATTTTGTCATTACAGTACATTAGACATAACTTTGACGAGCAGGTTCTGAAGTTCGCATTGAACTTGGGAACTTTGAAGTGAACTTCGATGGCAAACATCAAACTTGCCTCCCACATGAATTTTGAAGTTGGTTGACATTGAAATGTTGCTTCAATAATCAAATTCAAAACTTCTTTACAAGTTCGTCAAAAGGTAAGTCAAACGCATTGCAACAGCCAATGTATGTATATGTATACAAGAGAGTGGTTATGGTGGGTGGGGTGGGGTGGGGTCAAGAGGGGGGGGGGGGGGGGGGGGTTTGGCAGTTACTATCAAACATACATGTATGCTCTAGGCATCCTTTCTCTCTCCTTTCCTTCATTCCTTTCTTTGATGCTTTCTTTCTTCCTTCCTTTGATGATTTTTTGCTCTCTCTTTCTTATAAAATCTAACCGAGACTTACAAAGCTTGCAACATCCATAATTCCATCTTCGACTGGATGGGTGCAGTCAATTGAGAATTTCAATTGGGTCTTCTTTTTTTGCTGCTTCTTTTTGTTTTTCTGGAGAGAGAAAAATACAATGACATTTTATTTGAATTTATACTGCAATTAAATTTAATTGAGAAAATTAAAATATTAAAAAGAAACCATAAGAAATACTGTATCTTTGGGAATATCCCTTGTTGACAAGCTTCTCACACATTCATTTTAGAGATACATGTAGGGAAAGGTACTACTCCAATTTCGAGTTGTTTGGACACCACTGTACTCCTTCACAAAATATGCATTTGCTCAGGCTTAGACTCAATTCAGTGTAAATTATGCACAAATACTGACGAGAACGTGAAAAAGTGTTGACAATCATTCAACAATAGAAACCATTTTAATTGCACTGGGTTATTCTCTGGATTGAGGCTAAGCCTGAGCAACTACGCCTTTAAATCCAAAATGCCTTTGTAAAAATAAAAATAAAAATAAAAACCACGTCTTTGTCAAGGAGTACAGCGGTGTGTAAACAACTCGAGACTTGAAGTATTATAAAAATGTGCAGTAGAGACTAGACAAAGGTGTCCATTTAAAGAATGCGGGAGAAGTGTCTGACCAAGAGCTGACTACATATACATGTATATATTACTGTGCGATGCAAACAAGTGAAGGGCTCCCTGCAAGAACAAAGTGATCTCTGATCAAAATCTAAATTCTCTTTGAGATTCTTTGATTTTCACAGGAGAATTTGGCTTTGGATCTCAAGTCAATTACTCTGTTCTTGCAGGGGGCCCTTCAAGTGTGACCACCTTAATTGTACATGTATTTGCATAACTAAGACAATAGAATGCCTTGCTATCTCAGTAGTTGATTTGCAAATAACTGGACACACACTTGTCTGTCACACAGTAACTCTTTGTAGATGTACATATGTACACCCATATGCAGGCAGCTTTAGTTTCTAAGGCAGACACCTTTGGCTGGCCCTTGCTACATTATTTTTGTACAAATTCTCCCTCTATTTAAGGTCTGGTTCACACTGGTCAAATAATAAAGTACATACAATGTACATTCACTGGTGCAAAACACAAGTGAAATGGTACAACTCGAAATCGTACCACTGCGCTAGCATATTGCATCAATGCTTGTGCTTATCTCCAGCTTGAACCATAGTCTCCTTCGCAGCCGTTCTTAGTGTCAATATGCAACGCTCGCTGGGAGCGTAGCATGACGACATTAAAATCGGCTGTGAGGGAGACTAGTTTGAACCATGACTATAAACTCTACATTTGCTAAGCCAGTGAATGGCTCAAGTCCCATGTAAACACTCTCAACGTTATTGGCCACCAACATCCAAGACTGCAGGGCCCAACATGTTGTATAGAGCATTTGCAAAGGTAATATATCTATTTAATAACATTCTCCGATGCATTTACAGTTGTACTAGTCAACACAAGAGTAGATCTAGAACTAGAATAGAAGTACACGTGGAAGAAACCAAAGAAAACAAAGATTCATAGACCAAAATAATTTTAAATGAACGTGCTAAAGTAAAAAATAATCAAACTTCTATTCACATAAATCAAAAATCACGATAAACACTCAAAAACAGAGAAATTTGAGATAAAAATTCTACGATTTTCGCAATGTTTAGAGTAAAATCGACTGTCGAGTCACAAACTGGAAGGCAATTATTTTATTCAATATAATATTCTAGAGCCCAAAAACATCATTACAGCTTACTATGATAACTTATTTAAATGTTAGTGCCATTTGGGATAGGATTTTGGGAGGATATCTGTCATAAAAAGTGATTTTTCTCAAGGCTATCTTACCACAGGCATGATGGCTTCGGAAAGAAAGGGAAGAGGACCACATGAGGCGATGCAGGGGGTCTTGCGCGCTCATACTTTATGGTTACACCCACTGACCTATACTTCGCAGACTCAACTTGAATTTGAAATTCCTAAAAAAAAATATAAATAAACATTTTTAACTTCAAATAAGCAAAGAAATTTATGTTGTGAAGAAATTAAAGAATATAAATTAATGAGATTTTGCCAAGTGTTGTGGTGGGCTTCATGTTACATTTGAAACTCAACATTTTATTTAAAAAATTATAATTTGTACTTGCGAATATTACAAATGAATTATTTGGCTCAAATGAGAAAAAAACTTATATTTTCTCAGATGTTCATCGTCTTTTTAAAAAACTAACAAAGTTTTGTTAAAGTGCCTATAACCCCCAGTTTGATGTCAATTTTAATAAAAAGTACTTGATTTTATAAGATGTTCTGCGAAAAGATTTTCGATTCTGAGCAATCCTTGATTTGTTATGAATTTTTGAAATATTTATTTGAGGTCCCACTTGTCTTTTTGGAGACTGGGTCGAGTGACGTCTACTAGGGAACCGCTCGAAAGCGGCTTCCAATTTCACATATGTATACTGGGAATTTTATCCCAAGAACAAGGACTTTTGCTTCTGAATTTCGAGCATTGAACGACAGAAAAACGATTAGGATCCCTTGAAAAGTAATCCATATCCTTATAATGGCTACTACAGAGCAGTTACGAGTATAAAATATAGTCTTTACGGCCTGCATTATGAACGTGAAACTCAGGTCGGTGAAGTATGTTTACACCCCGCGGGTTACACTGATACAGTACTGAAGTCATCGATCAAAAGCAAGAATAATCATGGAAAACAGTCTGGGAAAACAGATAACACGAAGACAATATGTTGTATGAGCAATACAAGTGACATATGACTCTATATTTATGTGAAGTCCCATTTGGGTCGAATTTATTACGTTGTTAGTTTCCCTCGCAGCCGTATTTAGTGTTTGCCTGAGAAGTTTATTGTACTACAGAACCAACAACGGAGAGATGACAAGGGTCCTTACAAAGTGCGAGCCAGCGAGGCATGCGAGGCATGCGAGCCATGCGAGCCATGCGAGGCACACAGCGAGCATGCGAGGCATAATAAAAGTACCATATTATTTATTATTATTGTTTTCTTTTGTACCATGTCAAGGGTCGAGGATATAACTCTATTATTGAAAAGACAATGTTTTTAAAAGTGAATGCATGTCTACTCATTACTTATCTGTGCCTTGTTCAACGGGCCATATCCAACATCAGAGACGAAATAATTCGAAGGCGTAAAAATTAATTCAAAAATATTATTTTAGACTACCGAATAATGTGCAATTTCACAGTCATTATCGTGAGATTCATAGTGATTCTTATATTTTTTTCCTCTAAACTGAAGCTGAACTTCCCCCACCCTTCCCCACTGGAGAGCCGCTAGCAGGCTAGCATTTCAATGGTTTATGCAAATTTGCGATCAATGGTGAAATATACATCGCAGTATCGGGCAGTGCGTACATTGACTCTCATTCAGAAAAACAATCTGCTTTAATCCTGCGGTAATTCTCTTGTTCATAATTTCGTATACGAGAACAGGATATCCTTCAATTATCTATGGTACTTACGTTCGCCGTTTGCCAAATAAAAACTCTGTGAGGACTGAATATCACAAAGTACTTTTTTTGCTTAATTGCAGAATAATGTGAGCTAAAACCACTTCCGGCAAAGAACTTGTGAATCGGCATATCCGTCGAGTCGACCCGAGTAAACAAATGAATCACATCATTCCAAATTACTGCTTTAAATTCTTGAATTCGATGTTTTGATAATAATAATTTACTAACTTAACACAATTTGAGCTTGATTTGTGTCCCACAGGATGTTGATTTTATAAAACTTTGTGTGTATGAATATGTCTTGTAACTTCGGCCCGTCTCTTTATAGCCTAGTACTCAAAGAATACTTCGAAGTATTAATATTTGTTACAACAATTTATCTGCACTTTTCTACACCATGCAGTCTCAGTTTTTGGGTAAGCTTCGAAGTCGTTGCTTTCAACTGAAAATCCAGGTTAATTTTGTAATGATTTTCTTGTCTCTATTTCGCGCAGTTCCCGCTACGTAGCGACCATATCGTTGCTGATCTCTTCGTTCTTCACAGCTCCCTCCCTCACGAATGGAAGGTGGAGGTTCATAAGTATAATTTTATTTGTTCGTATTTTTGCATGGCTCGCACTTATGCCTCGCATGCCTCGCATGCCTCGCAGAGTGCCTCGCATGCCTCGCATGCCTCGCATGCCTCGCAGAGTGCCTCGCATGCCTCGCTGCCTCGCATATTTGTAAGACTCAGATGACAACTGTGATTTACAATAAAGATAGAATTAAAAACAGAGAACACATTTATTTGCGATATTTACTTTATATTATCATGTTAAAATATGAAGTATTTTTCAATAAATTCTATAACAAAAGAACAATTATTGTTCTCCTTTTTTGTTTCAGATAAACCCACTGAGCTGTCGGTAATAAATAGCGATGTCAGAGAATCCACATACAACAATAATGCTGAATGCTAGCTATTGGGATCGAATACAAAATTATTTAATTTTGTGTATTTCGATGATATTAAAACCTCACTCCCAGTGTTGATATGCAATCTTTATAGCTATAAACATAAAATATGTATTTAGATAAAAAGCTTGAGCTTTTATTACGGTTCGGCACAAGTTTAGGTCTCAGCGGCAGTGATTTCGCCGTCCTTTAGCTGGTCGGTCATCGCCCGGAGATAGTAATAAATGAAGACCAATACCTTCTTGAAGGTTTGGGTAATTGTTACATCCATAATCCATGCATCTAGTTGACTTTGTTACAAGCGATCAATCTAATTTTTGAAGTCCTGTAGCTAGCGCTGTGCCAAAGGGATTCACCCGGCGCCCATCATTTGCATTAATAATAATTTGTTCAGCCGTATATAGGGCTCAAAATGTAGCTTATTATTGACAGTAAGATTATAGAATACTGTGTACTGCTCTATGCCGCAATTAAATTCAATATGGGCTCCTGACAGACTTGAATAAAGTGAACTCAGAAGTTCTAGTGATTTTGGAATACATTCGGTTGTTGTTGTCCCTAGTACATGTCACGACCGAGCTCGGCCCAGTCTCCCAACATGATTGTGGAATGATCGATCCCGGGTCATCCTCGGGAACCCAGGGGTATATTCTGTCGCTCGTTACTCGCTCCCAGAGAAATACCCCTGGGAACGAAGTCTGTTGGAACTTGTTCCGGAAGTCAAAATTACTCTAGTTTCTGATTGGTCGACCTTATATGGTCGACCAATCAGTATCAAGTATTTCTGGTTTGAATAGGACAGCCGCCATTTTGAATTTTGACTTCCGGAACAAGCTCCAACAGACTTCGTTCCCAGGGGTATTTCTCTGGGAGCGAGTAACGAGCGACAGAATATACCCCTGGGTTCCCGAGGATGATCCCGGGTCTGCAACCGCTCGGAAAAAGCCGTTTTTAACTACTTTCAAAAATTCATAACAAATCAAGGATTGCTCGGAATCGAAAACCTTTTTCGCAGAACATCTTATAAAATCAAGTACTTTTTATTAAAATTGACATCAAACTGGGGGTTATAACTTTAACCTTGTAACGGGATACCTGTGTAAAATAATTTGCTACACCGCTGACCGCGCGACTGAGGCGCATAGATTCCAAACATGGCGCCGATAAAGAAGAGTGAGGAAGAAGTTGGACGAATTTGGGATCGTTGCTTTGTCGACACTTCTATTAAGGCTGGTCAGAATATAACTGCAAGCTACAATTGTCTATAATTCATACCCTGTTCTATTAATTTCACTGCCTTGCTATTATTTCACCACTAAAATAATATTTTTTTTTCTTGATTTTAGCAAGTGGAGCTGTCGTGGGGAGCATTTTCTCACTCTTATTTTTCAAAAGTAAGCGATTTTTGTTGGTCTTTTTAGTGAGTTTTTTTTTAACATAAATTTACTGAAAAACATGGCTTACCTTGTTTGTAGTTTGTGGAATGATGTTCATTCTGTTTTTGCACAAATGCATTGTGAACTTGGTATTTTATTATGCTTATTTAATATGATGACAGTGGAGGCGATAATGATGCTGATAGTGGTGATAATGATGATGATAGTGGTGATGATGATGATGATAGTGGTGATGATGATGCTGAGTGGTAATGATGATGATGACTGTGGAAATCACCATTGTCATCTGATACACTGATTGCATCATCATAATTTGTTTTCAAAACATCAGTAATATTATTATTACTTCATTACTGATTGAGGGAAATTATGAAACATAGCTCTCTAGACACCAATCAGACACGTACCTCTCTAAGACAGACACCTTTGTTTGCATGTCCCTACTGGGTGACAGCACTGTTACATGTATATATAGAGTTGTTTTCATGAGTGGGCAGTAGTTACGGTATGGTTTGTGCAGTGTGGTGATGGTACCATGCCGTGTGGTGACGGTACCATGCCGTGTGGTGACGGTACCATGCCGTGACCATGCCATGCCCATGCATTCTGATTGATTGAGCAATGATTTCGCACGCTGTGATTGGTTGAATAGAGTTATTCGATTCTGTGCCGTGACCATATATAACTCCTTATCGTATGTTTCACACTCATATGAAAACAACTCTATATAATAATAGTTATTTAAGTTGAAGGGGGTGTGCCTGCAAGAACAGTGGAAGTGACTGATTAAAGTCAATTAAAGTCTCCTTTAGATTCAAAGAGCACAAAGGAGAATTTCTATTTTGATCACTTGTTATTATTATACTATTTTAAGGACCCAGGCTCTGTACATATGAAGGGCTCCCTGCAAGAACGACATAAGTGACTTGTGATCAAACCCCAAATTCTCCTTTAAAATTCAAACAATCTCGAGGAGAATTTAGATTTTGATCAGAGGTCACTTACGTAGTTATTGCAGGGAGCCCTTCATATGGTACAGGTTATCTGAAAAGCCAGACAGTATAAGATTGTCCAGTGACTGTAATAGTCCTTTAATTTGTCTATCATCCCCAGGAAAAGCATGGCCCATAACCCTTGGTCTTGGAGTTGGAATAGGTGCTGGGTACACTAACTGTCGACATCAGTTCTGGTGGAGAAGACACTACCCCCCCCCAGATTCATGATGCTCGTGGTTTTAAGCATCGGCCACATGGTCCACCATTCTGGAGGACTAATCCGTTTAAGAAAGATAACTCGGAACAAGTACCTGAAAAGGTAAGGTACATCTACCGTTACTTGACTCCATCCCAAGGATGATTATTTCATAATAGATTACTTCATAGAAAGTGCATGACATACAGGTTTATATTCATGAGTTGTTTGTGTCACAACACGAACGAGCAAGAAATGAGCACACACAAAAACATACAAAGCACTTTCTATGATGTGATCTCTTTATTACATGCTGTATAGAAGTACCTGGAAAGGTAAGGTACAGCATACTCTGTAGGTAATTTTAATTCTAAAGTGAAGAAATGTAAAATGCACGCAAAATTGTGCTCAGTGCAGATTTAGAGCATGTGGGGACTGATCAGAACACGATAGAAGTGCTGCACATAGCACAGCGGGCAAGTTTTCTGTTCGTAGAGCATGTGGCATATGCATCCTTTGGCAAATCAGAGCGCACTGCCACATGTTATATCATTATTTATTTATGATATGTTCTTGCACTGACCACTTCAATTAGCCACTACCAAATCGAGCAGGGGACTGGGAATGAGTTTGTTAAAATTAATGTAATTACGAAATTAAGTTCATGACATGAAAGAGCATGTTGAAATTAGCATCTGTGCAAAGTTTGATGTGATTTGAACGAATTCTGTCGGAATTATAAACTTTTGAAATTGTTTTGTCCAGCCAAAATTTTACAGTGAATGTATGGTTTACCTGGACAACATCAAAACATACAGAGTTTGTATGGGAAAATAGACATATTTGGTGCCCTCTAGCATCGTCAATATTAAGCTGAAGTTCACCAAACTTTCCAGACTAGCTAAGTTTGATCTGCTCTCTCAGAAAACGATGCCCATTTTTGCTAGTTTCTTATTAAATTAGTTTTACGGACTTGGTCCCAGTCCCCTGCTCGTTTTGGTAATGGCTAATTGGCTAATCACAATAACAAAACTTGGTGTTCACACTTGCACATCACAATCAAATTTCTTGATTTTACTTCTATTTTCAGAAAGAAGAAGCTCCAAAGCAACCTGAACCTGAACCCCCAAAGACAGAAGACAAACCAGCCGAATCTTAGAACATTTGAAAATTAGCTTTTTACAATAACAGAGCGAAATCTCACAATCTTATTGGCTCTCAGCCGTTGTCAATAAGAGTACAGACACACTGTATGACAAATCTCTCGCGGACGGAGCCAGCGCGCGCTTAAAACAGTTTTTCTTTCAAACTTTTTCCTTGTTTTTGGATGCTTTTTGACTTTGTTATTGTAAAAAAACAGATCGAAGATGGTTTTATCGTTGTCTGTACTCTTATCGACACACACTTGACGTCATAAAATGTCCAAAACTTGGCAGTGAAATCACTCGCTACGCTCGTGATTCCACTTGAGTTTTGAACATGTTATGACGTCAAGTGTGTATCAATAAGAGTACAGACAACTCAAAACCATCTTCAATTTGTTAAATTCTTCGTGTAGAGACATTTAAAATTTGATCATGATTTGTGTTCCCGTGAAGTTCAAGCTGTCAGACTTTCTACGAGATTCAATCTCTTCACAATAAATTACTGTTCATCGCCCAGTTCTCACTTGCCACAAGGGGACATTGTGGGACAAGCCTAACAACAGCATAAATAGTGCTGCTTGCGACTACATTTTCCAGATCAATAAATATTGTCAAGTAGAAATCCTGGCTTATAGTAAGAATACTCTCACCAGTGTTTACCTTCTTGTTGGCACATGTACATATACATGTACATATACATGTACATACATTGTACAGCGATTTGCAAAAAGAAGCTGTAAAAATTAACCTATATCGATATATCGATATATAGTAATTTGCATAATCCTAATTCTTTGTTTTTAGCTATTATAAAGCCTGAATCTAAACCCAAGTAACCTTTGTAGTATGTATGTGAAAAAACAATGGGCTTGTAACACCTGCCACGTGACTTTTTAAATTTTCACCGAAGACTAACGAAAATATCATAACTTGAAAGAGCATACTAAAATTAGTAAAATTTGAAAATTTGAAAAGAATCAAGCAAATAAGAAAAAAGTTAACGGCTTTCAAAGTTTCTCGCTTTGACAAGGATTTGTATGGGTTTTTCGCTTGGAAGGCAAGCGTTGCCCTCCAACATACATTTCCATACAAAAAAGGCAAAGTTTGAATGCCTGTAACTATTGCCCTATTTACGTATTTCCCTTCAAACTTTCCACTTTTACTAACTTTAGTATGCTCTTTCCAGTTATGATATTTTCGTTTGTCTGCGGTGAAAATTTAAAAAGTCACGTGACAGGTGTTACACGCCCATTGAAACAAATTAACTTTAGAGGGCTTATTCGGCCATTTTATGATGAAAATTACCCACAATGCACCCGATATATTGATATATCGATCGATATTGATTTTTACAGAATTTTTGCAAATCGCTGTATATGTACTTTAGGAGATGTTGAAACAAATGTTGCATGTTCGTGAACCAGTGCTTACCGACTGTCTCTTGAAGCATTCTCGTTTAATTGCTTCAGTTGGCTATTTTCAGAGTGTTCATGAACCACAGGCCACTACAAACAAACTGCATATTTTTTAAAGTGAAGGAGTTATGAATGAATATGAAATAAATAATAATACCCAAACTCATGGTAAATATTTAATATGTGAGAAATTAGTAAAGGTAGTCATAATTATGGTTTCAAGTGCAACGGGATTAATTTGAAGGAGTATATTTTTCAAAAAGGCTGAAATTGCGAGCCTGTAGTGTGAATGCAATTTGGGTCTTTTGAAAAGTACACTTGCACAGGTTCAAGTTAATCCCGAATTACATGAGAAAATCATTAACATTCATTGTATTTTGCACTGCAGTGCAAATAAATTACCTTGTAATATTATTGCCCTATATCGTTATGACGTCACATCAAAACAATAACTCTTCATTTACCAATACTGTGCATTCATTTATTACTTAAATGATGATTATTACAATTTTACAAAATAAATTTCTACACATTTCAAGTTATTATTTCAATAAGTTAGTTGACATGCTATCATAAAATACTTTGGACATCGATGACAGGCATCGCTAGACCTATACCTTCACTATTACCATAACTCATCAACATCATCAATAATTATAATGAACCATCATCACTGTCATCATCAGTATCCATGTGACCATTGTCAATCAACAGCATGAGCTTCATTAATTTTTCATCATCATCATCATTACCACCGGCCATCAAGAATATTATTATTATTATTATTATCATCACCATCATTAGAGCAGATTTCATAAGACTGAAAACTTACGGCACAGACGAGTGTGGTGACGGCCATGGCATCACCGTGATGTCTGATTTCAAATGAATCTGTGCCGTGACTGTGCAGTGTGCCATGGGTTCTCACGGTCATGTGAATTCTACTCTGTGACCAAATAACAAAAAACATCAGCTTCATCAAAACATTTTCATCATCATCATTACCATCATCATCATCATCATTATTATTATCATCACTGTTCTAAGAGTCGGGTTTTTCCTAAATTAAATATACATGTAAACTAATGATCTAACTACCAAGAATGCAATACTATAATATAAGATCTATATATTCAATGATTTCAGCAAGGAATTTACAAAAAACTATTTACATAATTGAATTGCAAAACATAATTATTACATAATTTCATTTAGTATTTTTAGTAATGTTCGAGTATTATAGTCTGACTTTTTGGATCAAACCTTAAAAATTAAGTGGGCTTTTTTAGACTGAGAAAGAATATCATATGTAACCAGTATTCTCATATTTCACCTCGACCTCCTCAGATGATAAAACATACTCAAGCTCATTAATAATCATGAGGACATAACAAAGGAAATCACTACCGTGAAGGAAGTCTAAAAATGTGGTCTTAATTAGCATACAATTTGGTGAACTTTAACTCTGAATTTCTCCAATAATCATTAATGGTTTGAGAGCTATATCAAACACTGGTAAGAGATATTCCTTAAAGTGCCTATGATGCATATTTTTTTATTTTAAAAATCGATTACATATGAAGTGAATAGTGGGATGGTTCAGTATTTTGTGATTTGAGCTTCGCATTTGCGAGTTATAAAGGTTTGAAATCGTGATATGCTAATTTGGTGACGTCAACGTAGGTATTTGCCGTGACTTATTTATATTTTTTCAAGTAGCACTCTTTCCTGAAATGGAAATTTTCTTTTAGCATCATGTATATAAGTTGTAGAAAAACTTTTTGCCAGATTAAAAATGTCAGTAATTTGCACAAGGGCACTTTTGTATAATAAATGATGCCTACGTTGACGTCACTGAATTACCATATGACGATTTCAAACCTTTATAACTCGCAAATGCGAAGCTCAAATCACAAAATACTGAACCATCCCACTATTCACTTCATATGTAATCGATTTTTTAAATAAAAAAATAAGCGTCATAAGCACTTTAAAGTTGGTTTGAAGAAAAAACAACTTTCAGGGTCATCACAATGTAATGATATTGGTTGTAGACTTGTCTGCCTCTCAGGGCCTCTAAGGGTCATCACAATGTAATGATATTGGTGATAGACTTGTCTGTCTCTCTCAGGGTCTCTCAGGGTCATCACAACGTAATGATATTGGTCGTAGACTTGTCTGCCTCTCAGGGCCTCTAAGGGTCATCACAATGTAATGATATTGGTTGTAGACTTGTCTGTCTCTCTCAGGCTCTCACAGGGACTCTCAGGATCATCACAATCTAATCATATTGGTCATAGACTTGTCTGTCTCTCAGGGTCATCATATTTAGCTATAGTGCTAGGTGTGGCACCAAAGTCCCTTCTTAGAATATCAGGATTGTTAGATGCCATTTTGGAGAAATCACGGAAAACATCAGTGAAAGTAACATCACCTGAAAAGGAACACAACAGGATCATTAGATATGTTATCATGAGACTGGTCATATATTATTATTCGCATTTTACTCTGACGAGGGACTAATGTCCAAAATGTCAGTACATTTAGATGCATGGAGCAGGACAGAAGATGGATAGAGGAGGCCAGAAGATGGATGGAGGAGGCCAGAAGATGGATGGAGGAGGCCAGAAGATGGATGGAGGAGGCCAGAAGATGGATGGAGGAGGCCAGAAGATGGATGGAGGAGGCCAGAAGATGGATGGAGGAGGCCAGAAGATGGATGGAGGAGGCCAGAAGATGGATGGAGGAGGCCAGAAGATGGATGGAGGAGGCCATAAGGTGGAGGGAGGAGGCCAGAAGATGGTTGTAGGAGGCCATAAGGTGGAGGGAGGAGGCCAGAAGATGGTTGTAGGAGGCCAGAAGGTGGAGGGAGGAGGCCAGAAGATGGTTGTAGTAGGCCATAAGGTGGAGGGAGGAGGCCAGAAGATGGATGGAGGAGGCCAGAAGATGGATGGAGCAGGCCAGAAGATAGAGGAGGAGGCCAGAAGTAGGAGGGAGGCCGGAAGATGGATGGAGGAGGCCATAAGGTGGAGGGAGGAGGCCTGAAGATGGAGGGAGGAGGCCAAGAAGGAGGGAGGGAGGCCAGAAGATGGATGGAGGAGGCCATAAGGTGGAGGGAGGAGGCCAGAAGATGGATGGAGGAGGCCAGAAGATGGATGGAGCAGGCCAGAAGATAGAGGGAGGAGGCCAGAAGTAGGAGGGAGGTGAGAAGATGGATGGAGGAGGCCATAAGGTGGAGGGAGGAGGCCTGAAGATAGAGGGAGGAGGCCAGAAGTAGGAGGGAGGCCAGAAGATGGATGGAGGAGGAGGCCATAAGGTGGAGGGAGGAGGCCTGAAGATAGAGGGAGGAAGCCAGAAGATGGATGAAGGAGGCCATAAGGTGGAGGGAGGAGGCCTAAAGATAGAGGGAGGCCAGAAGATGGAGGTAGGGCAGAAGATGGATGGAGCAGGCCATAAGGTGGAGGGAGGAGGCCTGAAGATAGAGGGAGGAGGCCAGAAGATGGAGGAAGGCCAGAAGATGGATGGAGGAGGCCATAAGGTGGAGGGAGGAGGCCTGAAAATAGAGGGAGGAGGCCAGAAGATGGAGGGAGGCGAGAAGATGGATGGAGGAGGCTATAAGGTGGAGGCCTGAAGATAGAGAGAGGAGGCCAGAAGATGGAGGGAGGCCAGAAGATGGATGGAGGAGGCCAGAAGATACATAAAGTGTAGATGGAGCAGGCCAGACATACATACATACATATTTTATTTAGTACCAAGACATTATATGATAAGAATATGATAAGAAGATGGATGGAGGAGGCCAGAAGATGGAGGAAGGAGGACGGAAGGTGGTGGGAGGAAGCCAGAACAAGGAGGAAGGCCAGAAGGTGGAGGGAGGTGGGAAAAGGGAGGAGACTAGAAGGAGATCTTAGTGTTTTATAACATACCTACACCGCCATAAAAAGCATCTTCACTTTCTTTCATTTCTTCATTCAATCTTGCAATTCTGAGCCTGATTTAATAAATAAATATAGTAAATAATAAATAATTAAAAACTGACTTTTTAACGTCAAGTGAATTTAGCAGTATTGGTGACACACACTTCTTAAAACATTCTAGATTCTAGTTCATTTTTGATTGATGGAGGAAATCCAGAGAAAACCAGAGAAATACTCTCAGAGCAAGGGAGATAACAAAACGACAAACTCAACTCACATGTAGCGCATGGTCAGGGGATTGAAACAACCTGACACCACAGTTTGGTGCGAGGCGATCATTTTCACAACATTTTGACCAAAGATTGAATCATAAAATACTTACAATGTTACAATATCAGCATGCATTTGCTTGAGGGCAATAGTGAGTGGGTCCTGCAGATACAATTGTATAATTAACACAGGCCTAAAGCAATATGGAGAGAACCAAATCAATATGGAGATAAAAGCTTACTAGTCTTACTCTAAGAATTACCAGCTCTAAGCCAATCAGCATCTTTCATTTTGAGACGAGTTTGACCTCAGTAACATTACTGTAAATCAACCAATGGCTCATGACCTTTGTGGTAAGAATTACCACTAGCAGTAATGTTACCACTAGAGGACGCCACATGTTTACAAGATATTGTTTCAAATGAGTAGAACAATGCACGAAACGTAAACGATATCACTAAAATAGCACAGGAATTCAAGCTAAGTCGATTTTGGCGTAAAAATCAAATATCGTGGATTTGCTCTTCTCTCCGCTGCGGTTTTACGTTAATTGCCGTTACCAAGAACGTTTCCGTTTATCTGTCATTACACTGACAAACTAAACATGCAGGTCTGATAATCATGTAAATGTTGATAAAAAGAAATATTTGCAAGTCATATCGATCGAATATGTTTATTTTAATTCCAACAAATGTGTTTGCATATACACATTTGCATACTTAACGATTTAATTGCGACCAGTGAGCGAGCCCCAGCGAGCGAACTGGGAGCAAAACTAATCTTTGGTTGGGCTTCCTGTGTATTCAGATGCCAGCTCGATTCTCGATTTGTGTTTTTCAGTGGGTGGAGAAAGATTTTTTTCACGTGACTTTTGCCCTGACGTCATATATCGTACGTTCCCGTCGTTCATTTGGGCATTTGTGACTCGCGATCTCGTGTTCAGAGTGGATTCGAAGCCTTTTTGCTCGTACTTTATATCCGATTCTTCGATGGAATTATGTAAAGATCTTCATTTATTGTTGACGATCGCTTTAGTTAGCAACATATCGAGGGGAAGGCAATGTTATTATATTAGTCTTTCAGCTCTGTTGTGTGCTAAGTCGCTGCACTGATTGTCACTGTGGACCGCAACCGCATATAAAGTAGTCGATCGAATCCTAGTACCGTATAAATGCTAGCTCTTGGAAACCAAGTCATCCCAGATGCAGAGACATATTGTCACTGAATTATCTGCCTAACAGCTCGTTCGTTTTATATCGTGCCGCCAACCGTACCAAACTTTATTCTAAATTCAAGATATAGGTGTTCATAAGAGACCGTTCATAAGTGTAGCAAAATGAATACTGAAAATCGATAAAGTACGTACATTGATAAAGAAAAAAAGTGTATGTTGATTTTTATTGATTGATACTAATGTCTTTCTTCAGTGATAATAATTGCCGTCGGAGCGAAGCGTAGATGGCTTATAAATTCTATGTCAATAGATTTCTAAAACTGTTCAGTAGTACACGGGCTGCAATATAAACTAGCCTCCTATGTAACATGACAGCGGCAATCACATCTCTGTAAAAATCAACCAATCAGAATGGACCGTTCCCACGGCTGAAATGGACAAGAAACGATCGCGAAATCAAAACATTTTTACGTACATGGAGGATTGTCAATTTGTCTTGGTTTTCGAATTCGGAGGTCGCAATTTTTGACCTATGGTTAGCCTAGTTTCAAAAATTATTATCAGAAACGAAGAAACGTAAATCGATCCCCGCGCCATTTATTTTCGCGCCATTTTAGTTATTTTGGTAATTTTAATACATGGAAAATTAATCATAAAATTTTAACGATAAGCGATTTATTCTTTGAACATTCGAGTTCCGTCAATGCTCTAGTCACTTTTACTAATGTACGTACCTACCGCCGATTAATCGAAATGTTCGTTCCAAAATATTGTGCACGTGGACCTCCTTGTGAACGTCTAACAAGTACACCAAATTAAGATGCTTTATTCCATGTAAGAGTTTTAGAGATACAAATACCTTGCTGCTTTTCAAATCGTCTTTTTCTCCATCTGCAACACGTGCTCGATGAAAAGTACGTATGTGTTTGTTATGAAATACATCTAGTTGACTTTCACTGGAAAACTTGGCTCTTCATTCCAAAGGCACAACAAAAACATCGACTTAAAGAGCGATATCATTATACGACCAGCAAGAATTATTTCAAGGAATGATTAAAACACTTAAATTGGCGCTTTGTGTGTTGCCACATAAACCATATGCATAAACCATCTCAAGTCAGTCCGTATTGCAGTGTCGAATTTCACATTTACCCGTGCAGTGTGTCACGCTCGATGTCATGAAGTTAATTTATTTTGTGTCTCATACCTGAAATAATGTTTCCATGTGCCCAGAATCTTTCTTAATCAATGATCGGTTAAGTTCCTATATTTCTGTACTACTTAGCACCATTATTAGTCGATTTTGTCACCAACGCAAATTAAGACGGTGTCACGCGGCTAGTGTTTGTCGAAAGTATAAAGTAAGCCTTACTGTGAAGACATCTTCTTATTGGATGCTTTGTAGTAAGGTTACTACTAAATCCGTATCTGTTTGTTCCCTTCGATCTGACAAGAGTAACTATGTATATTCCAATCTAAATAATTATTTTATTAGTCTTCGTGCGATGCTATTTCCTATATCGTTACATTTATGCACAGTGGAAGGCAAATTGTCTTTATTCTGCCGACACGCCTGGTAACATTACTTTAAAAGCGTGCTTGTACCGAGATGCGCTTTGAAAACGATTGCCAGTAGCGCTCTGAAGGAAAGACGTTAAGCATTGTAGGTTAGAACAGGTATATCAGTCGCAATAAAGAGCTCAAGGTTTTTGTCATTAGTAGTGATAGTTGTAGTTGAAGTATTATATGTATACACTTGAAGCATAGTTAGTAGACTATGCTTGAAACTATGCTTGAAGTAACCGTTTTACTGGTCTTTAGTAATTCTTACTGTCAAGACCTTTTCTGATTCGACGGTCGACAGTAACATTACCCAACTTGAAAGCTAATACCGGTAAGCGAGACAGAATGGTGACTATACTTATTATTCTCGGCATTTATTAGAGAAATTGGTGGATAATATATTCTGAAATATCTCAAGGATCGCAGCGTTCGAAGAAAAAAGTGTTCTGCAACCTTGCAATCGTTAAAAAATTATTATTCGATCTCTACGATCGTTGTGATAATTGCGATCCTTTAAATGATTGTGATTGAGAAATTGTAATAAAAACCAACGATCGCAAAGATCGCAAAACACCGTTTTCTGCCATCGTTGCTATCGTTTTAGTGCCGATTCTGGTCAGGTTTGCAGGGGCCTTTAGACAAAGGGGTTAGGCCTTCCGTCCACACTAAAACGGCGTTTTTCTTTTGTCTTATAAAATGCCGTTTCAGTGTAAAGAGCGTAAATCGAGGGGGAAAATGCGTTCACTGAGATGGGTAATGTTACTGTCGACCGTCGAATCAGAAAAGGTCTTGACAGTAAGAATTACTCAGCCGGACCAGTAATGTTACTTCAAGTGTGTAAATACATCAACAGTATGAGCGGTCTCTCAGGTCTCTCTGTACATGCTAAATTAGCCTGGTTTCCATATAATCGCAACGATCGCAGAAAACGGGATCCTTGCGATCGTTGGTTTTTATTACAATTTCTCAATCACAATCATTTAAAGGATCGCAATTATCACAACGATCGTAGAGATCGAATAATAATTTTTTAACGATTGCAAGGTTGCAGAACACTTTTTTCTTCGAACGCTGCGATCCTTGAGATATTTCAGAATATATTATCCACCAATTTCTCTAATAAATGCCGAGAATAATAAGTATAGTCACCATTCTGTCTCGCTTACCGGTATTAGCTTTCAAGTTGGGTAATGTTACTGTCGACCGTCGAATCAGAAAAGGTCTTGACAGTAAGAATTACTAAAGACCAGTAAAACGGTTACTTCAAGCATAGTTTCAAGCATAGTCTACTAACTATGCTTCAAGTGTATACATATAATACTTCAACTACAACTATCACTACTAATGACAAAAACCTTGAGCTCTTTATTGCGACTGATATACCTGTTCTAACCTACAATGCTTAACGTCTTTCCTTCAGAGCGCTACTGGCAATCGTTTTCAAAGCGCATCTCGGTACAAGCACGCTTTTAAAGTAATGTTACCAGGCGTGTCGGCAGAATAAAGACAATTTGCCTTCCACTGTGCATAAATGTAACGATATAGGAAATAGCATCGCACGAAGACTAATAAAATAATTATTTAGATTGGAATATACATAGTTACTCTTGTCAGATCGAAGGGAACAAACAGATACGGATTTAGTAGTATAAACCTTACTACAAAGCATCCAATAAGAAGATGTCTTCACAGTAAGGCTTACTTTATACTTTCGACAAACACTAGCCGCGTGACACCGTCTTAATTTGCGTTGGTGACAAAATCGACTAATAATGGTACTAAGTAGTACAGAAATATAGGAACTTAACCGATCATTGATTAAGAAAGATTCTGGGCACATGGAAACATTATTTCAGGTATGAGACACAAAATAAATTAACTTCATGACATCGAGCGTGACACACTGCACGGGTAAATGTGAAATTCGACACTGCAATACGGACTGACTTGAGATGGTTTATGCATATGGTTTATGTGGCAACACACAAAGCGCCAATTTAAGTGTTTTAATCATTCCTTGAAATAATTCTTGCTGGTCGTATAATGATATCGCTCTTTAAGTCGATGTTTTTGTTGTGCCTTTGGAATGAAGAGCCAAGTTTTCCAGTGAAAGTCAACTAGATGTATTTCATAACAAACACATACGTATTTGTATCTCTAAAACTCTTACATGGAATAAAGCATCTTAATTTGGTGTACTTGTTAGACGTTCACAAGGAGGTCCACGTGCACAATATTTTGGAACGAACATTTCGATTAATCGGCGGTAGGTACGTACATTAGTAAAAGTGACTAGAGCATTGACGGAACTCGAATGTTCAAAGAATAAATCGCTTATCGTTAAAATTTTATGATTAATTTTCCATGTACAGTCAACTCTCTCGTAAGCGGACACCCTCGGGAATTGAAAAAAGTGTCCGTTAGTGGAGCTGTCCGCTTATGAGAACTATTCCCGTAAGCGGACACCAAAGAAAAATAGGGTGGATGTCCGCTTACGGGAGAGATAATTACGTTTTAATCGGTAGAGAAAAATAGCAACTGAACCGTACACCTTGCTTCCCCGCGGACAAATGGAGATTTGACAAAACCGATCCCCACTGTTCTGTTGCTCTGTAAAAGGTCATATTTTTGTTGATTTATTGCAAATTAAAGACAAATTCCATTGTCGAAAGTCCATTATTACATGGTGTGTCCGCTTACGAGAGAGCGTAAACAAAAGAAAAATCCAATTTTCATTTTCAAAAGTGTCCGCGTCCGCTTACGAGAGAGTGTCCGCTTACGGGAATGTGTAAATACAGAGTTTGACTGGAAGGTAAAACGGGGATTTGAAAAGGTGTCCGTAAGTAGAGCTGTCCGCTTACGAGAGTGTCCGTTAGCGGAGAGTTGACTGTATTAAAATTACCAAAATAACTAAAATGGCGCGAAAATAAATGGCGCGGGGATCGATTTACGTTTCTTCGTTTCTGATAATAATTTTTGAAATTAAATCGTTAAGTATGCAAATGTGTATATGCAAACACATTTGTTGGAATTAAAATAAACATATTCGATCGATATGACTTGCAAATATTTCTTTTTATCAACATTTACATGATTATCAGACCTGCATGTTTAGTTTGTCAGTGTAATGACAGATAAACGGAAACGTTCTTGGTAACGGCAATTAACGTAAAACCGCAGCGGAGAGAAGAGCAAATCCACGATATTTGATTTTTACGCCAAAATCGACTTAGCTTGAATTCCTGTGCTATTTTAGTGATATCGTTTACGTTTCGTGCATTGTTCTACTCATTTGAAACAATATCTTGTAAACATGTGGCGTCCTCTAGTGGTAACATTACTGCTAGTGGTAATTCTTACCACAAAGGTCATGAGCCATTGGTTGATTTACAGTAATGTTACTGAGGTCAAACTCGTCTCAAAATGAAAGATGCTGATTGGCTTAGAGCTGGTAATTCTTAGAGTAAGACTAGTAAGCTTTTATCTCCATATTGATTTGGTTCTCTCCATATTGCTTTAGGCCTGTGTTAATTATTATAACTAAAGTTATTATTAAGTTAAGGAGAGCAAGACATTGTTTTCTCGTCTTTTGTGAGTAGGTGTTGCATCCATTCCACTAAAATAGGGATGAGAAGACAATAAGCCCCTTCACGGTTTTTCGCCGCCATTTTGAATTGAGGCAAACTTGGCAAAATTAATAGAAATCTGGATCACTTTGACTTGCCGTAACTCCGCTCAATTTTGTTGGATTTTCAAAATTTAAACTTCGATCATCAGCAGGCATGCATATCAGTTGTCGGACTGAAAATGAGACCAATGTACATGTTTTAACTACCTTTTTCAAGTCAATCTTCTTTTCACGAATGTATCTTAAAATTTCGAGCTAATTTGCATATTCACGTGCCGAATGTTTTATTTTGAAAATCAAAATCTTTTTTCCTCGATTTTTAGCCTTCCAATACCCATCATATTATAGGACATAAATAACAAAGAAAACTTCTTTTCTAAAATCATGGTAAGTTTTTGAAAATCCAGCAAAATCGAGCAGAGGTACGGCAAGTCAAAGTGATCCAGTTTTCTATTAATTTTGCCGAGTTTGCCCCAATTCAAAACGGCGGCGAAAAACCGTGAAAGGGCTTATTATTTTGTTATAATTTTTTACAGTTGGACATTCTCGATAAAACTCAATTTTATTGCATTGAATAAATATTAATGTAAAAATACAATTGTGCTAACCTCTCCATTTTCATCTATTGCATGCTGGTTGGCACCTCTTTTCAGAAACAGACATGCTTGTCTACAACAAGAAAATATCAATGTTAAAAGACTTGCACTACATACATGTACATGATGTACATGTATGTACAGTTGTACGTAGGTGAGCAGTACCATTAGAGTCATTTTCGTATGAGTGGGAAGTAGTTATGGTACAGTTTGTGCCATGCGGTGATGGTACCGTGCCGTGATCATGCGGTATCCAAGCATTCTGATTGGATGAGCAATAATTTTGTGCGATGTGAGTTTTCGTAGGAGTGGGAAGTACATGTAGTTACGGTATAGTTCGTGACTATATACTCATGTATATAGTTTCTGCTGACAAAATAAATGTAGATGTAGATGTAGATGATTTGTTGAGCAATGCTTTTGCTCACTGTGATTGGTTGAATAAAATGTCTTCATATTCCGTACAGTGACCGTAATTCCATGCATAGGTTTCCCACTCATACCAAAACGACTCTAAAAGTTATTGTATTGTATTGTATTATGCATACCCAGTTTGCCCCAGCAGAGCAGCATAGTGCAAAGCACTTCTCCCTCTGCAGTCTCTCATGTTGATCTTAGCACCATTTTGTAGCAGATATTCACTGGCGGTGAGTGAACCACCAAGCACAGACTGATGAAGCACTAATTTAGAATCATCATCTTCATTGACCCAGTTGGCTTTTCCACCTTTTGAAAGACGGGCAAGAATATCAACAAATTAGTATAATTTTAGACTTGAATATAGAGTTTCGCGCACTGTGATTGGTCAAGTGACCAGTGATTATGAGATGATACTCACTGGTCGAGAGCAGAAGTACAATCATCATGACTCGGAAGTACTAATAAAATGGGGTTTTTTATCCTGAATTTTGACTTTTCTCTGATATTCAAGTCTAAAATTACTTTACACTAAAACAATTATTCACCTTAGGCTCAGTGATTATGGTGAATATTCACCTCAACGAAGTCCTGGTTGTTCAAAGAGTTGATAGCTCTATCCGTTGGATACATCCTTATTCAATGGATAAGTTGATGCTGTTATCCAATACACGCATCAAGAGTTCCAGACTTCCGGTACGCGCGCAATGCATTATGAGATTATTACAAAGGAAAAGTGAGCACCAAGTGAGCAAAAACATAGCTTGGGCTCCCTGTGTCTAGAATTGGTGCTCACTTTTCCTTTGTAATAATACTGGAAGTCTGGAACTCTTGATGCTTCTATACATTTATCCACTGGATAAGGATTTATCCAATGGATAGCACTATCTACTCTTTGAACAACCAGAACCAGTTGCAGATTCTGAAGCAAGAGCACAATATTACAGCCTTCTTCTTTTGGTGAAAGGACATTTAAATATGCTGCCCCAAAATTATGGAACTTACTTCCAAAGTATTTGAAGAACACTACCAAACTTAATCAATTTAGGAAATAATTAAAAACATATCTCTTCAGAACAGCATATAATTAGATAATTTTATTGTATTTATTTAGTTATTTTACTGTTTTAGACATATACATAATATATATTTTAAAATATTAGTTAGTTTTTATTTATATTTTCTTTCTTATTTTACATTAATATTGTAAAGCGCCATAGGGTTTTAGATATGGCGCGATATAAAGTTAGTTATTATTATTATTATTTCTCTACATACAGTAAACAATAAGTACTACCGTATATACAATATGAGCGGCCGATCTGTATGGGATTTACAAACTCGAGCCGCAGGCGAAAGTTTTTAAATCCCATACAGATCGGACGTGAATATTAGCCATTTCAGAGTTGATGTTCGAAAGGAATTGTGGGGCTGTTTTGAGGGACGCCATTGCTGTCTATTTACTGTAAAACACGAGGAAACGACTGGGAAACATAATTATTGTGTGCCAAACTCACTTACTTCAAACTTTGGTACATCACTATTCAAACTTGTCGCCGTATTGAAGATAAGCCGTCCCTCAAAACAGCCCCACAATGCCCCGCAAACATTAACTCCGAAATGGCTAATTGTATATTACTTATCGAATCCAACGATGTATAACTGGATATTTTACTATAATTTTGATGATAGGAAGCAGTTTGGCCAAGAAAATTCAACTTAAAATCTTTGCAAATGAAGACGAATCTGTATCCGATTTACAGATGTCCTCCACGGTAGTGATTTCTATTGTATTTTCCTCATTAATTATTCATGAATTCAGTAACTAAAGATAATATATAAACATTTATTGGAGAGAAAAAGTGGCCACCCTTGTCTTTCCACATGAATGATCAATTGAAGGGCTCTGCAAGAACAACATAAGTGATCTCTGATCAAAATCCTAACTCTCCTTGAGATTCTTTGATTTTCAAAGGAGAATTTGGGTTTTGATCACAAGTCACTTACTCTGTTCTTGCAGGGAGCCCTTCAATTATTAGTGTGGTTACTGTGAATACAACAGCAATAAACTTGGGGAGCTGGTTCATAAAACAATGCATCACTCTACCAAACTATTGAGCATGGTCATGATTGTACAAGTAATAATAATAATAATAATAAAACTTTATTAACGTGTCTAGTCTTCTAGCAGTCCACAAGTGGACCACTAATTGGGGACACCTAAACTAAGATAAAATAGACTAATTACATGTAATTTAAGCTACTAATATATAAAATATTCATATACAATAAATAATGGAATAATAGAATATACAATCAAGTATAGTTACAATACCCCAGCCAGTCCTATCTCACCTTCTGCAAAGGCAGCAGCCATCAGTGGAATGCTTTTCCATTCTGCAGCTTTGTAAAGGAGCTTAGAGAACAAAGCAACATGATTTTTTACTGATCACACTTCTACTTTTCATTTGGCGAATTGATAGACTTATCCTAGACCGATCAAAACGACTTTTGCACAAGTTATCAGGCAAAGATGGAAATTTAGAATTATGTCAATTTTAGCTCAATCGAGGTTTCCTTGGCAACAAATTCTCGTGCAACTTGTGTCACATATGACACCCCTCGCACAACTTGAATTTTTCATTTTTTGCTGCACAAAAAGTAGAACCGGCTTCATACGCAACTTGTCTCGTACCACAACAAAAATATTATTATTATTTTTAATGATATCACACGTGTTGATAAAAATGATATCGCCACTGGGTGGAGTGGGGATACAGTGTTAAGTATCATTTTTATCATTTTGTCATCAGCCAGTATACCACTGTATTCCATAATAATAAAATCATATACTTACTCTATTGGGATGCAGTATCTTCAACACCTCTATCGCCTTCTCCAAGTCATCTCTATACAAAGCATCCTCATCTCTGTCATCACTTTGCATGTCATCACTACCAACTGACACAACCCCTTCATCACTCAAAGCAGAGTCTGTGGACTCTGATTTAGGTATGCTATCATCTACGTGTAGATCAGGAGAATGTTTTTCAAATACTTTTGATGCAAATGTCCGTGGGGAGTATCTACCAGTGCCACTAAGATCCACAGGGTGGGAGTCCCTAACTGTGACACTTAGATCAAGTGGGTGTAAGTCTTCGCTTAGGGACCCATCTCCTGTAGCTATGGGGGGCACAGGGCTTCCACATACTAAGGAATCCAGAGATTCCCCGCCATCAGCTTCATTGTGGTCAGTGTTGCAGATGCTTGCTCCTACATCTATGACATCTCTTGAAGTGAAATCCCCAGTTGGTGACACAGATAACATGCTGTCGTCCCCAGATGTCTTTCTTAAGTCTGAATTAGTTTTCTGCACTGATTGTTCATTGGAGTCACCATCCACATTTACATCAGCGCTTTTCTTCCTATGAAACTTAGAGTCGATATCCTTTTTACCTCGAGAGAAATTTTTCAATACATGCATTGCTTTGTGTTTCTTGTCTCCAGATGATTTACTGTTGGATCGCTTTCTTGCGGGCATTTTTGGACTGTCGCCACCAGCGCTACCACTACTGTCACTAGTAACATCAGTTGAACAGCTTCTGCTTCGTTCAGGTCTCTCTCCCTTAAACGATATTTTGAGTCCCTGTAATAGTTTGCCTACAGTGGAGTCGGAGCGCTGCAATGGTGCGTGAGCATTCTTCTGGTCGTGATGACCCTTCATTCGAGCCAGGTTTTTAATAATACTTCCGTCCAAACGATTACAAGTTCTTAGAAAGGTATCTAGCATTACGTACTTATGCTGGACATACTTGGCTTTTATATATGTTTCTCTGTCACTCCTGTGGAAAGAATTAAATGAGTCATTTATAAAGTATGTGCATACATACAGGGCCGTACATAACCCAAAATTCAAAGGGGGGCAGTACGTATTTAAAAGCAAAAAATAAATACAAATAGTACAGTTCTCAGTACTTTTTGGTATATTTTTCGCGTACTGCCCTGGCATATATACTGAGTGTATGTACCAGAAGAGCTATAAATGATCTGAGAGGCATTATGCAAGAGAGAAGTAAGGCAAGGGATATTATAAAGGTACAGGGCACATGGTGCAATACTGCACACAACATTAACGGCAATAGTCCCTTTTCGCATTCACAAATCCCATTGTAAAACCACTGTACTGATTGACATCAGACGCATTTGTACAGGGTTCGCCTCGAGTCAGTGTAAATTATTCACAAATATCAACAAGAACACGAAAAAATGTTGATATGAAACAATAGAAACATTTTTGAATTGCACGGACTGGTTTCTGAATCGAGGCTAAGCCTGTAGCAATGCGTTTTTTGTCAAGGACAGCGGTCATCTCAAAACATTCGAAACTGGAATATTGCACGATTTCAGTGTGTCCACCTCTGGAATTTGATATTGACTTTGATGTTTCCTGAGTTGAATGTTAATATTATTGTTTACTGTCACAGAGATACAAAATGCAACCCACTTTCTTCCTCGCAGCTGTTTTTAGTGTCACCACGCTACACTCTCTCCAGCACGTCGTACGACGACACTAAAATGGCTGTGAGGGAGACTAATAACCCACCTATTGCTCTGCTGGTTTAGCTTCTTTTTACTTGCTTCTCTTTTTGACTCATAAATAGAGTTAACCAATGTGTTTCCCAGTTCAGACATTAACTATGAAAAGTAAAAATAAAATGAATAACACATGAAGGATACAATCATGTAGATATTTTACTGATTCACTTAAGAGTCATTTTCGTATGAGTGGGAAACCTACGGCACAGACTTACCGTCATGGTACGGAATCGAAAACATTCTATTCAACCAATCACAGCACGTAAAATAATGGGCTTGTAACACCCGCCACGTGACTTTTTAAATTGTCACTTCTTACACAAACGAAAATACCATAACTGGAAAGAGCATACTAAAGTTAGTAAAAGTGGAAAGTTTGAAGGGAAATACGTAAATAGGGCAATAGTTACAGGCATTCAAACTTTGCCTTTTTTGTATGGAAACGTATGTTGGAGGGCAACGCTTACCTTCCAAGCGAAAACTCATACAAATCCTTGTCAAAGCGGGAAACTTTGAAAGCCGTTAACTTTTTTCTTATTTGCTTGATTCTTTTCAAATTTTCCACTTTTACTAATTTTAGTATGCTCTTTCAAGTTATGTTATTTTCGTTTGTCTTCGGTGAAAATTTAAAAAGTCACGTGGCGGGTGTTACAAGCCCATTGCTCAACTAATAAGAATGCTTGGATTCACCATTACCACACGGCACGTTACCGTTACCATGAACCATACCGTACCATAACTACATGTACTTCCCACTCGTACGAAAACGACTCTAATACATGCACACACATACACATGTATACATTACATGTACCATATACATGTAATGGGGAGTTTGCAGGTGTTGCGTGACATTTTAAATTTTAATCCAACAAAAACAAAAATATAATATTTGAAAAGAGCACACCATAATTAGCAAAAATTGCCCACCACCGTACGTTTCTTAAGAAAAAAGCCAACTTCGGTTGCTCATAACTTTTGCTCTATTCATCGAAATTACTTCAAATTTCAATTTTTGCTAATTTTGGTGTGCTCTTTTCAAATATTATATTTTTGTTTTTGTTGGATTAAAATTTAAAATGTCACGCAACAAAATGTCACACCTGCAAACTCCCCATTCTGGAAATAATGACCCTCCAAAAGTCAGTCCAGTAAAGTTATATAAAATTATGTACCTTTAAAAGTTCAGGTTCCCAAGTGTCAAGTGTAAGAGATCTTACTTTAGATACATGAACTCCTAGACTCCTATAAATCAATGTACAATCTCACATTATCATTACGGTAAATATATACACTTTTATGTCAGTAGCCTGTTTACATTTAGAAGAAAAAAAAAAAAAAAAAAAAAAAGTACCGGTACTGTCAGTAATCTTCCAAAAGGCTGGCGGGTTCATACATACTTCTTACTACATTCTATATTCTATACACCCAACACTCAACTTATTAGTTTGTTTTTGGTGAGAGAGGAACAACTGACAAACTCTACTCCCATAAAGTGCCTGGTTCAGAAAATGAACCTCGAGAGGTAAACCACTTGACCACTTGACCACCCATACATCCCATAAATGGATGGTAAATAGCTAAAATATTACCTGTGAATTCCAGAACATTCAATACAAAGAACAATACCAATGTTGATGCTTGCCCACTTGGGATCTGAAAACAAAGATCATAACGTTACGATCCAAGCTGAAATTACATGAGTAATTTGTGGAGGGAAATATATTATATATTCAACTGGCCATATCTCAGTCGCTATTTAACTGATTGCTCTCAAATTTGGCATGTAAGCTTCTTTATTGATGTTCTTTCGAAATCGGGATCGAAAGTTGATAAAGCGAAAAATTTATGACGTCATCACTTCGGTACTCTATTATAACTTTTATTAAACACGATGGTAGCTAAAGCATTGCCGCTTGTGGGGTCATGTATTTAAGCTAAAATAAACTACCGTATTAAACATTATATTTCTCACCTGGGTGACCACAATCTGCACAACATTCATTGCCAGGTAATGAGCGTACTAAATTTAAAATACTTCAGAACAAAAAGTACATTTAATAATCAGAGTCAGCAACAATGAATAATTGGTTAAATGGAAGAAAACGAGGGGAGGGGTCGGTCTGAAACTTGTGTGCATAAATGATGTATATTCTGTGGTGTGGTGCAGTGTGTGGTGTAGTGTGTAGTGTAGTGTGTAGTGTGTGGTGCAGTGTGGTGTGGTGTGGTGCAGTGTGTGGTGTAGTGTGTGGTGTAGTGTGGTGTGGTGCAGTGTGTGGTGTAGTGGGTGGTGTAGTGTGTGGTGCAGTGTGGTGTGGTGTGGTGCAGTGTGTGGTGTAGTGTGTGGTGCAGTGTGTGGTGCAGTGTGGTGTGGTGCAGTGTGTGGTGTAGTGTGTGGTGCAGTGTGTGGTGCAGTGTAGTGTGGTGTGGTGTGTGGTGTAGTGTGTGGTGCAGTGTGGTGTGGTGCAGTGTGTGGTGCAGTGTGTGGTGTAGTGTGTGGTGTAGTGTAGTGTGTGATACTGTGCAGTGCAGTGCGGTGAGGTGTGGTGCGATTGTTATAACATCTTTTCCTACCTTAGTGGTGGAGTAATTTTCTCTAATGAATCCAGACTTTTACTTCTCCCAGGTGAACCATGAATCTCATCCTACAAAACACGTCCAAACAGTAAAAGTACATTGTCATAAAAATATAAAAAATAAAAAATAATAACATTTATCCATGTATTTACAATCAAACGCCCAGCAGAGCAACTGAAATTCTAGAAACCCTTAAATAAGGTAATACTGACCTCACTTTCAGAATCATGAGTAGACGTATTGAATGCTAGGTTTATTGTAGCCTTGATAAAGATAGAAGAGAAAAATGTTAGTTTGAAAAATCCACTCCACTTGCAGTAATAATCCCTTGCACATTCAAGTGTTTTGATTTTGTGTTTACATGCACCTGCTGAAACTGTATACATGTATGTAATATAGACTTAAATAGGACACAATATTGTTTTCTTTGTTCAACTTGGGCGGTTCAAAAATACAGCATATTATTCCGCTTTTTGTCTGATTTTTTTGTAGCATAAACATATTTAGTGTGCACGAGCATCATGGATTCTGACGCAGGGTCTATAAAGTGAATTATTACATACCTGGAGTGTACTTATCCAGTCATCTCTGATGCCATTAGAATCAGCTTGCAAACACCATACTCTAAAATGGCACAAAATATGACAATTTATGACAACCTCTCTGACCAATAAAAGTCAGACAAGAAGATAATTAATGACCAAGACAATAATAATACATATAAATAATTAACGAAATGATGATGATGACAATCACAGTGATTGTGGTGGTAGTGATGATGATCATCATCATAGCTCGTCATTTTTGTATTAAGTGGGAAACCTACGGCACAAAGTTACGGTCACGGTACAGAATCGAAGATATCTATTCAACCAATCACAGCATGCAAAATCAGTGCTCAACCAATCAGAATGCTTGGACACGGCATTGTCACGGCATGGTACCGTCACCACATGGCACAAGCCATACCGTAACTACTTCCCACTCATACGAAAACAACTCTAATGATGGTGGAGATATCAGGAAAATATCAAGAAAGTACCATTAAAAATAAAAAATAAAAAATACCAATATAAAAATTAATCAAGAAAATATCAATGTACAATTATTATTCAAAAGATTAAGGTACTCACTTAGATGGTGATACAATATCAAAACAAAATCTTCTCTCCACCTCGTCATTTGCTTTGACAATACAAAGTCTTAAGTCCTCTGCTAAGACAGTTTGTTCATCCTGTTCATAGAAACAACCTTGCGTTACCACTACATTGGGGTACCACTATATGTACATTGGGGTACCACTATATGTACATTGGGGTACCACTATATGTACATTGGGGTATCACTATATGTACATTGGGGTACCACTATCAGGGGTTTCATTAATTTTTGAAGTAGCTGTACGAGATGCTCAAAGTAGCCATACACTCAATGTTTTTTCCTGGGGGAACGTCATATAGAAGATATACAGTAGAATACCGTCCACCATATATCAGGGTCGTAGCAAGGGGGAAATGTTTGATGTTGACGAGCGGCGAAGACGCGAGTTCCTGGGAGGGTGCAGGGCATGCCCGATTTTAACAGTCAGTCAGTTTCAACTGATTTTCTAGATCAGAGTGCAAATATTATATCCGTGAATTAAGAAATCAGTGAAGCATTAAAGAATCACTGGAGCGTGAATGACTTCAGTTTCATTGAATGAATCCGAATGGAAATAAATGTATGTATGATTAATTCTTGACACGGCTCACTGAATTCTTATTTAGCACTAAATATTACTAAATAGTACTAAATGTTTTAACGCTTATTTCACTAAGTAAATATATTTCCACAACGTAAAAATGCATTCTTTATGTATGTTATTTTTTATATTTTCGTCCAGCGCAGACGTAGCCTGCGTTGCCTGGCCCTAAGCGCAGATGTACCTTCACGGCAAGTAGACGCCGGAGCTCCGGCGGTAACCGGCTTCTATTGAAACCCCTGCACTATATGTACATTGGGGTACCACTACATGTACATGTACATTAGAGCTCTGGGACAGATCCAAGATAGACTTGGTTCACAAACAGGGCCTTGGGCTAGCCACCATGACAAAACACTTTTTATCAGAGTCCGGTTTAAATTTGGGGTTTCTGAGTTGTCATTTAACGAGGTCAATTGCAGTTAAACTTGTTTTTTTCACGATGAAAAATCTCCCTAATCGGTTAATGTTTTGCTGCTCAAAACATGGATAAATTTAAAATAAGACCCATCATCCAAAGAAATAGGTGTGGGCCACCTCAAGGGGTTTGGATTAACCCTTCAAAGAAGTAGAAAAGCAAAGGTTGTTTGAGATTTACCTTTGACCTTTTTTGGTAGAAAAGTTGGTTGCTTTGCACAGCGAAAAATCTCCTACAAAACAAATCCAATATTTGTTAATAACCATCCAAATTGAAGCAAGGGAGGACAGGTGGTAACAATACTCCATACTCAACACTGTAGTGCCTGGTTCAATTTCTGAACCACGCACTTCATGTGAGTTGAGTTTGTCAGTTCTTTCTCTCCCTTGCTTCAAGGGTTTTCCAGTTTTCCTCTAACTCGTGTAGTGAGATGAGTGTTGGGTGTACAGCAGGGAGTGTGAGTAAGTGTTGTGTCCCCACTGGCAGTACTTCCAAAAACACCCCGAGGGACTCCCATATGAGAGGGGCAGGGATGATCTGCATCTCTTTTATAGCGAAAATCCTTGTATCGCAACCTTTCGTTTTGAAAACTTCAGTTGGATTTTGGGATTTTCTGTTCCGACAATCACTATATACAACTGTATGTCCATTTCTTGAGTACAAAGTTAACTCAGCATAGACATCATTATTTAAAGTACTAAATAGTGACATTTCTATTGTTTTGTATTGTATTTAGTACTAATTAGTGCAAAAACACTTAGTGTGTTCACAATGGAACATTCGCCAATATCTTTAGACATCAAGGTATCGTTTAGGGTGTTCATGAAGAAATAAACAACACCATCAAACTGTGATGGTGGTGTCATTAAAGTGCCTATGAAACGAAAATGTCGATCCTTGTTTTATTGTACATTATTGTTGTTTGGTCTTTCTCTGAACATTTGCTGTATTTAAACATCGACTTTGAGCGTGCGAACATTTTGTTTTTGCGGTTCGAAAATTATCATCTTCAACCAAAATGTGCGACAAGAGACTGGGCCCTTGACAATGGCTCGGTGACGTCAAGAGGTTGTGCATGCCTTTGTTTGCACAACTCTTGACATCACATTTCTATAGTTTGACCGAGCGGGAATTGTCGCACTTTGAAACCCAACAACATGGCCAACTTCGTGTGCGAAATAAAAAATGTTCCCATAGCTCAATTCACTTTTTATTAACGCCATGTAAACAAGCAAATAGTAAACTTTCGTAGTAGCAAATAAAAACGGGGTCTGTTTTTTTTCCGTTTCATAAGCACTTTAAAGTGACTACATGTTTGATTTCTCTGTCTGTGTTAGAATGGTATCTTGACACTTGACATGTCAAACAAAACAGCGATAAATACATGTACTTACCTCTGCCAAGTTTTAAAAGCATTGCTGCTTCTTTTGAACAAGTATCCTTCAATGACGATAACACTGTGCAAAGAAATAATGTTCAGATTATAATTAAGGAATGGTCAATGCTTAGCGTGCGTATATCCAGTTATGGATGCACGCGGGAGGTTGCTAAGCACGAAAGAAGCGTAAGAGTCGCATTGGAGTGCTTAGCAACCTCCCAAGTGCATCCATAACTGGATATACGCACAGCTAAAGCATTGACCATTGCTTTTATAACATAGCCATGGCTTTTGTGCGTTTATTTTATTTGATCAATTTACAAATTCTCCTAACCCTGCGTGCGCACGCCAAAAATAGAACACGTTGAAGCTTGGTCACTTTGCAAACAAACGAGTGAGAAGCGAGCAGCTAAAAATGCTGCAAATACAATTACAATCTGTTTTTCACCTAAAATGTCGAAGTAGAAATGTTCTACAATGTATTTTGAGTTTAACTGGCATGCAAAGAGACTGATTGAAGTTCGTAAACAAGGATTATAAAGGGAATATTGAATATTGGACAAAATATTGGACAAAAAAGCTGTTGCTGCAGGTTGACCTTCATCAAGAAGAACTTCAGAGGTTTGTAGACTTCATTCTTGTGTTCTGTCTCATACATTCATACATTCGGCCATATTTTTATTTATTGTTTGCATTGTTTTGATATTCAATTTGTTGACAGACTTGACATTGTTCATGTTGAAACTCGCACCAGCGTATGGTAGCTTACTATTTTTACGTCTAAAATACTGTAAGTTTACTTAGATTTTTTTGGTGAAATAAATATTCACTGTTGACACACACCATGCAGTTCGTTGTCTTTCTTTTCTTTTCTTTTCTGGATGTTTGTATGTACAAGTCAATAGTTGTTGAAGTTCGTTGTTCTTCGCTGAGTAGTTGTTTTGGCATTGTACCTCGTTTATACTTTAATTCATTTCATTTCCCGTTGACACTATTGACATTTGATCATCATAAACATCCAAATCAACGTCAATGTCAAATATTCGATAAAAATTAAGATCCATACTGTTAAATAATGTACAAAAGCTGGAGGAAAAAAGTTGTGAAAATTCCCCCCCCCCCGATGTTGACGTGAGCGTGCTCCATACGCGTGCTCCATTCATTTTTTGTTCATAGCTAGCAAGCCAATCAGAGCGCGCGTTATATCGTAGCTATGTTATAATACACAATGTACATGTATTGTACACTGGGTTCTTGATATACTAAGTACTCACCCTGAATGGTCTGGTACTTTTTCCAGAGCATTCTAGATTCAAATGAAATACAGCGTTAACAATGACATGAATTTACAATGATTATAAATGAGCAAGTACAATGTACCATGTACCATGTAGCACTCACAAATTGGAAGAAAGGAAGCAAGCAAGGGAAAAAGAAAGGAAGGAAGAAAGGAAGAGAGGAAGGAAGAAAGGAAAGGAGGAAGGAAGGAAGGAAGGAAGAAGAAAGGAAGCAAGAGAAAGCAAGGAAGGAAGCAAGCAAGGAAGCAAGCAAGGAAGCAAGCAAGGAAGCAAGCAAGGAAGCAAGCAAGGCAGCAAGCAAGGAAGCAAGAAAGGAAGGAAGCAAGGAAGCAAGAAAGGAAGGAAGGAAGGAAGAAAGGAAAGGAAGGAAGAGAGGAAAGGATGAAGAAAGGAAGGAAAAAAGGAAGGAAGGAAGGAAGGAAGTAAGGAAGGAAGGTAGGAAGGTAGGAAGGTAGGAATGTAGGAAATTAGGAAGGAAGGAAGGAAGGAAGGAAGGAAGGAAGGAAGGAAGGAAGGAAGGAAGGAAGGAAGGAAGGAAGGAAGGAAGGAAGGAAGGAAGGAAGGAAGGAAGGAAGGAAGGAAGGAAGGAAGGAAGGAAGGAAGGAAGGAAGGAAGGAAGGAAGGAAGGAAGGAAGGAAGGAAGCAAGCAAACAAGCAAGGGAGCAAGGAAGCAAGGGAGCAAGGAAGCAAGGGAGCAAGCACAAATTACCCTTTTCTGAACAAGAGTATGTCTTTCCTCCATTTCTTTCTTATCAACCAAAAACTGAATTGACAGACCATCAAGCTACAAACAAACAAAACATTATAATAATGATCACCATTAGGGTATGGTTCCCCCACCCCTTCGAGTTACATAAATAGCTAGTTCTTTCAATATGAAGTCGATTTATGACTCAAAGGGTGGGGGTGGGAATAGTAGTGATTTCCCTTCCATTTTAATCTACTCCACACCTCCTCCCCCTGAAACCACACCAGCTGTGCAGGCTATACTAGTTGTTCCCTATTCTAACAACTAACCTCATCATTGATGTCCTTCATGTATGATTCCAGATCATTCATCAGGTCATACCCTTGATGGAAGTATGTAAAATGAGCATGAACAAACTTGGATACCTGAAACAAAAGTCACCAAAATTATTATATAGTTGAACCTTCCATAAGCAGGCAGACACCCTTGGGGCAAAGTGTAGGTGTCCACTTGTGGGAGGTGTCTTCATATGGAGTGTGTCCTTTTATGGGAGGTGTCTGCATACATACATGTATATATATAAGCGGGCAGACACCCTTGGGGCGAAGTGTAGGTGTCCACTTGTGGGAGGTGTCCTCTTATGGAATGTGTCCTTTTATGGGAGGTATCTGCATACATATATATGGGAGGTGTCTGCATACATACATATATTTGTATATATATAAGCGGGCAGACACCCTTGGGGCGAAGTGTAGGTGTCCACTTGTGGGAGGTGTCCTCTTATGGAATGTGTCCTTTTATGGGAGGTATCTGCATACATATATATGGGAGGTGTCTGCATACATACATGTATATATATGGGAGATGTCCACTTACAGGTATGTCGGTGTCCACTTATGGGACTCGGGTGCCCACTTATGGGAGGTGTCCACTTATGGGATGTGTCCTTTTATGGGAGGTGTCGGCATATGGGAGATGTCCACTTATTAGCCTGCGCTTGCATCCAAAATAAACCATGGTATAGTCCGTCTGCGAATCAGTGCATGATTCCTTGTTCTGGACCCCCAGCAAAGTAGCACGATTATATATAATAGCTTCTGATTGGCTATCGCCAATTCTCATTCTTACGCGTGTCCTGATTGGTTGTGGTACTCGCGCTATGTTTATTTTCAAAATGGTATCCACCTTTACTTTTAGCGAGGATATATGGACACAGCATTTACAGCCATACATGACCAGTTTGAATTGTAAAGTCTTTATCCAGACCAACGAAAGGCTATAATTAAGTATTCTTTGAGAAAAAAACGTGTTGAAGTCAATAACAAACATTCAGGTGAACCCGGCAAACACATCTCTGTCAACATAGTTCCCGTTTAAGACTTGTTGTATCGTTTCTTCGTCCTCCCCTCCAATGGATATAGCTAGAATGGCTAGACTACAGAATGGAGGGCCCAATCTGAAGATAGATTGCGAGCCACTGGCTCGCCGGCTCGGTAGTCAAACTCACCGAGTTAACGTCGAGCCGACGAGCGGCACTGAAATAAATATTCCAAGACACTTCTATTACATTACAGTATGTTGTTCTAATTGTGAACACTTTTTGCACTTAATGATATTTCTCGTCAACATATGGTACGATTATCCTGAACCTTTGCTATGAATTAGCTCTACACTTCAGCTAACATGTGATTAAGTTTCGTTGTTTTTATTATTGAACTTTTCTAAATATATTTTATTATATCATGTCCGTTGGTAGTTCTAATGGGTGAACAAATGTTTGTAATTGTGAACACTTTTGGCTTGCTTTTTAATGGCTTAATATTGTGTATCATTCTGGATTTCTAGCCTAAGTTGCAATTCAATGTACAAGTTCCAAGTTGTCTTAAAACAATATTTATGTTCGTGTTACATGTATTTCAATACGAATGATAGAGAAATGTTAAAACGAAGTGAAGTCAGATGGCAACGCTAAATTGCTGACGCGTTCGCATGTTCATTGATGCATGCCGTTCATCACGCTCATGCAATTGCTAACAACGCAATGATACAAATTTGTATCACAAACGCGGACTCCTTATACATATTTCCTTCTCAATATTTGCTATTGTACCAGTGCAGGTACATTAGCGGCAATTTTACTCTATATCTCAAGAACTACATATGTCATGAAGTGCCAAGCTATGAGTGAGCATATGCGTGTTTACAATGAGCTTGTGTCACCTGTCACGTGACTTTTTAAATTTTCACCGAAGACAAAAATACAAAAATACCATAACTGGAAAGAGCATGCTATAGTTAGTAAAAGTGGAAAGTTTGAAGGGAATTAAGTAAATAGGGCAATAGTTACAGGGGCAAGCTGTTGCCCACCACCGTACATTTCTTAAGAAAAAAGCCAACTTCGGTCGCCCATAACTTTTGCTCTATTCATCGAAATTACTTCAAAATTTCTACTTTTGCTAATTTTGGTGTGCTCTTTTCAAATATTATATCTTTGTTTTTGTTGGATTAAAATTAAAAATGTCACGCAACACCTGCAAACTCCCCATTAGAACCACATACTGTAGTCGTTTTCAAATACTCCACTCGAATTCCCATATATAAAAAGAACCTGGTCGTCCGTTAATGATCTCAATGGGGAATTAGCAGCACTGCTAAATCGATTGACACGTTACAAAAGTAATTTATGTATAAAGTAATTACAACAACAAGAAACAACAACACTTGAACCACGAGGTTTACGGTGGATCTGGGGTTGGATCTGTACATCCGCTACTATGGGAAGACACTGGAATATCATACTGAGCTGAGATACTTGCCGTAGCCTGTGGGGTGATTTACAGGGATTTACAGACACATTGTTTTTCTCAAAGAATGTTCTTATAACCTGTCGTCGGCTGTAAATGCTGTGTCCATATATCCTCTTAGGTGGATGCCATTTTGAAAATAAACATAGCGCGAGCACCACAAACCAATCAGGACACGATAATTGCGATAGCCAATCAGAAGCTATTATATATAATCGTGCTACTATGCTGGGGGTCCAGAACAAAGAATCATGCACTGATTCGCAGACTGACTATACTGTGGTTTAGTTTGGATGCGAGCGCAGGCTACCACTTATGGGAGGTGTCCACTTATAGGAGGTGTTCGCCTATGGGAGGTGCCCTCATGGTCGGTGTTAATTTATGGAAGGTGTCAGTTTATGGGAGGTGTCCACTTATAGGAGATGTCCCCTTATGGGAGGTGTCCACTTATGGAATGTGTTCTTTTATGGGAGGTTTCTGCATATAGGAGATGTCCCATTATGGGAGGTGTCCACTTATTGGGTACATGTATATCGGTGTCCACTTATGGGACTCAGGTGCCCACTTATGGGAGGTGTCCACTTATGGGAGGTGTCCACTTATAGGAGGTGTCCACTTATGGGAGGTGTCCACTTATGGGAGGTGTCCACTTATGGGAGGTGTCCACATATGGGAGGTGTCCACTTATAGGAGGTGTCCGCCTATGGAAGGTGCCCTCTTATGGTTGGTGTTAGTTTATGGAAGGTGTCTGCTTATGGGAGGTGTCCACTTATGGGAGATGTCCCATTATGGGAGGTGTCGACTTATGGGGCATGTCTTTTTATGGGAGGTGTCAGTTTATGGGATGTGTCTGCTTATGGGAGGTGTCCTCTTATGGAAGGTGTTCACTGATAGGAGGTGTCTGCTTATGGTAGGTGTCCCCTTTTGTCAGTGTCTGCCGCCCATGGAAGGTGTCTCTTACGAGAGGTGTAATATACATTTATGAGGTGTCTGCTTATGGTACATGTAGGTGCCCCCTCGAGAGATCTGTCTGCATATGGGAGGTGTCTGGTTTTTGGCGGCATCTGCTTATGGGATGAGTCACTTAGGGGAGGTGTCCACATATGGGGCTTGTCTGATCGAGGGTGGTCTCTTATAGGGTTTTGTCTGTATTTCATTTCAAATGTACTTGTCCATACACAGAACATTATGTACATTGTTACTTACAGTGTCTAGCACCTCTATCCTTTTCCTTGATTGTAACATGTTAATCTGAGAAGTGCAAACAAAACATTTTGTGGTTGTTAGTTTCTCTCAAAATTATCATCATAATCATTGTCATCATCATCATCGACGCCATCATTGCCATCCTCAATCATCATTATCCTCACCATCACCATTATTATAATCCTCCATGATCATCATCATCAACACCATCCTCCATCATCATCACCATCATCACCATCCTCCATCATCATTATCATCAACACCATCACCATCAAATTGTAAAGCGCTATGGACAATTAAGGCTCGGCGGACACACAATGCAATTTTTCTTGCAACGTTGCGTGCAACAGCTGCAGAAGTAGGATTGAGTTCTACTTCTGCAACCATTGCGCGCAACATTGCATCGTGTGACACCCCAAAAAACTCTTGTTGCGCGCAACGTTGCATCGTGTGTCTGGGCCTTAAGTGGATAAGCGCTTAATATAAATATATATTATTATTATCATTATTATCTTTCATCATCATTATCATCAATATCACCATCACAATCACCATCACCATCATATTTGTTTGGATATGGTCAGAAATGATGAAAAGATATGTTGATAATTAAAGCATCATTACATCATCATTATCATCAATATCACCATCACAATCACCATCACCATCATATTTGTTTGGATATGGTCAGAAATGATGAAAAGATATGTTGACAATTAAAGCATCATTACATCATCATTATCATCAATACCACCATCACAATCACCATCACCATCATATTTGTTTGGATATGGTCAGAAATGATGAAATGATATGTTGATAATTAAAGCATCATTACATCATCATTATCATCAATACCACCATCACAATCACCATCACCATCATATTTGTTTGGATATGGTCAGAAATGATGAAAAGATATATGTTGATAATTAAAGCATCATTACATCATTATTATCATCAATACCACCATCACAATCACCATCACCATCATATTTGTTTGGATATGGTCAGAAATGATGAAAAGATATGTTGATAATTAAAGCATCATTACATCATCATTATCATCAATACCACCATCACAATCACCATCACCATCATATTTGTTTGGATATGGTCAGAAATGATGAAAAGATATGTTGATAATTAAAGCATCATTACATCATCATTATCATCAATATCACCATCACAATCACCATCACCATCATATTTGTTTGGATATGGTCAGAAATGATGAAAAGATATGTTGATAATTAAAGCATCATTACATCATCATTATCATCAATACCACCATCACAATCACCATCACCATCATATTTGTTTGGATATGGTCAGAAATGATGAAAAGATATGTTGATAATTAAAGCATCATTACATCATCATTATCATCAATATCACCATCACAATCACCATCACCATCATATTTGTTTGGATATGGTCAGAAATGATGAAAAGATATGTTGATAATTAAAGCATCATTACATCATCATTATCATCAATACCACCATCACAATCACCATCACCATCATATTTGTTTGGATATGGTCAGAAATGATGAAAAGATATGTTGATAATTAAAGCATCATTACATCATCATTATCATCAATACCACCATCACAATCACCATCACCATCATATTTGTTTGGATATGGTCAGAAATGATGAAAAGATATGTTGATAATTAAAGCATCATTACATCATTATTATCATCAATACCACCATCACAATCACCATCACCATCATATTTGTTTGGATATGGTCAGAAATGATGAAAAGATATGTTGATAATTAAAGCATCATTACATCATCATTATCATCAATACCACCATCACAATCACCATCACCATCACCATCATATTTGTTTGGATATGGTCAGAAATGATGAAAAGATATGTTGATAATTAAAGCATCATTACATCATCATTGTCATTAATACCACCATCACAATCACCATCACCATCATATTTGTTTGGATATGGTCAGAAATGATGAAAAGATATGTTGATAATTAAAGCATCATTACATCATCATTATCATCAATACCACCATCACAATCACCATCACCATCATATTTGTTTGGATATGGTCAGAAATGATGAAAAGATATGTTGATAATTAAAGCATCATTACATCATCATTATCATCAATACCACCATCACAATCACCATCACCATCATATTTGTTTGGATATGGTCAGAAATGATGAAAAGATATGTTGATAATTAAAGCATCATTACATCATCGTTATCATCAATACCACCATCACAATCACCATCACCATCATATTTGTTTGGATATGGTCAGATATGATGAAAAGATATGTTGATAATTAAAGCATCATTACATCATCATTATCATCAATATCACCATCACAATCACCATCACCATCATATTTGTTTGGATATGGTCAGAAATGATGAAAAAATATGTTGATAATTAAAGCATCATTACATGTACATAGTACAGTGTGCGTGTATGCAACAGAAAGTAAAACACAAAGTACCTGAAAGGCATAATCCAGTGAAATATGGTCAAAGCAAGATTGCATGGCTGTCACTATGTTTTCATCCTGAAATAAAAACCATGATTTACATTCATGTACATGCAAACAATAAGCAATATTGGATGAGGTTTTGATGATATCCGGAATTATCAAATGTAGAGGTAAGTGTTGCCAAGACATTGATTATTCGGATATCATCATCAAAACCGAATTCAGTACCGTATTCACCAGCATATAAGCCGCACTCGCAGATAAGCCGCACCCTGAGTTTGGCAACGTAAATTTTGGAAAAAAAGTTTTTTTGGAATAAAATTATTAATATAAATCACATGCTAAGTGAAATATTGAGAAAGCTACATGTACATTACATGCTTCGCATTATCGGACGTACAGTACCGATCGAAACTAACCTCAAACGCAAGGTTAACATATGTTAACGCAAAGTAAACACAGGCGTGCATTTGGAGTTAACGCAAAACAAACATAAAGCAAACCCTGCCGATGTTTGCATTTGTTTAGCGTTTACTAAATGAACGCAAAGCAAACCCAAAGTAAACTCTCATGGATTTCATGTTCGAAAGCATTCAAACATCATTATTTAATACAAATTCAATACTTCAAGTTTACCGTAAATGTACCGGTATTCATTTACCTTGGGTTTGGGATTGTTTACTTTGTACTTCTCAAACGCGCGTTTGTCCTGCATTAACTCCAAACAAATGAAAAGCAAACCCTGGCAAACAATCAATGATGTACGTACTCTTTTATACTTTTATGTTAATTTTATGTAAATTTATGGTACCAATTCCAGATGTTCTCAAAGATAAGCCGCACCCCCAACTTTGGATCGCAATTTTCGGAAAAAAAGTGTGGCTTATACGCCGGTGAATACAAATAATACAAATATAAAAGTAATCTAACAACAACAAATGAATGAATATGACAGCACTGCAGTAACCTACAGATGTGACCAATCCGCTGACCTACGCAGGCTCATTTTTGCAGATAACTGCCTACAGATAACCACCAGACCGCTGAAATATCGCTGGTACGCACTGATAGTTATAATTATCTGTAGGCTCTCGACCAATGAGAATACAGATACTGAGTACAATGTATAATAATAAGTAATATTATTGGACGAGGTTGAGCAAAATATTGTGATTTGTCAGTGGCGAGCTATCAGTTATTTGCCAATGCCATCCACGGCAGAGGCAAATAACTGATGGCGAGACACTGACAAATCACGATATTTTGCAATAACCGAGTTCAATAATTGTTTTATCATTCGACTCATTAGTCGCTTTTTTATTTTTATGCTTGTTTTTAGAGCTAAAATATTGTCAATCTCTTCTTCTGACAGCTCGAGAAAACGAGCTGCCATGTTTACACTGTGAATAATCAATAGTGCACATGCTCAGACCGTTATCTGTACGCAGTTATTTGCAGGTCTTTCAGCCAATCAAAACTGCAGATAGAAATGAGTCTAGAAATGATAATACAGCTTATTCATGTACTGTACAGAGTGATATAAAGTGCTGCTAATGAAAAGTGAAAAATTATTAGAGTCATTTTTGTAGGAGTGGGAAACCTACGGTACAGAGTTATGGTATGGAAACCAAGACACCTATTCAACCAAGTGCACAAAATCATTGCTTAACCAATCAGAATGCTTGGACACGGTGCAGTCATAAGAAAATGACTCTAAATCCAATATAACAGCACATTACCTCTTCAGCTTCCTGGGTTTTACAATTTCTTGGCATCTGAGCATGCTTGTATAAGGCACTGTGCAAAATTAACAAGTCGCAACAATAATATTGTAGATCTGTAGTTAAATGAACTGGGTTTTTTTATCACCTAATATAATTATGTAAAAAGCATAGAGATGCCAGTTATATGCATTTTTTAAGAATTTATTATTATTATTGTTGCTGTAAACAGAACCACTATACATGTATTATGGTATTCCAAACATACAACCTAATAATGTTTTCACAAACGTTGTCCTATTATGAAATTGTAAATAGTAAAATGAATAATATTATTAGCACCAAAGCAGGCATTATAAGGTACATACTGTACCATAATAATTCGATTAAGCACCCTCCTTCAAATAAGCAGCCTCTTCCGAATAAGCGCCCCCTTTCGACCTCGTTTTTAGAAATAAGCGCCCCTCCCGAATAAGTGCACCACTCCCCTCCCCTCCCCCCAATTGTCATTGATTGAGCAATGAACAACATAACATGGTAATCACAATAAATGATCCAGCTCCATGAATGTACAAAGTCTTTTTTTTTCGCCTTCTCAATTCTTGTTACTGGTCCAGTTTTCGTTAACTGAATGTTCTGCTTATATTGTCTCAGATTTTGATATTTTCTGAAAATTTAAATAAGCACCCCCTCCCTAATAAGCACCCCCTCCCTAATAAGCACCCCCCCCCCCCTAATAAGTGCCCCTCCCTAATAAGCACCCCCTCCCTAATAAGCGCCCCCTCCCTAATAAGTGCCCCCTCCCTAATAAGTGCCCACTCCCTAATAAGCGCCCCCTCCCTAATAAGCACCTCTCCCTAATAAGTGCCCCCTCCCTAATAAGTGCCCCCTCCCTAATATGCGCCCCCTCCCTAATAAGTGCCCCCCTCCCTAATAAGCGCCCCCTCCCTAATAAGTGCCCCCTCCCTAATATGCGCCCCCTCCCTAATAAGTGCCCCCTCCCTAATAAGCGCCCCCTCCCTAATAAGCACCCCCTCCCTAATAAGCACCCTCTCTCCCTACTAAGCACCCCCTCCCTAATAAGCACCCCCTCCCTATTAAGCACCCCCCTCAAACCCCAAACAATCGAATAAGTGCCCTCATTACAGTATGTATACAAATGTACTTACTTGTCCAGGTCATCACTGATTTTATCAAACAGCTTTTTGGTGTCTTTGACTTTTTTGATGTCACTGAAATGAGAATTAAACATAAAAGTTACAAATCAGCTGATGCAAGACAGACACGTATAACTCTAAGACAGACATCTACATCTAAAGGTCTCTTCCATCTTATTGAATGTTGTTTTATTATAAATGCACTCTCTAGATGGACACCTATCGAAGACAGACACCTTTGTCAGGTTTCTACTGAAAATAAATAAATAGTTGACATACTCTTTGATGAAGTTTTGCAATGTTGTTGTCACTGATCTCTGAGTCTGGTCCAACAGCATCTGTTCAGAAAAATAAAATAAAGTAAAGTAAAATTTACATGCTGTACATGTATTATATTTTTAAGCTTCTAATCTATAAATAAAAGCAACTCTGAGCGGGCAACAATATATGTTATGAACCGGTAATAACAAAACTGGAAACTACCTAGCTGGAAGGAACACACTGTGTGTGTTTTTTTATTTATTTTTATTTTTAATAATGTTTAATGTCAAATAAAGATTCATTACAAAGTCTATTTACAAAGCATATATAACATGAACTCATACATCTTATTTTGTAAAATACATGTTGTTTTTTTGTACAAAGCGTTTTTTTTAAATCTAGAATAATTTTCACAATAAATGTAGACTACAGTCAACTCTCTCGTAAGCGGACACCCTCGGGAATTGAAAAAAGTGTCCGTTAGTAGAGCTGTCCGCTTATGAGAACTATTCCCGTAAGCGGACACCAAAGAAAAATAGGGTGGATGTCCGCTTACGGGAGAGTTAATTACGTTTTAATCGGTAGAGAAAAATAGCAACTGAACCGTACACCTTGCTTCCCCGCGGACAAATGGAGATTTGACAAAACCGATCCCCACTGTTCTGTTGCTCTGTAAAAGGTCATATTTTTGTTGATTTATTGCAAATTAAAGACAAATTCCATTGCCGAAAGTCCATTGTTATATAATAATAATAATATTTAATCTTTAAGGAGGAAGCGCCCATCACATAACGTGGTTTTCAGGGAGGTCCTCAAATAATATACAATAGATTTTGGTAATATAGTATACAATAGATATGGTGTGTCTGCTTAGGAGAGAGCGTAAACAAAAGAAAAATCCAATTTTCATTTTCAGAAGTGTCCGCGTCCGCTTACGAGAGAGTGTCCGCTTACGGGAATGTGTAAATACAGAGTTTGACTGGGAGGTAAAACGGGGATTTGAAAAGGTGTCCGTAAGTAGAGCTGTCCGCTTACGAGAGTGTCCGTTAGCGGAGAGTTGACTGTATCTGTTTATAGTGTGAAAAAAAAATTATTGTTGTTGTTGTTGCAAGCTATTTTATAATTTATTGCTTTGCAACACATTTTCTTTTGTTACTTGGTACATGTATATAACACAACACTTATTTACTGTGACCTCGAGAAAGCAGTACAGTACAGTACGTGTATGTTTCCCTCAGTCCAGTAAATAAGTATTAAATGTTACTGATGCCATACTTACAGAAAGATAATTCATCAATTCGGTTAAAACACATTTAAACTTCTTTAAAGGTGCAGAAACCAGAACATCTCCATCAAAGTACTTGATTAAACCTTCAATACCACTAAGCAATCCGCTGTACATGAAAAACAAAGATACAGAAACTGATTGAAACATTGTGATTACACCTTCAGAACTACATTTTTTGTACATGTAGTCTGTACAATGGTCAATGAGGTGTACAAAGCCACACCCCATAATTTGGCGACTTAAATTCTGGGGAAGTACCGTATTCACCGGCGTATAAGCCACACTTTTTTCCCAAAAATCATGATCCAAAGTTGGGGTGCGGCTACAGTAACTGCGAGACCATCAGGAATTGGTGCCAGAAATTTACTAGCCTGCGTAGCCCAGCACAGGGGGGGAAAGGAGGGGAAGAGAGGGGGAGCGGAGGGGAAGGGGGAAGGAGGGGACTGGGGAGGAGAGGAGGGAGGGAGCACCTGCAATGGTCCTATTGTTTATGCGTTATCCGCCTCTCGTCAAATGTCAATGGTGCTTGTCAAAAATTATCCAATCTGGCAAACTTCCGTTTGCTGTCAAATAATTCAAATGGCTTTATCAGTTGAAATCCAATAGTACTGTGATAGCTAGAGAAACGGGCAACGGCATTAGGTCAATCTAGACATAGATTTTAATATTTGACCACTAGAATTTTTAAATTCTACTCTTAAAAGAGTAGATATGAGAAGCTAGCGTCTTCAAAATAAAATGAAGCATCTTACATAAATATATTTAAACCTTCCATACAGAAGTAACTTGTACTAGCCGAAGGCCTTAGTGATATCGGGATGACTGTCTTTGAAGTCCCTGAACAGTCTTGTGTGCTTTATAAACCGTAGCCTCGTGAATTACCACTTTTCGGCCGTGGCACATTCGGCAGAGGCATACAATCGAATACTTTCCAGAAAGTATATCATCTATAAAGCAGTATCAATATGTCCATGAGCCGGAGAGAGAAGAAGCCGTTAGACGTAACAACGCTACTATTACGATAATAAATCCTTTGTGGTTATTTGTTGTTGTTATAATAGTACCAGAGCTAAATTTACAATGTCTGCTAAGTACTGCTCGTCGTCACTCGACACCTTCACCTTCTCAACCAAAAGGAATTTTCCGGCCACTAAGAGCCCGGAAAATAACGCGTAAACAATAGGACCATTGCAGGCGCTCCCTCCCTCCTCTCCTCCCCAATCCCCCTCCTCCTCCTTTCCCCTCCTCCCCAGTCCCCCTTCCCCTCCCCTCCCCCTCTCTTCCCCTCCTTTTTCCCCCCAGCGCTGGGCTACGCAGGCTAGAAATTAACATAAAATTAACATAAAAGTATAAAAGAGTATGCACATCATTCATGTGTTTATTACTATTAGCTACTGCTAAAAGCATTGGCCATTGGCTAGACTAAAAGCATTGGCCATTGGCTAGACTAAAAGCATTGGCCATTGGCTAGACTAAAAGCATTGGCCATTCAATGGTGGTAATGCCATTCCATTACGGTTCAATGCTAAATCGTGCTTATGGTTTTACAAGACCTAACGGTTTGCTAAAGTGTTTTTCATTGATGAGCGGTTGGTTCACATGCTAACACAATAATAACACGGTAATTCTTGAAAGAAGTCACAACTTTCAACTCGGATCAGTCTGTTGCTAACTTTTCTCGTGTTCCGCCAATATTCCACATGTTTCTATCAGAGCATAGAACATGAAAAAATAATTTCTAAGAAATTTCTAGGATTTCATTTATAATTCATTTTTTTATTAAAATTGATAATGATAAAAAATTGTACACATATATTGATAAAAATCAAGTTATTTTTAAGGATCATGAACAGAAAGAAATTGGTAGAAATCAATAGACATTGTGTGAGGAATTGACAAATTTTATACCAGTTTTATAGATTTTTATCATTATTTTCCCACTATTTTTAATGTTCATTTTCACTACCTTTTTGAGTTGTTGAATGCCTTCCCAGACTCCACCATTGAATTACATTGTTTAATAACCTACAAAATATGATATATTAAATGATACCTGGATTAATAGCTAAGAGCTGACATATTTATTTACAAGCACCAACATTTTAATGAAAATGGAATCCTCGGAACAGGTTGATAGGCTCACAGAAGTGTAGCAGAATATCCCATAAGGCAAGGACATCCATGGGAACAAGAATGGTATCCGCTAAGGAAGATGTCTGCTTATGGGAGGTGTCTGATTTTGGGAGGTTACAAAAGCAATGCAGTGGAACCTCATGTAAGCAGACATCCTGGAGAATAAGCAGAGGTATGTCTGCTAATGGGAGGTGTCTGCTTATGGGAGGTGTCTGCTTTAATATGGGAGGTGTCTGATTTTGGGAGGTTACAAAAGCAATGCAGTGGAACCTCCTGTAAGCAGACATCCTGGAGAATAAGCAGAGGTATGTCTGCTAATGGGAGGTGTCTGCTTATGGGAGGTGTCTGCTTTAATATGGGAGGTGTCTGATTTTGGGAGGTTACAAAAGCAATGCAGTGGAACCTCCTGTAAGCAGACATCCTGGAGAATAAGCAGAGGTATGTCTGCTAATGGGAGGTGTCTGCTTATGGAAGGTGTCTGCTTTAATATGGGAGGTGTCTGATTTTGGGAGGTTACAAAAGCAATGCAGTGGAACCTCCTGTAAGCAGACATCCTGGAGAATAAGCAGAGGTATGTCTGCTAATGGGAGGTGTCTGCTTATGGGAGGTGTCTGCTTTAATATGGGAGGTGTCTGATTTTGGGGAGGTTACAAAATGCAATGCAGTGGAACCTCCTGTAAGCAGACATCCTGGAGAATAAGCAGAGGTATGTCTGCTAATGGGAGGTGTCTGCTTATGGGAGGTGTCTGCTTTAATATGGGAGGTGTCTGATTTTGGGAGGTTACAAAAGCAATGCAGTGGAACCTCATGTAAGCAGACATCCTGGAGAATAAGCAGAGGTATGTCTGCTAATGGGAGGTGTCTGCTTATGGGAGGTGTCTGCTTTAATATGGGAGGTGTCTGATTTTGGGAGGTTACAAAAGCAATGCAGTGGAACCTCATGTAAGCAGACATCCTGGAGAATAAGCAGAGGTATGTCTGCTAATGGGAGGTGTCTGCTTATGGGAGGTGTCTGCTTTAATATGGGAGGTGTCTGATTTTGGGAGGTTACAAAAGCAATGCAGTGGAACCTCATGTAAGCAGACATCCTGGAGAATAAGCAGAGGTATGTCTGCTAATGGGAGGTGTCTGCTTATGGGAGGTGTCTGCTTTAATATGGGAGGTGTCTGATTTTGGGAGGTTACAAAAGCAATGCAGTGGAACCTCATGTAAGCAGACATCCTGGAGAATAAGCAGAGGTATGTCTGCTAATGGGAGGTGTCTGCTTATGGGAGTGTCTGCTTTAATATGGGAGGTGTCTGATTTTGGGGTGGTTACAAAAGCAATGCAGTGGAACCTCATGTAAGCAGACATCCTGGAGAGCAGAGGTATGTCTGCTAATGGGAGGTGTTGCTTATGGGAGGTGTCTGCTTTAAATGGGAGGTGTCTGATTTTGGGAGGTTACAAAAGCAGTGGAACCTCATGTAAGCAGACATCCTGGAGAATAAGCAGAGGTATGTCTGCTAATGGGAGGTGTCTGCTTATGGGAGGTGTCTGCTTTAATATGGGAGGTGTCTGATTTTGGGAGGTTACAAAAGCAATGCAGTGGAACCTCATGTAAGCAGACATCCTGGAGAATAAGCAGAGGTATGTCTGCTAATGGGAGGTGTCTGCTTATGGGAGGTGTCTGCTTTAATATGGGAGGTGTCTGATTTTGGGAGGTTACAAAAGCAATGCAGTGGAACCTCATGTAAGCAGACATCCTGGAGAATAAGCAGAGGTATGTCTGCTAATGGGAGGTGTCTGCTTATGGGAGGTGTCTGCTTTAATATGGGAGGTGTCTGATTTTGGGAGGTTACAAAAGCAATGCAGTGGAACCTCATGTAAGCAGACATCCTGGAGAATAAGCAGAGGTATGTCTGCTAATGGGAGGTGTCTGCTTATGGGAGGTGTCTGCTTTAATATGGGAGGTGTCTGATTTTGGGAGGTTACAAAAGCAATGCAGTGGAACCTCATGTAAGCAGACATCCTGGAGAATAAGCAGAGGTATGTCTGCTAATGGGAGGTGTCTGCTTATGGGAGGTGTCTGCTTTAATATGGGAGGTGTCTGATTTTGGGAGGTTACAAAAGCAATGCAGTGGAACCTCATGTAAGCAGACATCCTGGAGAATAAGCAGAGGTATGTCTGCTAATGGGAGGTGTCTGCTTATGGGAGGTGTCTGCTTTAATATGGGAGGTGTCTGATTTTGGGAGGTTACAAAAGCAATGCAGTGGAACCTCATGTAAGCAGACATCCTGGAGAATAAGCAGAGGTATGTCTGCTAATGGGAGGTGTCTGCTTATGGGAGGTGTCTGCTTTAATATGGGAGGTGTCTGATTTTTGGGAGTTACAAAAGCAATGCAGTGGAACCTCCTGTAAGCAGACATCCTGGAGAATAAGCAGAGGTATGTCTGCTAATGGGAGGTGTCTGCTTATGGGAGGTGTCTGCTTTAATATGGGAGGTGTCTGATTTTGGGAGGTTACAAAAGCAATGCAGTGGAACCTCCTGTAAGCAGACATCCTGGAGAATAAGCAGAGGTATGTCTGCTAATGGGAGGTGTCTGCTTATGGGAGGTGTCTGCTTTAATATGGGAGGTGTCTGATTTTGGGAGGTTACAAAAGCAATGCAGTGGAACCTCATGTAAGCAGACATCCTGGAGAATAAGCAGAGGTATGTCTGCTAATGGGAGGTGTCTGCTTAGATTATATTTATTATTATATATATAAGTAGAATAGAGATAAATAGGTGCTAATGTTCAACGATGAACTCCCAATAAAAGGATCCTCCAGGATTCACAGTCTGCACTCCAATATGTATAAGTAGCATAAGGATTCAGTAGAAGAGGCAGGCAACTTCTGATTGTCCAACAAGTTTAATTTAAACGTTTCGGCCCTTCGGCCTTCTTCAGTTAAAAAGTAAAAATATAAAATGGTAAAATGGTAAAATATGACACAAAATGTAAGGTCTATATATACTAGATATGTACAATGGTCCTACAATGAGGTTATGTAATCTAAGCTGAATTGAAGGAGGACAAAGAACCTTAAAGAAATACTAGCGCCTTCTAAGCTTAAATCTGAAAATTCCACGCTTGTCGAACCGAAGTGTTTTAAGTGTTCCAAGAAATGCGACCTTTGTAAGAATTTTCTCTCAGAATCCAAATCTTTTAAAAGCGCTTCTACAGGTCGCATCTATAAGATTAAAGAAGCTATTTCTTGCACTTCTACTAATGTTATATATTTAATTTCTTGCACTAAATGCAATTTACAGTATGTAGGTTCCACCTCCAATCAATTCAAAGTCAGGTTCCGAAACCATAAATCAGCTATGCTTACAAACAAAAAGACCTGCGAAGTCGCTATTCATTATAATAGTAGTGCGCATAACTTAAATGACTTTCAATTTATATGTATAGAGCAAATTAACTCCACTTTTAATGTAGACAAAAAACTCTTAACTAGAGAAGCCTATTGGGCTGCACAACTGCACACGTTACGCCCTTATGGCCTTAATAAAAGACAGGAATTTAGATCGAAGAATAGAATACATTATAGTTCATAAATAACTTATTTCTGCTTACATTGTATAGTACTATTATCTCTTTCAATTCAGCTTAGATTACATAACCTCATTGTAGGACCATTGTACATATCTAGTATATATAGACCTTACATTTTGTGTCATATTTTACCATTTTACCATTTTATATTTTTACTTTTTTACTGAAGAAGGCCGAAGGGCCGAAACGTTTAAATTAAACTTGTTGGACAATCAGAAGTTGCCTGCCTCTTCTACTGAATCCTTATGCTACTTATTATTATATATATATATATATTTATTATTATTATATTGGGGGTGTCCTTAGTGGTGGTTCAATAAATTGTATTATAACAGATGGAATGTTGTTGTTGTTGTCACAACAGGGGGAGGAAGGGGAGGAGAAGTAGGGGAGGAGGAGGAGGGAGGGGGAGGAGCGTAGAGGAGGGAGGAGGGAAGAGGAGTGAAGAGGAGAAGGAAGAGGAGGAGAAATAGGGAGGAGGAAGAGAGGAGCAGGAAGAGGAGAAGGAGAAGCAGGAGAAGGAGAAGGAGGAGAAGGAGGGAGGAGGAGGGAAGAGTAGGAGGGAAGAGTAGGAGGAGGAGGATGGAAAAGGAGCAGCAGGAGGAGAAGAGATGAGCAGTAGGAGGAGTAGGAGGAGTTAGGAGTAGGAGGAGAAATAATATTTGAGGAGGGAAACTTCACTCATCAAAGATGATTTTCAAGAGGGTCCTCAAAATAAATACAAAAGAAAAATGAATAAAAGAAAATATTAAAAGGAGTAAAATATTTTATTATCTTACCTTTTCCAATAGACTCTCAAGTGTAGAGATATCATGTTCACTTTGTTCAATTTGTAATCTATTGATATAAACAAAACATTCTTCAGCTCAAGCCAGTCAGGGTCTGTTATACACGTAGTTATACACGTAGTTATACATGTATACAGCTGTGGAGAATTCTTTTGGCTTTTAACATTTTTGCTTTTTACTATTACCCAAAATGTTTCAAGCTGGTCCAGTGTGAATACTAATATTTGTATAGGTAATAGGACTACATGCTGTCCAATTTGGAAATAATTGGATGAAAAAAATTCCGAGGACTGCCAAAATTGGACAAGGCCGTAGGCCGAGTCCAATTTGGCAGTCAGAGGAATTTTTTGAATTCAATTATTTCCAAATTGGACAGGCATGTAGTCCTGTTACTTGTTAATTATATCATATGTATTTTCTTCAGAAAAGTCCATACGAAAACTATTTTCTTAAGAAACGTCCATACGGAAACTATCCAAATTAATAATTTGGACAGTTTGAAAAATATGAAAATAATACCATAGGTGCTTGTATGGGATTATAGATGATACAATTAATATCTAAATTGACTCCTCAAACGGATGTCTTAGCTAAATGATCGTGTTCTCCACAGGATGTCCATTGCGATAAAGTCTGAGTCATTCTACCATGACATGATTGACATGAACCTATTTGAATCACGCTAAAAACACAGCAAAAACACAGGACAACGATAATTCATAAAGCTATTTTGTACATCTCTAAAGCAGTACAAAGAAACAGAAATGGTTTTGACTGAGTAGTTTTAGAAATAACATTATAGGAGCGGGAGGGTGAGAGGTCATAAAAGCGCTTGTCATCATCTGCATTGTCTTCAATATACAAAATTAAATTCTCTAAATTTTGTCAAATTTGGCACATAATTCACCAGGTTTACTAGGCCCAAGGATAGCCTTGATAGCAACAAATTAAAGCATCGATAGGATATTCTTCTTAGCAATTCATATGAAGACGAGGAAGAGAACTTTGAGGCCAAGAAAGACAAAAACTCACAACACTGAAGAGTGAAGTTCAAAAGATCCAGAGCTCAAGGAAGTTCGGGTAAAATCGTCTCATAATTCTCACCTAAAACGCGGAGAATCCTTCAGGCACTCATCAAAGTCCACCGGCTGTTTCATCACCTTTCTATCCATGGCTTTATTGATAGCATTGAGGGTCGTAAAAAGGTTTCCTAGGCAGGAATTGTTAGCTTCATTCTTGTCATCCATCAGCCGCCATCTTGAAAACGCGATCCTTGCCTTCACAATTGGACACCAGTCTTTAGCACTTTCTCGTCATTTTGCAACACAGGGAGCCCGTTACAGTTGCCCTCGCTTTTCGGCCAAACTGTTTACTGTTTTTCGGACCATCTCAATGCCCAAGTCTAAGATTACAGACGGTTATTTTTGTGTTTCTACGCAATCTCGTCCCCAGAGCCTGCGTTACTTTCGGCCAGCGACGAGAACGTAGGCTCTGGCATAATCCATTTTTGAGACAATTTGATTGGCTATTCCATTTTAGAAACTACGCACGCGCAAGATTCCGGAAATGAAATATATCCAATGAAAGTTGTCAAAACAACCCGGTGTCCCAACTTCCGTTCAAAACAAAAATTAACATTTTTCAACGGTTTCATTGACATGTTATTTTAAACATGTCGCCTCGATCTGCAATATTAAAATATCTCAGCACAGAGAAAAATCCAGTTTATCTAAGCTTATATGTATCTCGAAGGCGGTGCCAATCGAGGTGCTTACGAAGGCGAAAGATTCAAAAGAAATACATTTGAAGGAGAGACAACAATAACTAGAGAAGATGAAGATGATAGATTCAAATAATTAACTGATATGTAAAGTAGACACGAGTAAATATAAACCCGTAGGAAGAACTGTTCGCATATCCTTCTGCTGTAAAACCACTGCTTTTAATAAAGACTTCAGATACTGCGCTTCTTTCACTGTTGTATCTTCTTTACCAAGTGCTTTTAAAGCGTACTCTATTCCCTAATGAAACCTTTCGAAGGATTCCACTGAAACTGAATCGACAATTTGAATCGACAACAACCAACTGCCCAGCTAACTTGCGCATGCGCTCTAAAACCGGAAGAACAAGAAATCCTGTTCCCAAAAATGGATTATGCCAGAGCCTACGTTCTCGTCGCTGGCCGAAAGTAACGCAGGCTCTGGGGACGAGATTGGGCAGTTGGTTGTTGTCGATTCAAATTGTCGATTCAGTTTCAGTGGAATCCTTCGAAAGGTTTCATTAGGGAATAGAGTACGCTTTAAAAGCACTTGGTAAAGAAGATACAACAGTAAAAGAAGCGCAGTATCTGAAGTCTTTATTAAAAGCAGTGGTTTTACAGCAGAAGGATATGCGAACAGTTCTTCCTACGGGTTTATATTTACTCGTGTCTACTTTACATATCAGTTAATTATTTGAATCTATCATCTTCATCTTCTCTAGTTATTGTTGTCTCTCCTTCAAATGTATTTCTTTTGCCGGAATCTTTCGCCTTCGTAAGCACCTCGATTGGCACCGCCTTTCAGTTGCTAGCCTAAAGAATATTAGATTTACGATCGACATATGTTCTTTGAATAACCATCACTCTTAAGCTTCGTGTAAATTTTGAGCTTCGTTTGAAAACTTCTCAAGACACTTCGAGATACATATAAGCTTAGATAAACTGTATTTTTCTCTGTGCTTAGATATTTTAATATTGCAGATCGAGGCGACATGTTTAAAATAACATGTCAATGAAACCGTTGAAAAATGTTAATTTTTGTTTTGAACGGAAGTTGGGACACCGGGTTGTTTTGACAACTTTCATTGGATATATTTCATTTCCGGAATCTTGCGCGTGCGTAGTTTCTAAAATGGAATAGCCAATCAAATTGTCTCAAAAATGGATTATGCCAGAGCCTACGTTCTTCGCCGCTGGTCGAAAGTAACGCAGGCTCTGGGGACGAGATTGGTTTCTACGCCAAATCTGCAAGTGGTCACCATAGCGCATGCGCATGCTAATCTTCTCTGTATCGTTCCAATTTTTGAGTATACAGAAGTTGTGGTCAGCAGCTTATCAACGAAATTCAAGATGGCAGACGTACGTAACGATAAATCAAATCACCAGCAGCATTCAAAAAGGATTTTGCCGTGCTCCCTTGCTCGAGCCAGTCGAGTCGTTCATTAATACTGCTTAGTAAACATGCAAATATCCTAGAGAATACTTTTTGGCCTTGCAATTCTGTCTGAAAGTGTATTTCTAACAGATGTCTGTGGCTTAACTCGATCGTAATTTTATTGAGTTTGTGAAATCGTTTCTTGCAAGGTAATCGAAATGTGCTTCGCCATGCAGCTGTCAGCTAGGAGTGTGAGTGTTGAAGCTAATTACGTATGTATGCTCTACTGAGTTACGCAACGAGTGACTTAAGACTGACTTGCTAGAATTTGTTACCTGCGATATGTAAGATAGAAAAATCGAAAATGTTCATACTATGTCAGAAGAAAGCCCTTAGGAAACCTAACACAATGGTATGAGTTTGATGTCCAAACGAAATTTTCTCGGTGATTTTTGAGGAAATTTCATATTCGGGGGTTCGTGGCGTGTTTGGCGGGTCACGAAGGGCGGTTTTCAGAGAGGCTTAAAATACAACAAAATGATTATAGCTTATAAAGATTTTACCTTGATCAGATAAGTATCACTTCTAATTGGTGTTAGAATCATTACAAACAAGAAATCTGGAAACCCGAATTTTTTTCAAGTTTTTTAGCACAACCCATTTTCAGCATATTTGATCAGTTGCAAAATTAACAATTTTCGAGGCTTAAAAAACCCAATTGGTACATGCAATGGCCAAATAATTTTATACACCATGAATCAAGCATTATCCCAACTGCAATTTCACGAAATAAAATTCTTGGGCTCTTTAAAATCCAAATGCTCTAGAGCACCTAATGTTCGCACCACTTTCACAAATCTTGTCATCTTTTGAAGCTAAAAATAGCATGTGAAATTGACAAATCGTTTCAAAACAATTCAAAATCTGGTCTCATTCAAACAAGCCACTTCATCTATAAAAAACTTGTTTTCAACTAAACAAAGATGATAGTAATGCAGTTATGGACATCCGAGTCAGTGAAACGCATCCCTGTGACACAAGTTCCATATCAGACGATTGAATCGCTAGAATACAAGTATAAAACATCCGTGATTATTAAATATGTAAGGGTTAGAGAATAACGCGAGTGCTTTATGGGATTTAGAGCTCCGAGCAGCAGATAGAAGGCCACGAGGCGCGTAGCGCCGAGTGGCCCTTCTATCAATGCGAGGCGCTCTAAATTCCATAAAGCACGAGTGTTTATTCTCTAACCGTTTTAGAATATAGTCATACTCACGAGAGTATTATTTGGCTGCATGTATGTTGCTTTCCCAAAGGAATACTGATTTCAAATGCACATACGCTTATGCAAAGCTGTTCAGTTGTGTGTGACTTCAGTGGAGTGAAGATGAATATCCGAAGCTTGAGACTTTTAAATACGAAGCTTGCAACGCTAGAAATTACGGATATTTGTTGTGGAAATGAAGAGCAGAAATCTCAAAGTTTCTTCAAACCAGTTAGAACGGACGAAATTGAAAAACGAGAGAAATAATGAACACCAAAGAAAACTCAAGCACGATGTGGACATTTAATATATTGAAAGATTGGGCTACCTATATCGCAATAATCATACGGAGAACTTGGATGACTGATGAATATCCGTTCATCTACACTTCTTGTAGAACATGGAAAAACTCGTTTGTGATTTCATTTTGAAGAGTAAGTGACTCGCTACGTTTCTTTAGTGTTTTATAGTATAGCTATGATCTGTATTTCTGTATCAGTATTCATGTATAAATCTTCTGCTTAACGAATCCAAATAACTGTCGATTTATTGGATTATGATATAATATTTGAATAGTATTTAAAGATTAAGGCTAAGATTGTATTATAATATTTTTTGTATATAGTTTAGTACACGTTATATATTTTTATTTAGAGTGCAAATATTATATCCGTGAAATAAGCGCTAACATTTACGGTACTAATTAACATTTTACTAGTTTTACTACTAAGTAGACAACAATGATAAAGCATTTGGTGCTATTTATTAGTACGTACTATTTAGTTAGTCAACTATTTCATGGATATAATATTTGCACTCTAGTATTCTCTAAGTTAGTCATTAGTATTCCCTATATAGAGAATACTAATAAGGCTTTGTAACAAAAGAAAACAAAGAGCTTTATTAGTATTCTCTATATAGAGAATACTAATGAGTCCATTGTTAAAGCCCTATTAGTTACTTTATGAGATATAGAGCGCACAAATGCTGGGCGCTGATTGGTCGAGTGAGTATGACTATATTCTAAGTACCTGATAAAGCCTATTAGTATAAACAAACTAGTGGTCTATCACATATCTTGCAATCTGATTGGCTACTCTACTAGGTAGGGGTCTAATAGTGATAGTCCCCTAGTAGCGAATCACCATGGTAACCATTGGCCATGAAAGATGAAGCAAGATGGCGGACAAACCCGATGGTTGTTTTTTTGCTAAAAGAGCTAAAATAGACCGAGAAACAAATCTCAAGAGCAAGAAATGGAAAAAGCACATAAATATAGACATCTCATTGACAATTCAAGCAAGTTTTCTTTGGCTGACACTGCAGAAACTGAGCGAGAAACGATCGTTAAAGTTGAAGATTTTTCGTGCCGATTTTTCAACTTTTAAAACTGAGCGAAGACAAAGTCAAATGGAGTACTGATAGTGATAAAGGTAATAAACGAAGGCTACACCACTCTTGACTCGTGTTTTGTTCATTTGTTATTTGATTTATGAAAGTTTTTCAACAAAAGAACCAACTTTTCTGGTTTAGTTTTAACTAAACAGCTCGATTTAGTTCAGCCAAATGTGTACTTATGACTAGCATAAACAGGTTGGTCAGTTAACACAGGGAGCCCATTCATGCGGGAAATAACCACGGGAGAAAAACTAGGTCAAACCGCTGAATGCAAGCCAATGGACAAAATAAACCTATGTAAGAGGCATACTGTATAACGCCGACTGGACTGAGATTATCATGGACTGGACTGGACTGGACTGGTAGAGTCCGCGGACTCTGAATTTGAAGCTTTATCGGAATCTGATCTTGATAACTGAACGGCGTAGAATCCCCGGGCGTAGAATGGGCAGCGATTCATAGCCTGTGAAATTATTATGAAGCTCACATAGCTTTGCTTCAAGTCTAAACCGAAGGATCTTGTCCTAGCCTTCGTCCTTTGTAGTAGACTTGTAGTTGTCCCTCGTTCCTACGGAGCCCCGTAAGGGCCATCAACAAACAATAATTTCGTGGAAGAATATCGCGCGATACTGTGTTTCTATCGCGCGATACTTTGTTATTATCGCGCGATAATTCGTTGTAATCTCGCGATAATTCGTTGTTATTGTGCGATAATTCGTTGTTATCGCGTGATACTGTGTTTGTGCGATACTTTGTTATTATCGCGCGATAATTCGTTGTTATCGCGCGATAATTCGTTGTTATCGCGCGATAATTCGTTGTTATCGCGCGATAATTCATTGTTATCACGCGATACTTATCGCGCGATAATGATAATGATTGTATATGTAATACGTTACTTATTCGACATGTCAGCAGACAACATGGTGGCGAACACACTTGTTCGAACTTCTTCGTTGTACATTTCTTGTACTTCCCTCTATAAATATTGCTTTACAAGGGTACAGGAAATTATAATAAAAGATAAAGAATGAATGAAGAAAGGAAATGAAAAACTATGAAAATAAAGTAAAAATATATTTTGTGTGTGTGTAGACAGGGGAGGGGAGGGTCTAAAAGTTTGTACCGGTAACGTACTTGTCAGAGCTACATTACATATTTCTGAACTTTCCAGTCTTTGTAATTACAGTTTATGAAGCAAAAAAAATCATTGTAAACTAAATATATATATTAAATTTTACACCACCCGCCTAGATTAGCTTAATTGCTAAAGGGGGACTGTTCACAGTCTATAGAAACACAGTATCACGCGATATTCTTACATGAAATTATTATTTGTTGATGGCCCTTACGGGGCTCCGTAGGAAAAAGGGACAACTACAAGTCACACTACAAGTGGTTTATTCAAAACAAAGACTTGCTTACATTACAATTACAATGAATGGCTTTACACGATTAAGCATGGCGTGGCTAGGGAGTAGCTACTTTTTTCACATTTCTATTTGTATTTGTAATTGTATTTCAATTAAGTGTCCCCGATTAGTGTACTACTTGTCGTACGCTAGAAGTTTGCGACACGTTAATAAAGTTTATGTATGTATGTAGCGTTGGAGTCGTGGACACATTTCTTTGTCGACCTGGTGCCTATACGTAGGAAATCCATCCTGACACACCAAAAACCTAATGCCTTTCGGTTTAGACTTGAAGTAAAGCTATGTGAGCTTCATAATAATTTCACAGGCTATGAATCGCTGCCCATTCTACGCCCGGGGATTCTACGCCGTTCAGTTATCAAGATCAGATTCCGATAAAGCTTCAAATTCAGAGTCCGCGGATTCTACCAGTCCAGTCCAGTCCAGTCCAGTCCATGATAATCTCAGTCCAGTCGGCGTTATACAGTATGCCTCTTACATAGGTTTATTTTGTCCATTGGCTTGCATTCAGCGGTTTGACCTAGTTTTTCTCCCGTGGTTATTTCCCGCATGAATGTTTATTTCCCGCATGAATTGTGTTAACTGACCAGCCTGTTCACTGCTGGGCCAGTAAATGAATGCACGAAACCCAAGTCACTCTTCACGGCTACATTATTTTTCTGACGTACGGATATGTGTCTAATAGGCTTTATCAGGTACATATTTAATAATCACGGATGTTTTATACTTGTATTCTAGCGATTCAATCGTCTGATATGGAACTTGTGTCACAGGGATGCGTTTCACTGATGTCCATAACTGCATTACTATCATCTTTGTTTAGTTGAAAACAAGTTTTTTATAGATGAAGTGGCTTGTTTGAATGAGACCAGATTTTGAATTGTTTTGAAACGATTTGTCAATTTCACATGCTATTTTTAGCTTCAAAAGATGACAAGATTTGTGAAAGTGGTGCGAACATTAGGTGCTCTAGAGCATTTGGATTTAAGAGCCCAAGAATTTTATTTCGTGAAATTGCAGTTGGGATAATGCTTGATTCATGGTGTATAAAATTATTTGGCCATTGCATGTACCAATTGGGTTTTTTAAGCCTCGAAAATTGTTAATTTTGCAACTGATCAAATATGCTGAAAATGGGTTGTGCTAAAAAACTTGAAAAAAATTCGGGTTTCCAGATTTCTTGTTTGTAATGATTCTAACACCAATTAGAAGTGATACTTATCTGATCAAGGTAAAATCTTTATAAGCTATAATCATTTTGTTGTATTTTAAGCCTCTCTGAAAACCGCCCTTCGTGACCCGCCAAACACGCCACGAACCCCCGAATATGAAATTTCCTCAAAAATCACCGAGAAAATTTCGTTTGGACATCAAACTCATACCATTGTGTTAGGTTTCCTAAGGGCTTTCTTCTGACATAGTATGAACATTTTCGATTTTTCTATCTTACATATCGCAGGTAACAAATTCTAGCAAGTCAGTCTTTTAAAATTCTGCAAGTAATACATGTAGGCTAAAACTACTTCTGTATGATGATACAAGCTATTAGGTTTCACATTTAAAATCTATCAAAACAGCTTTATTAAGAAGCCCAAGTTCACGCTAGTAGAGCGTCTAGTTTAGTTTAGGTTAGAGGGCCACAAGTTTATCAGTCTGAGACTGTTTAGTGTCACCCTCATAAAATAAAGTCTTTTGATTTGATTTGATTTGAAGTCTAAAAAAATTATAAGCGCCCGGGAAGCTAAATCGAGCATTTACGGTAAGCTTAATTATAAGTTTATTAACCCTAATTTTCAAATTGTAAAACTCAAGGTATAAATAAAGATATTGTTGTTGTTGTTGTTGTTGTTGTTGTTGTTGTTGTTGTTGTTGTTGTTGTTGTTGTTGTTGTTGTTGCGGACATTATCAGCCGATATACCAGTAAGCCAGAAAGGGGTTTATTTATTTTATAACCCTTCGATAAATCAACGTACGTCTTCTGTAAATAAAACACTTAGCTCGGAAAAAACACATGCTTTTCATATTTTGTTTCACTTTTTCGTGTTTTTCGAAAAACTAGACGCTTTAATAAGCGTTCACTCGTGCCCTGGTGCGATTGAGCACTGGGATGCACTGCAGCACGAAAGACGTGATACTTATGGGTCTCCAACTTCCATTCGTGAGGGACTTGAGCTGTGAAGAACGAAGAGATATACCAGCAAGCCAGAAAGGGGTTTATTTATTTTATAATTCGCCCGCCTTCGATAAATTTTCTACGTACGTCTTTTGTAAATTAAATAAAACACTCGACTCGGAAAAACCACATTCATTGCTGCTGCATATTTTGTAGACTTTATTTTCGGACTGCATTGTCTACCAAAACCTTTATTTCCAGGTCACTCGCCAAAACCTTAGACAACAGCAGTCCTAACAACACGAAAAAGTCAACAAAAGATGCAATGAATGTGGTTTTTCCGAGCCGATGTGTTCAGTTATTTACAGAAAAAGTTTCGCCATCTTTCAGCCAGCCGAGGATATTATCAGCCGATATATACCAGTCGCCAGAAGGGGTTTATTTACTACATGTACTGATACCCATAAAACAAATGGCAGGGATGCTCGTCGAACCGGCTTTTTGAAGTTACTGAAATCGCAGTTTGGTACCAGTCTACGTAATTGGCGCACTAAAGGTAGAAAAACAAGCAGGATTAGGAATTGAGAGGAGAAAGGGCCGGGTCGAGAAAGGAAGCGGTGCATGGAGGAAGGAAAAGATATAGCTTCCGTCTCCTCCTCCCATCCTCTCTTCCCATTAATTCCTCCTCGATCTCCCAGGCCCCCTTTTCCACCATCGACAAGTGCCCGCATTTTGGGCTCCCTGATATCGACCATTAACAACGTCAACCTGCAAGTCTAATTATACTTACTTACGTACTTTTATAAGGCAGGATATAAAAGCTCGAGGGGTATCATGGGCGTTTTCGGGTAGAGGTGTGGTGCCGCAAGACACCTCACAACGGGTGAAAATTGAATTTAGCGGGCCACAAATGCATGCATTTACCCTGAGTCCTGAGCCCTGCCATGCTCATTTTTCAATAAATATTTCATTAGGCTATATCAGTAACTCATATTTTTTATTGTAGTTGCTTCGCTCGGGCGCAAATGATACAACTCGGGCCACATAAAAATAAACAATATGCCCTCCAAAAGTCACATTATATTGTCCTATTCAACTCAGTTTCATCATATTTGTGACTGGCATTCTTCGCTGGACCTGGACCTGGACCTGGACCTGGACCTGGACCTGGACCTGGACCTGGACCTGGACCTGGACCTGGACCTGGACCTGGACCTTAAAAGCTTAATTAAAAGCTGAACCTTGGTATATCACGTACTATCCTTTACTTTTTGTTGGTTTGTTAGGTTGGTGCTTCCTCTCTTCGCAGTCTCACTCCATTGCAGATTCGCGACGCCGAACAAAAAAGAATACGGGCTGTGTTTTTCAACTCGTGCCGGCCAAAGGCCTGGGCACGAGTAAAAAATTATACAAAAAGTCCAGTGCAACAGACCAGTCCAAAAGTCCAGTCCAAAAGTCCAGTCCAAAAGTCCAGTCCAAAAGTCCAGTCCAAAAGTCCAGTGCAAAAGTCCAATCCAGCTAACTAGTCCAGTATTTACATCAAACCATGTCTACACTGAAATTCAAGCTGCTCAGGGTCACTTAATTCCCGTGAATTTTTCAAATAACTATAGTATAGTACTAATCGGAGACAACTGTAAAACATGGAACATTTATCTGCAGAAAGCGGTGAACACTATCACAAACGCCTACAAGTATTCAGAGAGAAATCTGGAGAATTTCACAAAACGATGAACATCCTACGTCTTCATCTTCCACCTTATATAAGAAAACAACTCCAAACACTGAAGTCGTGATGACAAGTTCAATGTACTGAGCGTCGGTAGTGGAGATGGAGCTTTCGACTTGGAAGTGCTGCAAATAGTCGAGGATGAGCTGCAAAGAGATGCGAAGTACCGAGACATGAAGATATTCAACCGTGCTATTGAACCAAACCTCTATCACATCAGCCTTTACAAGAAAGCCATCGAAAACTTGCCAAACAAAACTACCTTTGATCTTCGTACTCAAACATTCGAACAATACACACAAGAACAAGAACTAAGCAGCAAAGAAGAACCGACACCAAAGTTCGACTTGGTCCATTTCATTCACAGTATCTATTACGTAGATATTGAGCAAGTTCTAAAGCACTGCCTTGAAAAAGAAGTACGAGAGAACGGGCAAGTGTTGGTGGTTGTCGAGGGAAAAGATTTGATAGCTCTTGTATATAATACAGCTAATCAGCATCTTACTCCAGAATTGGATATACGACTGAATCTAGCTGAAGAATCACTTCCAGACCAAGTCATAAAGATTGCTGTCAAGAATGGATGGAAGTACGAGATGTTCACACAAGAGTACGAGATAGATGTTACTGAAGTGGTTGATGAAGACTCTATCAAAGGGAATCTGTTACTTGACTTCATGACTCAGCTTGCCAACTTTCGTGCCACGGCTGAAAAAGCGCATATTGAGCAGATGTTGTCAGTAGTGCGCGACCAGACGACAGTTAGAGATGGAAAGCGTCTGGGAAAGAAGATTGATGTTGTTCTTGTTATAACCAAGTACTGAAACTGAACGCGCGCGGGTCCGTATACGTACCTTACATATATAAACTTCCGCGAACTTTATCATTTCCAGATACAACAAGTAGTTGATTTCGACTGACAGAAGCTTAAAAACGGGCTTCCTGTGGAATGCAGAAACTAGTAATCCAGTATATAGGTCACGGTTTCAAACTCCTTCTGGAACTCGGTTTATTCATGTTACTGCTGGATCACCAGACTACTGGTGTCAGGCGAAGCTGTTGGTCGATATAATAATAATAATAATAATAATAATAATAACTTTATTTCAGTGTCAATGTATTTAGTTTATACAACTAATTGGGGACACTACAATAAATAAATAATTTTAAAATATATAATATTAATAGGACTATAAATAGGAAATTAATACTAATTAATTTTTTTTTTTAAATATCTTAAAACTCATATGTTATATGTATAAAAAATAAAAACTGAATAAAAAAATAAAAACTGAGAAGTTCATTACAATCGGAGTGCAGTACTCGTCTCTTTGAAGGTAGCCTAACTGAACTTTTACTTCTATTGCATGGTTTTGTTTTGTTTTATGAAATATGCAAATAAAAACAACGAAATGTTCAAAATAATCAGTACAATTCAATAGAAAAACATTAAGCACAATGTCTACTACTTATAAGTCCACATTTGCATACGTCCACTCTTGAACTTGAAAATGACGGATGTCATGTCGACATCGAAACGTCGTTCGTTCCTATCGCTAGTTTTTATTATTAAATGTTTAGGAGTTAATTAAACAATAATTAATAGCAATTAATTAGAGTGCAATTTAGAAAAGCTAGAAACTAAATATCTAATTAGTACTAAATAGCACTAATGAAACAATAGAAAACAATAGAAATAGGACTATTTAGTACTATTTAAAGTTAGTACTATTTCGATCACACTTTTCTAATTTGCACTCTAGCATCGTAGATATAGTGAGAACAATAGTGTAATCAGAATTAACAAAAAATGACATATATAATCAGCGTGCTAATATCATGTATGTTTGTTTTATGTGAAGAAATCGAGAGAGAACCGTAACTAACAAATGAACCTTTTCTTAACAATACATGGTATGACATTCAAGCGTCTTTTCACTTTGTCATATACAGTTTGATTTTATTACCGATCACCTAAAATCTTCTGCCTGCGATTGATTTTATATCTTAATTCCTCTTCTGATCGTTCTGGTAATTGACAATTGTTATTGCTACGCGTGCTATAGTGCTAAGCGTGCTATAGTGCTAAGCGTGCTATAGTGCTACGCGTGCTATAGTGCTAAGCGTGCTATAGTGCTAAGCGTGCTATAGTGCTACGCGTGCTATAGTACTACGCGTGCTATAGTGCTACGCGTGCTATATTGCTACGCGTGCTATAGTACTACGCGTGCTATAATGCTACGCGTGCTATATTGCTACGCGTGCTATAGTACTACGCGTGCTATAACGCTACGCGTGCTATATTGCTACGCGTGCTATAGTGCTACGCGTGCTATAGTACTACGCGTGCTATAATGCTACGCGTGCTATATTGCTACGCGTGCTATAGTGCTACGCGTGCTATAGTGCTACGCGTGCTATAGTGCTACGCGTGCTATAGTGCTACGCGTGCTATAATGCTACGCGTGCTATATTGCTACGCGTGCTATATTGCTACGCGTGCTATAGTACTATGCGTGCTATAATGCTACGCGTGCTATAGTGCTACGCGTGCTATAGTGCTACGCGTGCTATAGTGCTACGCGTGCTATATTGCTACGCGTGCTATAGTGCTACGCGTGCTATAGTGCTATAATGCTACGCGTGCTATAATGCTACGCGTGCTATATTGCTACGCGTGCTATAGTGCTACGCGTGCTATAGTGCTATAATGCTACGCGTGCTATAATGCTACGCGTGCTATCAGTGCTACGCGTGCTATAGTGCTACGCGTGCTATAGTGCTACGCGTGCTATAGTGCTACGCATGCTATAATGCTACGCGTGCTATATTGCTACGCGTGCAATAGTGCTACGCGTGCTATATTGCTACGCGTGCTATAGTGCTACGCGTGCTATAGTGCTACGCGTGCTATCAGTGCTACGCGTGCTATAGTGCTACGCGTGCTATAATGCTACGCGTGCTATCAGTGCTACGCGTGCTATAGTGCTACGCGTGCTATCAGTGCTACGCGTGCTATAGTGCTACGCGTGCTATATTGCTACGCGTGCTATAATGCTACGCGTGCTATATTGCTACGCGTGCTATAGTGCAACGCGTGCTATGGTGCTATATTGCTACGCGTGCTATAGTGCTACGCGTGCTATAGTGCTACGCGTGCTATAGTGCTATATTGCTACGCGTGCTATAATGCAACGATTGCTATATTGCTACGCGTGCTATAGTGCTACGCGTGCTATAGTGCTACGCGTGCTATATTGCTACGCGTGCTATAGTACTACGCGTGCTATAGTGCTACGCGTGCTATAATGCTACGCGTGCTATATTGCTACGCGTGCTATAATGCTACGCGTGCTATATTGCTACGCGTACTATATTGCTACGCGTTCTATAGTGCTACGCGTGCTATAATGCTACGCGTGCTATATTGCTACGCGTGCTATAATGCTACGCGCGCTATAATGCTACGCGTGCTATCAGTGCTACGCGTGCTATAGTGCTACGCGTGCTATAGTGCTACGCGTGCTATAATGCTACGCGTGCTATCAGTTCTACGCGTGCTATAGTGCTACGCGTGCTATAGTGCTACGCGTGCTATAGTGCTACGCGTGCTATAGTGCTACGCGTGCTATAGTGTGTTCCGCGTGATACAGTGCTACGTGTGATAAAGTGTGCTATTTTTCTATTTTACCATAGTACGATATTGTTCATTCATAAAGTGTCATCCATTTTTGTTTTCATGGCAACAAAATCCAATTCTACCAACATAACAGATATAACTGAGTGAAACCATACGCAACACATACCCAAAATCAGAACTACAAAGCAATAGGAGCTACATGCAAGTCTACAGGAGCTACAGAGCCACAGAGCTACAGGAGCTACAGAGCTACAGAGCTACAGAGCTACAGAGCTGCAGAGCTACAGAGCTACAAGAGCTACAAAGCTACAAGAGCTACAGAACTATACAGAGCTACAGAGCTACAGAGCTACAAGAGCTACAGAGCTACAGAGCTACAAGAGCTACAAGAGCTACAAGAGCTACAGAGCTAAAGATCTACAGAGCTACAGAGCTACAGAGCTACAGAGCTACAAGAGCAACAGAGTTACAGAGCTACAAGAGCTACAGAGCTACAGAGCTACAGAGCTACAAGAGCTACAGAGCTACAGAGCTACAAGAACTACAGAGCTACAGAGCTACAGATCTACAGAGTTACAGAGTTACAGAGCTACAAGAGCTACAGAGCTACAGATCTACAGAGCTACAGAGCTACAGAGCTACAGAGCTACAGAGCTACAGAGCTACAGAGCTACAGAGCTACAGAGCTACAGAGCTACAGAGCTACAGAGCTACAAGTGCTACAGAGCTACAGAGCTACAGAACTACAGAGCTACAAGAGCTACATAGCTACATAGCTACATAGCTACAGAGCTACAAAGATACAAGAGCTACAGAGCTACAAGAGCTACAAAGATACAAGAGCTACAGAGCTACGAGAGCTACAGAGCTACAAAGCTACAGAGCTACAGAGCTACAGAGCTACAAGAGCTACAAGAGCTACAAGAGCTACAAGAGCTACAGAGCTACAAGAGCTACAAAGCTACAAGAGCTACAGAGCTACAGAGCTACAGAGCTACAGAGCTACTGAGCTACAGAGCTGACAGAGCTACAAGAGCTACAGAGCTACACAGCTACAGAGCTACAGAGCTACAGCGCGCTACAAGAGCTACAGAGCTACAGAGCTACAGAGCTACATGAGCTACAGAGCTACAAGAGCGCCTACAGCGATACAGAGCTACAGAGCTACAGAGCTACAGAGCTACAGAGCTACAGAGCTACAGAGTTACAGCGCTACAGAGCTACAGAGCTACAAGAGCTACAAGAGCTACAGAGCTACAAGAGCTACAGAGCTACAGAGCTACAGAGCTACAGAGCTACAAGTGCTACAGCGCTACGGAGATACAGAACTACAGAGCTACAAGAGCTACAGAGCTACAGAGCTACAGAGCTACAGAGCTACAAGAGCTACAAGAGCTACAGAGCTACAGAGCTGCAGAGCTACAAAGCTACAGAGCTACAGAGCTACAAGAGCTACAGAGCTACAGAGCTACAGAGCTACATGAGCTACAGGGCTACAAGAGCTATACAGCGCTACAGAGCTACAGAGCTACAAGAGCTACAGAGCTACAGAGCTACATGAGCTACAGAGCTACAAGAGCTACAGCGCTACAGAGCTACAGAGCTACAGGGGCTACGGGAGCTACAGGGGCTACGGGAGCTACAGGGCTATAGGGCGATATACTGAGTCCAAAAGTCCAGTCCATAAGGCCAGTCCAAAAGTCCAGTCTAAACTGAGGGTGTCCTGCAGACGGTCAGCGGTACTCCGCTACACTGACCGTCTGAAAATCAGGCTACCGGGTCCACTCTACAACTGTAAAACATGGAGCATTTATCTTCAGAAAGCGGTGAATATTATCACAAACGCCTACAAATCTTCAAAGAGAGATCTGGAGAATGTGCCAAAACGAGGGACACCAGTCCTAAGTCATTATATTCATCGTCCACCTTATGTTTGGATGAAGCCGTCATATGGGTTAATTTTTTACCTCGGCTCGGTGTAACTGAAACCTCACAACTGACGTAATTGCTTTTTTCTCTTCACTGCGTGTATCAACTCATTCGTTCTAAGTTCTAAAGATCTCTAAACCCTTTGCAGTACTAGTACTGGATTAATAAATCAATATCTCTAGCTATGAATTATTGTGGTTACTTTGAGCCTCATCGAGCCCTCTTTAATCAAGTACAGCAAATTTACCAAGCGCATGCGCTCTAGAACCCAGTTGGCGATTTGAGGTCAACGACGACGAACGGACTGCATTTTTAGAGTCGGGCCTTCCACATCTGCATGTCATGTGAAGTCGACAGATCTTGCAGTTCACATGCTCATATATATATATATATATATATATGGTGAACTGTTATAATAGCTGTCAAACGTGACCGATCATTCTCGCACCCAGAGCTCCTCGGTCAGCTCTGGGTACGAGAATGGTGCCGAGCGATTTTTCGAATCAGCCATCGGAGCGTTAGCGTGGTATAGTGCCATATCGTGCAGTCTGCGTTTTAAACCTACATCAATTCAAGCTGCCAGGTAACGTGATCAAACAATCGAAAACGTCTGTAAAACATGGAACATTTATCTGCAGAAAGCGGTGAACACTATCACAAACGCCTACAAGTATTCAGAGAGAAATCTGGAGAATATACCAAAACGATGGACATCCTACGTCTTCGTCTTCCACCTTATATAAGAAAACAACTCCAAACTAGTCATGGTCTTAATCAGTTCAATGTACTGAGCGTCGGTAGTGGAGATGGAGCTATCGACTTGGAAGTGCTGCAAATAGTTGAGGATGAGCTGCAAAGAGATGCGAAGTACCGAGACATGAAGATATTCAACCGTGCTATTGAACCAAACCTCTATCACATCAGCCTTTACAAGAAAGCCATCGAAAACTTGCCAAACAAAACTACCTTTGATCTACGTACTCAAACATTTGAAACAATACACGCAAGAACAATTAAGAACCGTCGACAACAAAGTTCGACTTGGTCCATTTCATTCACAGTATCTATTACGTAGATGTTGAGCAAGTTCTAAAGCACTGCCTTGAAAAAGAAGTACGAGAGAACGGGCAAGTGTTGGTGGTTGTCGAGGGAAAAGATTTGATAACTACTGTCTTGGCTATTCCTCATGTTACTCCAGAATTAACAATAGGAAAGCCTGAAGAATCATTTGCAGACCAAGTCATCAAGATTGCTGTCAAGAATGGATGGAAGTACGAGCTGTTCACACAAGAGTACGAGATAGATGTTACTGAAGTCTTTGATGAAGACTCTGTCAAAGGGAATCTTTTGCTCGACTTCTTTACACACATCATCAACTTTCGTGCCACGGCTGAAAAAGCGCATATATTGAGCAGGTGTTATCAGTAGTGCGCGACCAGACGGGAAAACACTAGATAGCAATGACCTAATAGCCTGCGTTGCATCCGAACAAACCCTAGTTTAGTCCGTCTGCGTAACAGCGACCCATATCGTGTTCTGAGACCCCCAACGGTCTTTCTGGATTTATAAAGTAGATGCTGATAGGCTCGTGATGATGCTCGTTCTAACGCGAATTCTCATTGGATCCTTAGCTCGACCTGCTCGAATTTCACTGTTCACGTGTTATTTGGAAATGTATTCATAACTTGTCAATGGGCTGTTGAAAATCTCTTATATTCCGATGTTTGCCGATAGGACATTCTCAATATGGAAGGCCTCGATCGATCGTGACAGTGCTTGTGACCTCCGTTACGGGAGACGTCTGAAACACATTTCTCAGGCTACACACACATAACGGCCGTCCCCTGAAGAGTTTAAATGAAGAAGGAAGCAGAGAAAGAGTTTGAAGTTCTAGACGGACGTTGCATTTTGGCTTTCGTTCGACTACAAAGAATAAAATACGGTCTGTTGTAAGTTTATTTCAGTACCGTAGTCTTAGGTGTCGAGGTGTGAGTCTGAGTTCCGGGGTCAGTTGAGTCAGTGAAGCAAGACACTTTCTTATCTACACACAAAACAGCCTTCTGAAACCAACGAATGTTAAATTTTCCTTATCCTGAAACTAAAAATATAGCCATTATCAAATCGAGCAGGGGACTGGGAACGAGTTTATTAGAATTAATGTAAGTATGAAATTAAGTTCATGACATGAAAGAGCATGTTGAAATTAGCATCTGTGCAAAGTTTGATGTGAATTGAGCGAATTCTGTCGGAATTATAAACTTTTGAAATTGTGTTGTCCAGCCAAAATTTTACAGTGAATGTATACGTATGGTTTGGATGGACAACATCAAAAATTTACAGAGTTTGTATGGGAAAATAGACATCTTTGATGCCCTCTAGCATCGTCAATCTTAAGCCGAAGTTCACCAAACTTTGCAGACAAGCTAAGTTTGGTCTGCTCTCTCAGAAAATGATGCCCATTTTTGCTAGTTTCTTATTGAATTAGTTTTACGGACTTGGTCCCAGTCCCCTGCTCGATTTGGTAATGGCTAATTTAACTACTGTTGACAATCTGAAATATATATTAAAAATACGTACAATCCATCGATCAATTCAAATCACAACGGTCGGTCGACCGGTTCAAAACATCCGGTACAAGAGATTGGATCGAGCTAAGGAGCCAATGAGAATTGGCGTTAGAACGAGCATCATCACGAGCCAATCAGCATCTACTTTATAAATCCAGAAAGACCGTTGGGGGTCTCAGAACACGATATGGGTCGCTGTTCCGTCTGCGCTTTTTTGCGTAAAAAAGCGGCTGTATTCGCAGGCTAGCTATGACCTAAACCAGGTCAAGATTTGAATAACAATAGGAACTATTGTACAACAATAGGAACTATTGTTAGATATGCCTCGTTCTACAAAGGACATGTCTTTGTAGAACGAGGCATCTATTGTTATTCAAATCTTGACCTGGTTTAGGTCATTGCTATCTAGTGCTTTCCGACCAGACGACAGTTAGAGATGGAAAGCGTCTGGGAAAGAAGATTGATGTTGTTCTTGTTATAACCAAGTACTGAAACTGAACGCGCGCGGGTCTGTATACGTACCTTACATATATAAACTCCGAACTTTATCATTTCTAGATACAACAAGTAGTTGATTTCGGCTGACAGAAGCTTAAAAACGGGCTTCCTGTGAAATGCAGAAACAAACTCCGTCTGGAACTCGGATTATTAATTAATGCGGTCCATATTCGGGCGATATCAGGGGGCGATATTAGCCGATATTGGCTACAGCCATGCAAAGTAATGATATGCAAATCAAATTAATGATTCGAAGCAAAACTCGGTTCCCACCCAAATTTCAGCCACAAAGCTATCGGTAAGCGACGTGTCACCCCGGCAGAGTTATTTTGAACCGATAACATGGAGTCGTCTATTAAAGATCGCTATTACATGGCCCATGACGTATTTCAAGAGAAATCTAACGAATCCTCAAAGAGTTCTGAACTCCTACGTCTTCATCTGCAACCCTTGGTAAGAAAAATACTCCAAACAAGTCGTGGTCTTGATCACTTCAACATCTTTGGTGTCGGTAGTGGTGATGGAGCCGTGGATATAGCAATCCTTAAAATAGTCCATGAAGAGCTGCAGAGAGACGACAAGTACCAAGACCTGAAGATATTCAACCGTTCAGTTGAACCAAGTGCACGTCAAATTAATCTGTACAAGAAAGCCATCGAAAACTTGCCTGATTCGATGAAAGGTCAAATTAGTTTTGATCTTCACACGAAAACCTTCGACGGCTACACACAAGAGAGGAGCAAAGAAGAACCGGCAGTAAAGTTTGACATTGTTCACTTTATTCATTCCGTTAATTTTATTAGCGTGGAGCAAACCCTACAACACGATTTAAAGAAGGAGTTACGAGAGAATGGACGAGTACTGTTTGTAGTTGGTGGACGTGAAGACTTGATAGAAGTTGTAAGAGCATTTTACAGTCAGCGATGTGGACGATCATGTCCTGAGAAATCACATGCAGAAGAAGTCATCAAGGCCACTGCATGTCAAGTGTGGATGGAAGTACGTACGAGATGTTCGCGCAAGAGTTCGAGATAGATGTGACTGAAGTATTTGATGAAGACTCCATCAAAGGAAACCTTTTGCTTGATTTCATGACCGGTTTGATGAACTTTCGTGACACGGCTGAACAAGCGCATATTGAGCAGGTGTTGTCAGTAATGCGCGACCAGACGACAGTTAGAGATGGAAAGCGTCTGGGGAAAAGGGTCAAGACTCTCATAGTCTATCCAAATGAATTGTAACTCTTTTATGATTGGACAAAGGAATAAGGTGATAGTACATTATAGAACAATCTATTTCATTACGTATAAAGTGTCAATGAAGGACGATAAATACAACATTTTTTAGTTTGTAAGACATGTTTCGACAGATCTGTAGTAACAGATCTGCTGCCATCTTCAGTTGTGATAATTACAAGCATGGTAAGTGTATAAATAATGTAGTAATTCCCGAAGGGACAATTAAAAGCTAAATAAAGGTAACTAAAATAAGTGGGAAGCGTGACTATGACGACATGTTTCGACAGATCTGCTGCCATCTTCAGTTGTGATAACTACAAGCATGGTAAGTGTATAAATAATGTAGTAATTCCCGAAGGGACAATTAAGCTATATAAAGGTAACTAAAATAAGTGGGAAGCGTGACTAAAACTATACTGAGAGTCTTAAATTTACATGTTGGTTTAAGCTGGAATTGAGATTCCGCACGATCCAAAATGGAAAAAGATTCTTCAGAGGAAGCATCGCGACAAAGACTTCTGTAGATGTTTGTAAATGTGTGAAGCCTTATCCAAGGAAAGATATGTTCGCGGCGTGGAAAGATGTCTGGTCGTCTCACCGACATAGCAAGCATTACAGCTAGCTTGAACAAAGTTGTAGACGACGCGCGAACGCAATAATCCATTGGGTACAAGTTCTTTCACATTAAACAAACTCAGTACTAATTTTGAACGATGAAAATGCTTTTGATAGAGATAGCGTAACCTTTTCTGTGCTATACTAAAAAAGGGTAATAAAAGACGGCAACTTGAAATAAAAAATAGATATTTCATTACAAGGAGCTATGCCTGAATCAGTAACGCTCTGTGTTTTTTAATGTAGTTCCCTCACCAGTAAAGATGGTATCAGTTTAGGAGACGATTCTTTTGAAAAATATATAATAGCTTCTTGATCATATTGCTCCAAGTGTTGTCAATCCTATAAGCTCACGACTGGGATTCTAAAATAAGTGCGATTTTATAGGCCATAGAGGGGTGAAATCTACAATAGTTGGTCTAAAATGCCAGTAAATGTCTAGCATGAATTTGGTAATAGGAGAGCTATCAGCCGCTGGTGACTCATATCACGCCATAAGAAGACCCGTTTATGCGTCGACTCTTTTTCTATGACAACCGAATTTTGGGACGGTCTCGAAGGACCTGGGCACTAGCAATAATCGAACCCGCGGGGTCCGCGCCGAAAGCAACAAGGATGAAGCTAGATTCGGGTGCAAAGGGCATTGGGACTTTCTCCTAACCATTTATTCCCCCGTAGACATTTTGACTAACAAGCCCAGGTCAAATCGACCGAATAGTTCCAAATGTTTGCTATTCAACGCTCGTGGGATAACTTCTCAAGTCACACATAAACGGGTCTTTTTATGGCGATGAATTATGGAGTCACCAGCGGCTGATAGCTTCAGTTATGAAGGTATGCTAACATTACTGGCATAGATGGATTGTAGATTTATCCCCTCTTGGATGATGGGGGTTAATTTTCGAATCCCAAAACTGGCATTGTTCACGAAAAAAAAACGTGTCGTCAACATAACGGCTTTAGAAGCCATATTTTTAGAGCTCGTAAAGTTTTCCAGCATATCGTCTCTTGATGCTGGGTGAGAAAAGTTGACGAGTAAAAAAGTGCTGAAATTGGCCACGCCGCCGTCAATTTGGTCATAAAAAGAACCAAGTTGGTACCACAGTTTCAGTCTTTTGATTACAGCCGTTACAGGCCAAAATGTACTTGACGCTATAGGTCAATGCATTCCCCAGCTTGGTATTAGTAAAAGACTCTGAAAGGAAACCTGAAAATTTGCACATGGATAGTTCCTGGATTTCCCTGACAAACACTACCAGAGTTTCAAGTCTTTTAGTACAGTAGGAATCTGGAGAAGCCAAATTTTAAATACTTGGCTAAACCCACAGCTTCGATTTCTTCGGGCTAAAACAAATTGGCTACTAAAGTTTGAACGATGAAAATGCTAGATTGATGAAATAGCATAAAAATTTCGAGCGTGTGCTATACTGGTTTCAAAGGGGATGCGTGACGGCAACTTTTGAAACCCTAAAAAACTAGATATTTTGTCATTACAAGGAGCTATGCCTGAATCAGTAAAAGGCCCGTGTTTTAGTATGTAGTGATTGATCACTTTGCGATTGCACAACACATTAGGAATGCAGATTCTTTTGGGTAAAATATATAATAGCTTCTGTTGAATATCATCATGGAACCCCGCCCAATTGTTGTTAATCTATAAGCTCTGTCGACTAGCGTTCTAATCGTTTGCGATTTTATATCATGCAAAGCGGTGACCAAAAGAAATAGTTGGTTAATTAAAACTAGGCACCGTAAATGTCGACCTTTTTACGGTGAATTGTAGGGTAATAGGAGATGGAGAGCTGCATATATCAATCACGACATCTAGAAATGATAACTTATGGTCGAATGCTTTTCTATGGTGTACTGATTTTGGGATGTCCTCGAGTTGTTATACAGCTATTTCAAAAATTTTCAACCTGAAGGGATTATCACAGTAGCCCAAGGTATCTATACCATGCCCGTTATCGAGCTGGGCAATGTGCATGTATGGGACCTTAGGAATTTTCCCAAACCGTAATAATCGCCAATGAACTCATATTTTCTTCTGTAGTGTTGCAGACATCGTTTACATAAGATCCACAATACATTTAGCGATTGGTATGCAAGATTCAAGATGCACAAACTGGCACCCCCCTTTTTTGAAATAGCTGTATATAGTCGAAGAACAAAAGTGGCTCATGTTCAGTTTCAAAGAAACTCGTGTCGTCAACATAGCGCGATAGAAGAATATTTTAGAGCTCGTAAAGTTTTCCAGCCATATCGTCTCGTGATGCCCCATGGAAAGGTTGGCGAATCAATTTGGTCAAGGGAGAATGGGGAACGAGGCGCGCGCAAAGTGAAAAGATTCTTAAGTTCGTCACCAGTTAGTTTGTGATCAGGGTTGTCAGCCAAAATGTACTTGACTGCTATGGTCAATGCATTCCCAAATAGACTCTCCACGTCAAAAGGAAAGATCAGAACTTGTCGGACATGAATACTCGACTGTGGTGAACTCTGGATTTATTAGCTTTTCTTTGAAAGAGTCCAAGACAAAGCTCAGTAGGAATCTGGGTAGCCAAAACGTTGCATAAATACAGACGAGCAACATAAACATGACCCCGCAAGGTGTTACGCGTGACTTGACCAAAAAGTGGAGCGTGAAATCATAAAAATTCGAGCGTGATGCGTCAGAATAAATAGCCTAAAAATAACAACGTCCCTTTTGATACCCTGGAACGCACATATTCTTTAAACTATAGTCTCTAAACTTTATTTCAGCTCAAATTTGAAAAAAACCGAGCGCGGAGCTATTGCACAACACACTAACAATGCTAATTTGGGTAGCGCATCCAAGCCTAATACTTCTGTCGGTAAAATATTCAAGACCATTTGTTATTGGATTATCTATATGAAAATAGCTAATTACATAATCGTTGTCGGGTTTCGATGCAAAAGCTAAGACCAAAAGGAATTACTGAAAATTAAAACCGTCGTCAAATAACACGCAAGTTTCGACTCTTTTTGTCCAGACGCTATAGGATCTCTAGTTAATAGCAGTTGCATATACCTTCAAAAGGCGAGAACATTAAAGTCAAATATCGCATGTAATGTCAAACATGAATTGATTTCCCATCCATCAAGCGATGATTTCTTCTATAAAATCAACGGTTCAACCTGACACTGCCAAAACACAGGTAGCCCGCCATGTTTCTATGAGACTGAATGTTATCGAGCTGTATATAAGGTTTGTAGGGACCTTAGGCTCTGGTCGACCTTCTCCGTAAATTAGCTCATTTTAGGCCTTAAACTCAACCTTCCTGTAGTGTTTTCAGAATCGTTGTTCGACACTGATATCGCGATTTCAGGCGCTTCCCCCCACTCACTTCTCCCCCTTGCTCCTTTGCGATCCCCTCTAATGACCGTGACTGTGCTTGGTGCTTTGTTCCCCAGTTCTTTTCGCTTTCACGTCTCCCTCCCCTTCCCCGTCCCCTCGCCCTCCGAAGAAGCGACTGGGTTCGAGGCAGACATTGTTCCATTTGAACGCACCGGTGCACGATGACACGATCTCACTGATGGCGACGAGTTCAGATGTTCAATGCGCGATTCAAACCAGTTTAAAAGAGTTGGATAACCCTGGTTCAAAAGTTAATGAAGAATACGGCTACGAGACTCTAAAAGCTTCAGTTTACCGCACGTTATTGCCTGGTGAATTGAAGGAATTGTTGGAACCCTTGGACCACATTGTTAGCAAGATTGAAAGCTCCTTTGACAATTATCTAGAAAGTCTCATAGACGTAGACATAGACGAGACCTCCTTGCAAGATGGTTCCCATTGGTTCAAGGCGGCCATTGACAGGATGCGGGACATTCTACAAGAGCAGGAAGGCCTATAGCCTCCTTTGCATATCAGTTGTCGAAAAGGTCGACAAGGTCAGTCAAAACCAAGAGCAACGAGATCCCTACAGCGAGATAGTATACAAAGCATATTGCCTTAGCAGCGATAGTAAAGAATCGTTCACGCATCTCGAGTCTTTCCAACAAATGCAACAAGGCTTCATCGAAGCGGCTGTCAAACACAAGAATGCCTTGGAAGCCGGGATATTAAGCAGTCTATCTCAACCTGACTGTGCCCACGCTGTTGCCGATACATCCAAAATAATCAAAGAAAACAGAAAAGAAAGAGAAGAAATTAGAAAAGGAAATAAAATAAAATAAATAATCAGGAAAATCTGAACTGGAATGATTGGACTCAAGCGAAAAATATTGGACTCGAGCGAAAATTGTTGGACTGGACTGGACTGCGCTTTTATTATCACATTCATTTTTTCAGTTTACGTTTAAACATGTATCTTAACCTTCTGAACTATTCCAATTGAAAAGTTTTTGGCGTTCGGTTTTGAAAACAACCACTAAAAGGTACGCATAAAATTAAAAGAGCTGTTGAAGCCATGTTGATTTTTTAAAAGGTTACGACCATATATGGCGAAAAAGTCATTGTGCTGATATCATTTGATCGGTGACTGGACAACATCTTTCTTCTGTTCTTTCATGTTTGTTCAATAAAGAGAAATCGACGCTCGGTGTGAAAACCTCACAACTGACGTAATTGCTTTTTTCTCTTAATGTTTAATGTTCACTGCGTGTATCAACTCACTTCGTTCTATTAAAGTTCTACTAGTAGTGGATTGATAAATCCATATCTCTATGAATTATTATGGTTATTTTGTAAACAAGACGACATAACCTTCCTCCAACAAGGTTTGTGAAGATAATAATAATAATAATATATATTTTCTTAAAAACGCACCTGTCGGGAGTCTCGATGCTTTCACAATAAAAATATATAAAGAAGCGATGTCTCGTGTAGATAAGACTGATAAACCATGTTGTTAGAGCCTTCGGTGATTATCTAAGCGGCCGGCACAGGGCGCATGCACTGTAGAACCCAGTTGGCGATTTGAGGTCAAAGAAGGCCTGCATTGTAAGTTATATGGTAATTTGTCGCTTGGTAATTGTTAGTAATGTAGTTCGTAAGGTTTCATCAAGCGTAAAAAGACTCAGAAAAATACTGAGCCCAGACGGGATTTGAACCCGTGACCTCCTGGATACTAGTCAGGCGCTCTAACCACTGAGCAAATGATTGAGCAAATAGTATCCAGGAGGTCACGGGTTCAAATTAATCCCGTCTGGGCTCAGTATTTTTCTGAGTCTTTTTACGCTTGATGAAACCTTACGAACTACATTACTAAGGCCTGCATTTTTAGAGTCGGCCCTTCCACAGGAAGCCCGACTAATTTATTAGTTGGGCTGCCTGCGCTGTGGTTTTACTCGAAAAACTCGAATGCGGATCACGCGCGCGCGTTTTCATGACGTCACGTTACTATGGTTACTATTGTCACGTAAGACCAAATTCAAAGATAAGCGAAGGACAGGAAGGAAAAAATCACATTTAATTTTACAATGGCAAAGAAATCGCCTTTGGAAAAGAAATCTTCAGAAAACTCTCCCGTTAGTTCATCAAAAATGATGGAAAGGAAATGCATTCAGCCTGCAGTTTTTGCAATTAGAACAGCAGCACTTCTAGAGCGCCCTCCCACGCCAACTCCAGGATCGAGTCCATCAACTCACGGCTGCAGAGCGGAGCCATTTTTGGCTCCAATTTACATCCCAAACAAGCTCCTGGCAAGCCAAAACGGCATTAAACAGCTATCCAAGAACATAAACCAGCCACAGAGGCACTCGACGTCAAGGATTAGGGAAATAAATCCAATTGCGAAAGCCGAACTTAGGGATACTTACAGGAATGGTAAATCTGAAATGATGGCGACTGGGCTTCCTTCAGTGGAGCACTTTTCGTTCCCAAAGCTTGCAAACGAGGACGTTAAAATGCCGAAAAGAGCTTCTTTTCTACCAAAAATAGAACAGTCAACTCAACAGACCTTAACTGGAATAAGACATGGGTCTTTTCACGCGATAACACAACATGAACACCAACTTTACGGGTTTAAAAGAAGTCCTTTGGGACGCTTAGAAGGAAACAGCTTCGGTTCCGAAGGTCGTCTTCCCGCGGCAAAATCCAAGCACAAAACACATATTCACAAAAAGGCGCAAAAATTGGATTCTCAAAGAAACGAAACTTCATCCTTAAGTTTAAGTCCATCGCCAGAAAATGCGGACAACAACGAATATGTACCCAAACCTCCATCTTTACCTAAAACAATCAAGAATGCAAAACACATAAGAAGACATACAAAGCAGAAGAAGAGTGAACCGGACAGTGACAAGAGTCCTTCGAATATAAGAAACGATTCCTTTAGTTAGTAACTATACTGATTACAAACTAACTTTCATGTCGTACCGTGTCGCGAGACTATTGTCGGTGACAGTTTGCCATCACGAGACCCAATTATAAAAGTTCTGCTCAAGTTTCAAGTACTTTTGAGGACGAAAGCGGCCAGCGCACACTCGAAAATATCACTTTCATGCGAACATTTGGAAGGAATTTACCAAAATAATTCCATACTTTGGTGACCATAAGATCAACTGATTTTGCTGGATTCTTGGTCCTAGGTCATATCAAAGTTATTTCTTTTACGAGACAGAATTAATTGTTTAATCGCGCTCGACAAATCGTAGTTTTAAAATCAAACAAATCAGTCAAGTTTTATTTTCCTCAACGTTTCGATATGAAATATTTTCTAGTCTGAAATATTTGTTGTACATTCGAAGAAATTAAGCCAAAATAGAAATTATTTTGTTCATTTTCTTAATTTGTTGAATACTATTCACTGATTCATGTGGAGAGAAATCATCCCCAAATACAATTTATTTGTTTTTTTTTTTAAATTAAAACTAGACAATTTTCGCAGTACAATCCCAGAATGCACCCTGATACGTGGTGGTTCATTAGTTCAATGAGAAACAACGACAAAGCTCATGCTAAATCATTTGATGGCATAACGGAAACTGCGAAAGAGTACCAGAATGAATACTTTAATAAATTCCGTTCCACCTTCTAAAGGGGTAACACACCAGGGGTGCTTACCATTTACTCGGAAAAACCGGAAATTCCGGTTGGAGAAACAAATGGTATGTGTCATTCCGATCGGAAAGTTTCGGAAAAATCGTTCTAGCGATTGAGGGGTAATCCACTTTTCCCGCTCTTTTCGTTTTTTTTGGAAAAACAACGTAGACAACGCGTGTACCATTAGACCGAGTTTTCCGGAATTTTCCGATCGGAATGATACATACCTTTTTTTTTCAAACCGGAATTTCCGGTTTTTCCGAGTAAATGGTAAGCACCTCAGACTATGGAGGAGTGGAGTTAAAAATGCCTCTACAACCAACACAAACCATTAGATTACATATAGCTTCTTGGTGGTGGGGGTGGGGGTGGAGACAAATGCACGAAGACTAAATGTCTTGATGTCTTGTCTCATGGTTGGTGAGTGATTGACTTCTGCAACTAAAATACTTTTTAGTAATTTAATTGTTTTTAAACAAGCTATTTATTTTTCCTTATTTAAAGCTTCGATGAACTGTTCAAGACTTTCTTGGATGTGGCGAACACGCTCTATCGAAAAAAGGGAATGATTGGATTTAGATTTTGAACTATGTAGTGATCGTGGTAATCAGCATCATTCATCATGATCAACGTACTATCACCACAACCAACCATTTGTAACCTTACTCACACTAATCACGATTACCATCAGCATCAGCACTACCATCATCGTCATTTTCATGATCATTACCGTCATTCATCAACATCACAACCACCTGCACAGTTACGGTCATAATCAACATCATCATCATCATCACCATATTACCACTGCAACCATCATCCAATGTCACCAATATTATCACCACTACCATCTGATCATCATGCGTAGTCTTCACCACCATCGCCGCTTTCTTCGCCAACATTATCGTCTTTTAAGATTAAAATCACCATCAGCCATGATTAGCTTCATCAATCATCAACACTATGATCATGATCATGATCGTCATCTTCACCGCATTCTTCACCAACATTACCTTATTCACCAACAGCCACCTTCATCACGATATTACCACTAGAGCCATCATCACCATCAATTGTCACCAAAATTATCATCACTACCATCATCATGGCCATTGTCTTCATCAACGTTATCAGCATCAGCATCAACACTACGATCATCATAATCACCAAACAGCCATCATCATTATCATCAATCATCACCACTACCATCATCATGGCCATTGTCTTCATCATCATTATCATCTTATCACCATCATCAATATCATCATCATCATCATCATCATCAACACTACGATCATCATAATCACCAACAGCCATCATCATTATCATCAGCATCATCAATCATCACCACTACCTGTACCATCATCAGAATTATACTCACCAACCTCATAAATAAATAAAATTGCCATCATCGCCTCCCGCAAAAGTATCATGGCTAGCACTACCATAATCATCTACATAAAAAACGACTTCTACAACTGCTTACTTAGCTCTTCGGCCAGCTCGACTTGTCTACCAGTAATTAGTTTGTCTTTGTCCTGTTGGTTGTGACCGATATCATCCAATACTTGTTTGACTTCCTTTTCAAGACGTCGTGCTATAACACAACAGCAAGTTAAATAATCGCCTTTACTTGATTGGGCTATGATTGGGCCATGTGTTTAAATGAAGTGTCCCCGATTAGTGTACCACTTGTGGTACGTTAGAAGTCTGACACATTAATAAAGTTTATGTATGTATGATTTACATGTAATTTTTGCGCTATATAAGTATTAAATTATTATTATTATTATGAGTTGTTATCATCATCATCACAATCGTCATCATCATGTCCACAATCATCACCATCAACTCAAAAATATCAGATCAAGACATACCACCACCACCATCATCACATTACTAGTGTCGTTTTCGTATGAGTGGGAAAGTTACCACACCGTCACCGCACCGCGCCTTGCCGTATTGAAAGAGTTTGATTGAATGAGATACATCTGCACGCTTTTTGATTGGTCCAAAAAGGAAGCCATTTGAGTGTCACGGTACCGTAGGTTTCCCACTCATACGAAAATGACTGCATTATCAATATATTCATCATCATCATCGTCATCATCACGTCCACAATCATCGACATTAAACAAAATAATAATAATATAAATAATAATAAAATAATATAAATTAAACAAAATAATAAAAACATCAGAAGGGCATCAGATCAGCACACACCACCATCACATTGAACAACAACAACAACGACGACAACAACAACGACGACAACAACAACAACAACAACGAAAAAAACAAAAACAACAACAACACTACTACTACAACTACTACCTTCTTGGTTCATGATTTGCTGTCGTAGAGCGTTGCTGGTTGTTTGCAACATCTTCTGGATCCTCCAGAACAGCACAATATCATTGCATTGTAACTAGTAACAAGACATTATAATTATTATTGACAGACTAGTGACAATCTATACAACGAAATACATGCGGGATAAATACGCAGGTATAATTTTCTGCAGTTTTCACATGCAGCCCAATGGTGAGCTTGGGCTACCTGTGGAGTTTTTGAAAATCAGTGAAAGCTGAATGATATCTGTGGTTGATAAACCGCTTTATTATTTCTATTAAAGGTTGTGCAAATTTAAGTTCAAATATCCTGCAGTGAATTCCACCCTGAGTTCCAGAGGAAGTTTCGTTCTTTTCCTCTCGGTAAAAAATCTCTGGAATACTTCTTCTCGATCTGGAAGTATCGACTTGGTGTCACGTAACCATTTTCACGCACATGACGTCCCGCGTCCTCGAGTCCCGCCTCCCCGAGTCCCGAGTCCCGTGTCCCCGAGTCCTGCGTCCCTGCGTCTCCGAGTCCCACTCAAAGCGTTGCACAATGGCTGAATAATAAGCCAGGAACCCGTCTTTTTACTTACTTCATTTTTCACTAAATCTCTCCTAGAGAATGCTCCTCTACACTCCTGCGCAGACGTAATGGATCGTTTTAAAAAGTGCTCTCGATAGAGTTGTGCCCAGGTCTCCTCGATCTGCGGAGAAAATCATCGACATCATCATTAATAACACTACCATCAGTATCATCACCACCATGATCTTCATCATCAACAACAACAGCTAACAACTGGCACGTTTCAATTAAAAACAGTTGATTTCGCATTCTTTTATTTAGCTTCTAAGAAGGGAAACGGGGAAGTACTAGTACTCGCCATAATTTACAGTGGGGTGTGGTGCCCGGGCCTCTATACCCTGATCCTGTATCAGTGCAAAATTTCGATTTTCTATAGCGTTATTTCATCATGAAATGACAAGCACAGGAACCGTGGTTTTAATACGTATGTCTGACAAAGTTATCACCCTTTGTCAATGAAAATTGCAGAATTTGTTACCGTTTCAGTGCTGAAAGGAAATATGAGTACCCCCCACCCCCTCCCCCCTCTCCCTCCTGGGGAGGGGGAAAGAGGGGGGAGAGGAAAAGAAGCTCTAACGATATAATGGCAATTCTGAACAACTCTCTCACCAGTTCTTTGTCTACTTGGATACTGATGGTGTCTAGGTTTTTTCTTACTGTAGTTACTTCGTCACTCGATAATACAGGCTCGTGGTCCTAGAAACAAAGAACAATCATAAACGTGAACACGAGAAGTGAGAACATTTTCTTGAGAACATTGGTAAACTTTCTCGCACGCTGAATGGTTCTCAGCCATGACCAATAAGAGTGATGGTGATGATGGTGATGATGATGATGATAATACTAATACTAATAATAATAATGATGGTGGTGACGACAATGATAGTGGTGGTGATGGTGGTAGTGGTATAGGATGGTAAGTGTGACGATGTGAATAATGTTATTGTTAAAAATAATGAATATGATTATGGGGAGTGGGACTCTGATGATGGTGGTGATGATGACGATAGTGATGGTTACTAGTTACCTCATGAGCCAGTAGAAGTCTCTGGAGTTCTTCCTTTATGTATGAACGGTTTTGCTGCAAAAAAATACCTCATCAGCTCTCCGTACACCTATCTAATATTGGGTCATTTCTGTTGTTGGTCCATAAATGAAGATATGGACCGTGAATTGACCAATCATAAGACACCAAATTACTTTTGCTTGTGTTAAAATAGAGGTATCTTACCCAGGGGCGGATCTAGGGGAGGGGTGCAGGGGGTGCGCACCCCCCTTGGATGAGCTGATATCTACTGCGTTATTGGTGCTTGAGTTTGTGTACAATGTACGTCCTGATCATAAATGGTACACCCCCTCCTAAAAGATGGTGCACCCCCTCCTAAAAAAAATCCTGGATCCGTCCCTGCTTACCTGTGTTTGCGAGCGATACTGCCAGTAAAGCCATCTTTCCCATGCACCAGGGCCCATTAATTCATGCATTTTATTGGAAGCTGTAGAACAATATACAATAATAATAATGAGATTTCTTCCCCAAATCCCAAATGTTATACTGAAACCACAAACCCCTTCCTCCCTGTTTACATACATGGGTATCCTGCTTCACTCCCCCCTCCCCCCTCCCCACTCCCCCTTAGAAGACAGCAGTACCTGAGCAGTGGCGTAAGAAGAGGAATAGTTGTCACCCCACCCCCTCTCCCAAAAAAATGTTTCAGCATTCTATATACAAGCATCAAGAGTTCCAGACTTCCGGTACGCGCGCAATGCATTGTGAGATTATTACAAAGGAAAAGTGAGCACCAAATCTAGACACAGGGAGCCCAAGCTATGTTTTTGATCACTTGGTGCTCACTTTTCCTTTGTAATAATCTCACAATGCATTGCGTGCGTACCGGAAGTCTGGAACTCTTGATGTTTGTATAATAGAGGTGTATTTTATGGATAAAATTATTAAAATTGTATTCAATTTACATGCTTTTATCTGTGAGTCGCCCATTCGTTATCACCCTTATCTGTGAGTTGCCCCTGCCTCGAACCCAGTCGCTTCTTCGGAGGGGAAGGGGAGGAGGGGGAGGGGGGACGAGAAAGCGAAAAGCGCAACTGTCTCCCTACACCACTGTGTCCATTAACCCTTACTTACCGTCATCAAGTTTATCTTGAAGAGTTTTCTCCATAAATTTGATGGCAGCTTCCCACTGCATTTTGTCAGCCACAGACCAGTCCTCTAGTGCAGTCAACTGGATTACACGCTGCAAGAAATATATCCATCACTAAGTGATTGGTCCACTATTTCTCTTTAGGCTATTACCATATTATTATTGTTACAAATAAAAAGATATGTATGTATGCGCGCGTCATTTGAATGGGTTTCCTGTGGTAGAGTGTGGGTAATATTGGGTTACCTGTGGTTCAGCTCTCATCGCGGAATTCTTTCAGAGTCGCCTACGTACATCCAATGTACACTAGTGTATTGTGAAAATACGCTAGGGTACGTCTACATGTGCGATTCCAAAACGCACGGTTAAGTCCGCCACAGGAAGCCCGTCAAAAATAGACGAGTGCATAATTTTTTATTTATTTTTTAAATAGCGGCTCGTGGTTTTAAACCCTATACAACACTCCTGTTTGTTTATTAAACAGTTGCTTCATCATATAGAGTGGAATAATGAGACGCTTACCAAACTGTCCTTGGCCTTTGGTTGCCATTGATGGCTCTTTCTACATTCATTTGCAACATCACCCTTCAACTCCTCAAACATATGAACATGGTTCTCTCTGGTCGTCTTTGCTTCTTGTGTTGCCTAGTATAAGAAAGAAACGCAGTTATTAACAGTCACATTTTCTTTCTTGTATTACAAAGAGATAGGGCACATACCGTAGAAGCCTGGTTATAAACCCCCCGATTATAAATGTAAGTCCCCCCGATTATAAGCCCACCTGTCTGCTAACAGAAATTTCCTCCCGGTTATAAGCCCTCCGTTTATAAGCCCCCTTCATTTACTCCTACCCATACGGGGTACCATATACAGGAAACAATAATTGGGCAATTAGGTGTACGTAGCAAACGAGACTGATGGAGTCCAGTAGTATAGATTATACTTTTTTTCTGAGCATATTCACGTTTAAAAACTTTTACTGTTATTGTTGCATGAACACTGTTTAACTAAAATGGTCAAGATTATAAAATTTAACATTGTTTTTTTTAAATAGAACGGATTTCAGACGTTTTTTTTTTATAAGCCCTCCCTTTTATAAGCCCCCCCCCCCCCCCCCCCCCCCCCCCCCCCCGATTATAAGCCCAACACAAAACCCTTACGAAGTTATATAAGCCCAGGGCTTATAACCGGGATTCTACGGTATCTGCCAGGCCACAGGAAGCCCAACCATTTCTTCTGAGGCTAATTGTAATAAAAAAATATATATTTGTATGTACGCGCATTATATTGGCTCCCTTTACGCAAGGAATCGCATGCTTTTGCTTGCGTTCAACCTTATTAAGACTGTTTCAATACCCAGTTGAACGTATACACGCGATTGAACTTCGTGCGCAAAACACAGGGAGCCCAATACAATACGCATCGTGCATGCTCTACCACAGGAAGCCCATCAAAAAAGATGCGTGCATATAAATATACTTTCTAGAAATAGTTGGGCTGCCTGTGGAAAGGCATTCTTTAGGACACTATTTCATGAGGTACCTGCATTGCTTTATCAAATTCATTAAATAGAGTTTCCCATCCGACCTATAAGACAAAATAAATTTTGTGTAAACTTTTTTTTTTCCTGGTACACTGCCATCTAACAAAAAACAACAACAATAATAGCAGCAGCAGCAAATACCAACAACAACAACAACGATTACTGGAACAGTGGCAACTATAGCAACAATGGTTTTCTAGTGCTAGTGTATGCAGTGTCCCCATAAGACCTGGTTTCGGGCAGGCCTGCAGCTCTTAGAAGATATATGCCAATGAGCTTGTGTCACCTGTCACGTGACTTTTTAAATTTTCACTGAAGACAAACGAAAATACCATAACTGGAAAGAGCATACTAAAGTTAGTAAAAGTGGAAAGTTTGAAGGGAAGTAAGTAAATAGGGCAATAGATACAGGCATTCAAACTTTGCCTTTTTTGTATGGAAATGTATGTTGGAGGGCAACGCTTGCCCTCCAAGCGAAAAACCCATACAAATCCTTGTCAAAGCGGGAAACTTTGAAAGCCTTTAACTTTTGTCTTATTTGCTTGATTCCTTTGAAATTTTCAAGTCACGTGACAGGTGACACAAGCTCATTGGGTCAATACTATTACAGTAAAACAATAGAAACAAAACAATAGAACAAGTAGACAATAATAAGAATATCTATAGGTGTTGTCTCTGACTTTGTCTCTGACTTTTCAAACAGACTTTTCAGTCTCTGACCAGAGACCTTCTTCAGCGTAATGGAAAACATTAAAAAACAAGCGCACACAATTCAAAACTAACAGCGTGCTAGTGCTAGAGTAGACAATAGTAGATAATGAATTCTGTTGTTTGTATTATCCAATTACAACAGCTGTCCTGGTTTTGTTCTACAGGGCCATACACAGCACAGGGGCAGGGGGGGGGGGGGGGGGGGGGGGGGGGGGGGGGGGTTGCCCCCCTAGCAGGGCAAAAAAGATACCAAAAAGTACTGAGAACTGTACTAATTATTTATTTTTTGCTGTTATATATGTAATGATACCCCCCCCCCCCCCCCCCCCCCCCTTGAATTTTGGGTTTTGTACGACCCTGTTCTATAACACAGGGACCCCAAACCCAAAGATAACCTACCCGAACAGACATCTCGGGTAGCAGTCTATCTGCCCAATGTTTAAGCTTGATGTCCACTTTAGTGTTAAAGTTATTCACACCACATGACTGGGCTGCTGGTAGGTAGATCTCTTCGATAAAGTGTGACGAAATGCCGCCCCACAAACGAGCGGCTAAGATTTCCTCCCACTGTTGAGGGCTGATGTCACTAAGACTAAGAACCTCGTCAAGGAGTTCACCTCTGGCCTTATCGAATAGTTCATCCTGGAATTGAACAGAGTATCAAACAACAAAATAGAAAATAAGTTGCAATAAAAATGAATAGAAAATTGGTTCCATTTCCGGTTATGCAGCTTCCGGTTTTGTTGTATTTTATTTTTTTTTATTTTATTTATTTTATTGTTTTATTTATATTACTGGTCTATAACATATTGTTGCCGGCTCAGAGCTGTAACATGGTTCCCATGTAAGAGAGCCTGAAAGCAGGCTACTCAGAGCTGTTGCTGGGAAACAGTCAAATTTGATGACTTTCACGTGATACCCTCTCGTCCACTGAGAGGCCGAGAATAATGGACTTTGATACTTGGTACATAACAATGGTATTTTTAATTACATTTTGAATCGCTTATACACTATCCGCAAAAGCCTTGATCAAACTCCAGGAGGGGAATGAGGTACTCGCATTTAAAAGCTACAAGGTCCCAGTCAATAAGTGTTAATTATTATATGGCAAATAAACTTGGCAGATTGTGATTGGTCAATTAGAGGTCCATAATTTACTGTATGGACCTTGCACTCGGTTAAGATTAAGACGTAAATATTACCAATACTTACTCTGTCTAATTCTCTCAGTTTTGGGAAGTGATTCTTCCACTCAGTTTCAAGGTTAAATTTCTTGGCTATGAAGGAACGAAGTATTCACAAATGTAAGATTTTACATTGATTTATTGGTTATATAGTAAATGAACCATAAATACAATGCAGTGGAATAATACTCTATGTACCTTTGTACGCATCTGCTTGTTGTTCTATGGATTCCTTCACCATTTTCCAAAAACAGTGCGAAACAGCAAAGCTGAGATTCTGTGTGGTCATCTGACTTGCTTTGAATAATCCAGATCTGAACGAAATAATAAAAGAGAATGGATGGATGAGCAAATGGAAGGAAGGATGAATGAATAAGTGTATGATAATATGGGAAATGAATGAACTGATGATGGAATGGATGAATGGATGAACAAAAGTATGTAGAGTGGATAGATGAATGAATGGATAAATGGAAATGAATGAACAGATGATCGAATGGAGGAATGGATGAGATGATGAATGGATGAGTTGATGGATGAATGAATGAATGGATAAATAAATGATTGAATGAACATATGGATGAATGGATGGACAAAAGTATGTAGAGTGGATGGATGAATGAATGAATGAATGAATGAGCAAATTTACTGTATGACTTACTTGAAGAATTTGGAGTTCCTAAAAAAGTCTTCTTCTGTATTACGAATACTTTCTATACTTTCGCTTGTGTTACCTGCAACAGCACATACTGTAAATCATGTGTATTTAAAGTGTAAAAGTGTATGAAGGCCACCAAAATTAAGCACTGAAATTATCTTGAAGTGTGCTTTAGCTCCAACAATTTTGCTAAAACTTGGTCAGGTTATGAATTATGTCAATCTCAAGTGATTCCAAAACTTTCATCCAAAAAAAAACGGACAGATTTCGCAATATCCAATTTTATCCAAAACATTGAGTTTACTTAAGTTCTAATATTATTTAAAAAAATGTTCTGCAGTGCAATCGAATTATATTGTATTATAGGTGAAGGATAGCTCTAATAGTTGCCAATGTTTTATGGCAATTGCATAAAAGCAGAGGAAGTTATGACCCAAAGTTTGTCATAAACGAGTGCACCGAGAATTATAACGGAGTCACCTTAATGCTCTTTTTTCATTTTCTCTGAAATCGCGAAAATAAAGCCTTGCGAAATGTTGTCTTAACAAAATCGCGAAATTAAGTATGAATAGGTATTACTTAGTAATCAGCTGTTTGCATACCACTTCCAGTTACGACTGCAAAATAACCAAGAGCCTTCATTGGAAATAGTTTGCCTTCAAGAATCTGCTTGATCTGTGGTATATAAAGATGACAATTACAATAAAGATACAAGCTACCCTCATAACAACGAACCAGTGAGTCGAATGTGGAGTGTGTAGAATATAGACTGTACATGTAGTAAGAAGTGAGTGTGAGATGGAGTCATGTCCCCAATGGTCCCCTTCACAGTTCCCTGCGCCATCTTTAAAGGTAGTGCCTTTGCATCGAAGCGAGACCAACAGTGACCTTGCAATGATAGAGACATGTGAATAATTGTCCAAGGTGTTGAAAAAGGTCTCTATCATTGCAAGGTCACCGTTGGTCTCGTTTCAATGCAAAGGCGTGGCTACCTTTCAAGATGGCGCAGGGAACTGTGAAGGGGACTATTAGCACTACTGCTAAACACAATGACACATTATAAAGGAATTAATTTTATTTACTATAATTAAATTGTTGTTGACTGGTAGCCAGTTGGACTTACCCTACTAGGGCTTGCTTCATTGCGTTCAGCAAGATCAACCTTTGTAAGTACAAAGATAGTCCTCTTGCCTGTTGGATCCATAGAGCTGACAAGATCTGTCACATTACTACGCTCTGCATCTATTGCACCATCTACAGTACATTACACAAAATAATGATTATACTATAGAGTGGCCATTTTGTATCAGTACAATAAAGGTCAATGCATGTGATTGATTGGTCACACCCGATTGGTCAAATTGCTCATGAATGAGCTTGTGTCACCTGTCACGTGACTTTTTAAATTTTCACCGAAGACAAACGAAAATACCATAACTGGAAAGAGCATACTAAAGTTAGTGAAAGTGGAAAGTTTGAAGGGAAATATGTAAATAGGGCAATAGTTACAGGCATTCAAACTTGAACTTTTTTGAATGAAAATGTATGTTGGAGGGCAAAAAAAACCATACAAATCCTTGTCAAAGCGGGAAACTTTGAAAGCCTTTAACTTTTGTCTTATTTGCTTGATTCCTTTGAAATTTTCCACTTTTACTAATTTTAGTATGCTCTTTCACGTTATGATATTTTCGTTTGTCTTCGGTGAAAATTTAAAAAGTCACGTGACAGGTGACACAAGCTCATTATTAATGAATTTGTTAAATGGTTTATAAAGTACATTTATAGCATACATTGTATGGTGCAATATCTCATGTGCTAAGGTTCAATTTTTGCCATTGGTTTTAACTTTTTCTTAGGGTTGTTTTAAAGTTATGTTTGGGGTTTTATGGCGGGTAAGTAACCGTTAATATGCTTGGGTTTCAATTCTAAAGGAATAACTGAAAGGAAGTATAAAGTCGTTTTCGTATGAGTGGGAAACCTACGGTACCGTGACACTCAAATGCCTTCCTTTCTGAACCAATCAAAAAGTGTGCAGAATGCATCTCATCCAATCAAACTCTTACAATATGGCAAGGCGTGCACCATGACACTCAAATGGCTTCCTTGCTGAACCAATCAAAAAGCGTGCAGATGCATCTCATCCAATCAAACTCTCTCAATACAGCAAGGTGCGGTGCGGTGATGGTGCGGTAACTTTCCCAATCAGACTAAAATGACTCTAAATAATACTTAATTTTGTACAACACTTGTTTATAAAATTGATAATTTACCTTGAATGCATAAAATGATAGCATTTGGATTTTGCATGTATCTCCTTTAATTATAAAAAATCAAATAAAAATCAAATACACACTTTACAAAGACACAAATATTACTACTACATGTACATATAATCTATTTACATTGTACCTGCTAATTTCCACAATACTGTCCTTGGTGTTCTGGGCCATTCCTGTTGTTTCAGTCTGTGATTAAATGACAACAGAAACTCAGCTTAGAATGATGATGATGATGATTGATGATGATGATTGATGATGATGATGATTTTTAATCGTCCACGGGCATTACCAGAGAATCTTGCTCACTAAACAACCAATCAGATCACATGATTTTACTGGAATTAGCTTGTGTTATATAATAAAGTGCGATAACAATAATGACTATTAAACTGTTGTCTAGAAACCATACCCCAATAATCCCAGGTAAATCTACAAGCACCATCCGATGAAGTCCTGGTCCTTTAACGGTCATGGAGATCACCTACAATCAATGCAGAATGCAGAAGAAAATATAGTAAAATAAACAGCACTAAATGTACTGACATTTCAGACATTCGTTGAAGTACCATAAAAAAGTAATTCAGTTTGCTATACATGTACATGTACAAATGTATGTAGTGTGGATCCCTCTAAGTAAGATACTTTGGGTTTGATGTTTGGTTGCTGTACACCCTTAGTCATGATTGACACAGAAAATGTTAAGATTCACTTTGATTTTACCTCAGGACTAACAGTCTGTCCATGTTTAACACTGTTTTTCATGCGGAGTTCAACTTCAAGCCTTAAATCACGCAGCTGTAAAAAATAATCATCTTTAAATCACAACAATAATGCATATGTTAGACTACTGCGATCGCAAGGTCTACGTACCAAGCCTGTGGTACATGTGCCGGTAGGTCATAACTTACCTCATTATCCTGAGTAAGGTCATATTGCCTAGTATGACCTTTGAATTGTGCAATATGATTGGGTCCCTCACTCAGAGTCACCTGTGGTACATGTGCCGGTAGGTCATAACTTACCTCATTATCCTGAGTAAGGTCATATTGCCTAGTATGACCTTTGAATTGTGCAATATGATTGGGTCCCTCACTCAGAGTAACCTGTTGTACATGTGCCGGTAGGTCATAACTTACTTACCTCATTATCCTGAGTAAGGTCATATTGCCTAGTATGACCTTTGAATTGTGCAATATGATTGGGTCCCTCACTCAGAGTCACCTGCACAAAGACAGCAATCAAATTAGGACCACCATTGCAACATGTGAATATAGAATGATTGAGGCGTATGAGTGGGAAAGTTACGGTACTATGCAGTGCTGTATTGTAAGAGTTTGATTGGATGAGATGCATTCTGCACACTTTTTGATTGGTTCAGAAAGGAAGGCATTTGAGTGTCACGGTACCGTAGGTTTCCCACTCATACGAAAATTACTCCAATGAATGCACAGAAACTGAATGAAATTAAATAACACAATTTAAAGTTGATTTTGGAAGCCAAGACATTGTCCCTTTACAGTAAGACAGTATTGCAGTGAGAACAATATGAATTTGTAAATGTAAAATAATATTCATCACACTACACAACAAATCAAAGGCACCCGTTGACCAACTCGTGTTTTACCACCCCCTCCCCCAAAGTTGCAAGCCTGTTATATCCTTCAACGGCAACATAATGAAAATTTACAGCCGAGTGAGTGATCCCAAAATTGAGCCAAAGAAGACCTCAAGGTTTTCTTTAAGTCATTGAGGTGTGAATCAATTAACATGAACTTACCATTACTGGAGATCTTGTCATCATTTGACCAGAGCCTCTGTAAATTGAAAAATAAAAATAAATCAAGTTACCCAGAAACCTTTGCGATTGATAGGATAAAATGAGAGGGCCTGTTGACCAGCAATTCATTCATTACTGACAGTGATACCAACATTGTACTTCCTAACATCCTTTTACGTCAACCTACCTTGGGAATATTCTAGCCTGTGCAACCATCTCCAGCACACTTGTCTTACCAGCACTTTGATCGCCAACAACAACTACCTATAGACACAATCTAGAGTGATTTCTGGGACAACATATGGATTGTATGTAACATGTACATTTAGATATTGCTATATATAACATGTACATTTAGATATTGCTATATATAACATGTACATTTAGATATTGCTATATATAACATGTACATTTAGATATTGCTATATATAACATGTACATTTAGATATTGCTATATATAACATGTACATTTAGATATTGCTATATATAACAATATGTACATTTAGATATTGCTATATATAACATGTACATTTAGATATTGCTATATATAACATGTACATTTAGATATTGCTATATATAACATGTACATTTAGATATTGCTATATATAACATGTACATTTAGATATTGCTATATATAACATGTACATTTAGATATTGCTATGCTATATATAACATGTACATTTAGATATTGCTATATATAACATGTACATTTAGATATTGCTATATATAACATGTACGTTTAGATATTGCTATATAAAACATGTACATTTAGATATTGCTATACTCCATTATAATCCAAAAGAAATTGTTCATAGCTCATCAGACAAAAATATCAGGTTTAGGGGTGGCGAATGGTCCCTCGAAAATTACAGTTGATTTCACATTAATTACTTTACCGCGCCATGTTGCGAAGTTGGTTGTGAAATTCCAAAGTATGTTGCGAAGTTCGCAACTACATTGCCAATTAGCCAATCAACTTGCGAAGTTCAAATCCTAGTTCCCAACTTGCTCCCGAACGAAGTTCAGAACTTCGTTCCAACACAAGGTTTCAGTATGTTGACAGAACTCGAAAATTTGACATTTAGTACTAATACTAAAAGCTGAAATAAGTTCTAAACGTGTAGTTTCCCATGCCAAAATGCTAAGAATAGACCTGCCAAACGTCAACAATCCGATGTCAAATGAAGCCGCCGCCGCCGTTTGAAACTAGAATCGAACAACCATCAAAATAGTTTACGTTTAATATACAGTTGATTGCAAATAGTAGTATAAGTTTCGAATTTTGTGAAGATTCTCAAACTTCGTGTTTGATCGAAGTTCTGAAGTTCTGTCGCAAGCAAGTTGGGAACTAGGATTTGAACTACGCAAGTTGATTGGCTAATTGGCAACGTAGTTGCGAACTTCGCAACGTACTTCGGAATTTCACAACCAACTTCGCAACATGGCGCGGTAAAGTAATGTGAAATCAACTGTAAGAGTCTCTCAGTTCTATAACCTCAAATACAAGGGTCTTGCATTCTCACTTTTTCAGTGTTTTCATCATCTCGAGAGTCTAGATTTTTTTCTAAATCAGTTTATGTCAAGAGCCTCACGTCTGGCATTCAGCATTGAAAGAATACTGAAGAGTCTTGGGCTCGCAGTGAAAACCGTAAGTCTCACCATCTCTCAAAAAATCTCGCAATGACCATTCGCCACCCCTAGGTTTGTGTTACCATTTGATTAAGAGGGAGTACATGTAGGTATACATGTACATGTGTAATTTAGGAGGGCTGTACGATGAAGGAGAGGAGTGCATGCCCTTGATAGTAGCACTCACCCTTGGTAGGTTATCAGTGGTATTGTAACTAATGTCATACTCAGCTAACAGGTCTAATACATCTGAATACATGTCAATCAAAGATTTCTGTAAAGAATTAAAACATATTTTTAGAGGTACATGTACATTTCAGATTTCAGTTTTATTACAGTGTACAATTTTAGTGTGTACATGTAACCTTTATTGATTATGATAAGAAACGGCAGAATGCTACACTGACAAAAATTATTTCCAAATAATGAATTTATGGGATCCCTGTGGTACAAATCCACAGGTAGCCCAACCATTTGATTCTCACCATACATACATGAAATATTTGCTTGCGAATAGGATTTTTATGTCATCAATCTGTTTGTTCTTAAATTTGTTCTTCAATCAGGATTACGCAACATATCTATGACATGGATTGGGCGGTGAAAATGAGGGGTCAATATATTTAGCCCCCTCCTTAGGCAAAACGCCGCCTTAGTACACCCATGGTTCAATTAGGTCATTCGCCTCGTGTCTCAACCAAGTAAGGGTACAATTTACGGTTACAGGTAATCCTTTCTTTTATTCATATTTATTATGGCTCATCCTGTGCCTACTGTTCTAATATTAGGACATTCCTTTGTTAGAAGGTTACGTTGTGACCTGAATGCGGGCTTTGATTCTCGGGCTGTCCGCGATTTTCATCTGAAAGGCAGCGCGAATGTCCATTTGTTTGGCATTGGTGGACGCACTATCGCCAAACTTAAGAGGCACGATCTGCACGTTATTTCTGAACTTTCTCCTGATATCGTTATTTTAGAGATAGGAACGAACGATCTTTCCAGCCTTCGGCCTGAGGTAGTGGGTTCTGCCATCGATGACAACCTGGTTAGGTTATTAATTGAAACCTTTCATGTGCCGGTAATAGGTGTTTGCCATGTCATTCAACGAGGGGCATTTTATCCAAACCCCTCGGTTTTCAATGCTAACGCTAGCATCCTTAACGAATACGTAAAAACGGTTTTGGACTTATTGCCAAATGTATTTACTTGGTCGCACGGCGGTTTTAGCAATCCCTCCGTACAATTGCTTCTACCCGACGGTGTCCATGTTAACCCTGTTGGGCAATACAAAAATATACCGCAGCTATCGCGGCGCCATCATTAAGGCCTTGAGCATGCTTTAGCTCAAATGTCTTTCAGCGAAATTTGCGGTTCCCTTTGCGTTTAATATTTTAAAAGAGAATTGATGTTAATTCTTTATCTCGTTAAAAATATGTCAACCTTGTTATCTTATTTAAAATGGGGTTATCACAATTCGTTTATACATTCATGTTATTGCAATTTAAAACAACTATGTACTTCCAAAGTCTTTGTACTTTGCATTTTGTTTTGACCACTATTGGTTGGAGGCTTCGTTCTCGTAATTTTATGCGAGGCTTCGTTCTCGTAATTTTTTGCGAGGCTTCGTTCTCGTATTTTTGATGAGGCTTCGCCCTCATTTTGTGACATTTAGGCCCTTTGCTTAAACGCGGCGACCTTTGGTCAGCCATGCGGGGCCTATTTGTCAGACTTATCTTATGTGTGAGGTTTCTTCCTCGCTGGTAGTGAATGTACAGGGTGATTTTGTCGACCTGTGCTATTGGATTATTTACTTTTGCAAACAATTGCATGTGCTATATTTTGAGTACTTTTGGGTTTTAAATCCCAGTAATTATGCTAAACCATTTACACTGAACCATTATTATAAAGTAAACAATTATAAGTGTATACCATTGAATTACATACATTATGAATTGTTAAACTTATTATGTATGAATGTAATGAAATTTGCAAATGTGATTAAGTAAATTGTATTATTTCAACCTTATAATATTTCTATGCAACTTTTCTGGGCCAAAACTTATTTTATATCCAAATATGGATTAGTTGCATTTTAATTGAAATTATATAATAAAAGCGGCTATGGGCGTTGTCTCATAGCCATTTTACTCCAATACAGCTTGTTGTCATGACTTTTACCCAGAAAACCGAGCTCAGACAAAGCAGCATAAGTCATTATACTTAACCTCCAAGAATGAAGACATAAATGTATGTATTGACTGTATGTTCTTACCCTTATATGTCTTGGCTTAGTAACAGTGTCTCCTTTTAAAATAATCAGCTGCTTTCTGAGCTCACGGTTGTCTTTTTCTAGCTTTTCCAATTCTCTCTGGTATTTTTGCTTAGAACAAAAAAAAGACCAGTCAATTGAATACTCAAAAGGGGAGGGGTGGGGTTTTAGATAGGTATTATTATTTCATACTGAGAGGGGTAGGGTAGTCAGATAATAATATTATACTCAGAGGGGTAAGGTAGTCAGACAATGGCATATACTCTGAGGGGTTGGGTAAATAGTGAATAATTTATACTCAGTGGGGTAGGGTAAATAGTGAATAATTTATACTCAGTGAGGTAGGGTAAATTTATACTCAGTGGGGTAGGGTAGTCAGACAGTTTTTATACTCAGTGGGGTAGGGTAGTCAGATAATAATTTATACTCAGTGGGGTAGGGTAAATTTATACTCAATGGGGTAGGGTAAATAGTGAATAATTTATACTCTGAGGGGTAGGGTAAATGGTGAATAATTTATACTCAGTGGGGTAGGGTAGTCAGACAGTTTTTATACTCAGTGGGGTAGGGTAAATAGTAGTCAATTACATGTATTATTTATTACCTGTAAGTCAATAAGTTCATCTTGTGACTTCTCTAAACGTTCATGCATCTGGGAATAGAAAGAGTGTTAATCATTGTATAACTAACTACAAGTAAGGATGGAATGAATGTACTACTGGTTATTTGAATGGATGGATGGATGGATGGATGGATGGATGGATGGATGGATGGATGGATGGATGGATGGATGGATGGATGGATGGATGGATGGATGGATGGATGGATGGATGGATGGATGGATGGATGGATGGATGGATGGATGGATGGATGGATGGATGGATGGATGGATGGATGGATGGATGGATGACTGACTGGATGAATGACTGGATGAATGACTGGATGAATGACTGGATGAATGGATGGATGGATAGATTAATAGTTGAATGGATGGATGAATAAATGAATAGATGAATGGATGGATGAATAGATTAATAGATGAATGAATGAATGACTGTATGAATGAATAAATGGATGAATGAATGAATGGATGGAATAGATGAATGATGGATGAATAAATGAATGATGAATGGATGGATGAATGAAATATGAATGATGGAGATGAATGAAATAATGAATGAATGGATGAATGAATATATAGATGGATGAATTTATCAATGAATCAATGAATCAATGGATGGATGAATGAATGAATGAAATAATGAATGAATGGATGAATGAATAGATGGATGGATCAATGAATAAATGGATGAATGAATGGATGAATGGATGAATGAATGAATGAATGAATGAATGAATGAATGAATGAATGAATGAATGAATGAATGAATGAACGAACGAACGAACGAATGAATGGATGGATGACCAGGTACAGGTATATGTAAAAACTTTGTTATATAAATGTACACATGTAATACCTTCTCCATAGGAGTTCTAGCCTCCCTTGCTTTGTCGTCTGAATTCCCTGTGTTCTGATCCTGTCTCACAGCTGCTGCAACAACTGGACTCGCTTCTGGGTCAAGCAAATCAGGAGAAACAAAACAGAAATTTCTGAGTTCCAATAGCAGTGTTTGTAGCCAAAGATTGCATTTATAAGGTTATAAAAAAAGATACAAAGATAATCCACTGTTTATTGTATATTACCTGATGCAAATAAATCATCAACTACCACTCCAAGTTGATCAAACATACTATTTAATGATTCCAGACCTATATAATCACATGGACAAGAAAGAAGTAAGATTCAAATATAGCGTAGCTTACACAGGGTTCTCAGTGGATCAGAACTCTGAACAGGTGTGGAAATGATGACATTTTTATAGAAGTTATTATTATTGTCATGAAATCGGGGTGTCGTGGGTTCGAATCCCGCTCGAGGCGTCTGATTTTTTCCGAACATTTGTTCTGTATATTCTCCATCAGTTTTCATTTCTATACATATATCATAATTATTATTATTATTAATTTTATTATTATTGTCATTATTGTCATTATTAGTATTATTGTCATTATTATTATTATTATTATTATTTTATTGTTATTATTACTATTATTATTAATTTTATTATTATTATTATTATTATTAATTTTATTATTATTGTCATTATTGTCATTATTAGTATTATTGTCATTATTATTATTATTATTATTATTATTTTATTGTTATTATTATATTATTATTAATTTTATTATTATTATTATTATTATTAATTTTATTATTATTGTCATTATTGTCATTATTAGTATTATTGTCATTATTATTATTATTATTATTATTATTTTATTATTATTATTATTATTATTATTTTATTATTATTATTATTATTATTATTAATTTTATTATTATTATTATTATTAATTTTATTATTAATATTATTATTATTAATTAGCCAGGACAGGCGGCTACTTTTGTCTTGACAGGGGTGGAATTCTGCTAGTTGCCGGCTTCTACTGAAAACTGTATTACATGTGTTTATCATTAAAGTACATATGGAAGATAATTAAAGTGGTCCATGCAACAAGTCACTTATGATCAGAAGCCAACTTCTCCTTTGGAATTCAAACATTTGAAAGGAGAATTTAGATTTTGATCGGTCATCACTTGTTATTGGGCGGACTCCTAGTTTCATCATCACAATCTTCAAAATATAACTGTCGTCGTCATCATTACTACCACCGTTATCATCATCACCACATTCTTAGTGCACCACCACACTACCACTATGACAACCATCATCAAAGCAGATTTTGTATGACTGAAAAATGTACGGCATGGACGTGACGCGATGTGTCTGTGCCGTGACAATGTTTTAGGATTTCAAATGCATCTGTGTCTTGCTTGTGAGATGCTGTCAGTGCCAGTGCTGTGGTTTTTCACAGACATTTGCAATCTGCTGTATTGTCTCACTTCACCCCATTTTCTTATTTATAACTTACCTTCATTTATAGAACTAGATAAAAAGTCTCCCAGTACACCATCTTGATCAGGAAGCATATTTCTTATCCAGCTTAAATCTGGAAGAGTTTCTTGAAATTTCACCCATTTGTCCTTCCAGGAATTATACGTCTGATAATAAAAAATACAAGAAATACAAAGAAGTACAATGTACGTGTAATAGGTTTGTATAAAAGTGCTGGCTGCGGTTGTACGAAAGGTCGATAGTGCTATCCTTGCTGAATTGCACATATCCACACAAACATACACCTAGATGTGCATACTGAGATACAATATGTACATTTGTAACTGTGCATGGATTCAAGGGAGTCTGAGCAACAAAATATTAAACCCAATATTACGATGCCCGCTCCAACACAGGAATCCCATCAAAAAAATGCTGCAGAAAAAAATATGACTAAGGAAGTGAGCAGTAAAGTGAGTGTGCAACATACCATTTTAGCTCCTACAGCACCAGCACCAACAGTCCCAAGTATTACATATCGAACCCTAGCCAGTCGCATAACAGCTTTAACCACTTGTGTAGTAAATGTTCTTTGTCCATATAAGGACTTTCCTATAGTTACTCGTGTTATATAAGCATGGATATCTTTGTCATATAGTTTTAAATGTTTACAGCTGTTTTTAGATTTCACGCGGAGTAGCGTGTGGAAGTAGTAGCGGTGTTGGTATCCATGGACTCGATATGAATAAGGGATTGCTGCTTTGGTCTTGCAGACTGTGGAATTATAACATCTGGTTGTTATAGCCGTCTGCTTCAGACATTGGGAGCATTGCCGCTGCCTATAAACAAATAATACAAAATTATAATGAATGAAACTAGCAGATAATATGTTATTATTATTATTATTATTATAACTTTGATAAAGTTGTTCTTTCACTTTGATGAAGGCATCAGTAAATACTCCCGTTTCGAGTTGTTTAGCACCACTGTACTACTTGACAAAAGACACATGTATCACAGGCCTCCAGACCTCAACGTTTGTATCGTAGTTGTAGTCGTTGTATGATTGGGATTCCTGTGGTGTAGTTCAACGGTCATTTGTATGGGTTCGATACGTCGTTTCTCAAAAGCATTATTTTACTACATCGTTCTCTAGAACATTACTAGAAATAAAACGATGTAGTAAAATAATGCTTTTGAGAAACGATGTATCGAACCCATACAAATGACCGTTGAACTACACCACAGGAATCCCAATCATACAACAACTACAACTGCGATACAAACGTTGAGGTTAGGAGGCCTGTGCATGTACATGTATGCAGGGTTAGCCTCGAGTCAGTGAAAATTATTCACAAATACCAACGAGTATGCAAACAAAATGTTGTTAAAGTACAAAGATGCAGCAGCCATGTTTGAGGTATAAACGAGAAGCTAATGCGGAATGCTTTGTTATTGGGATCCAACATGGCCACCATGACGTCGCGTGCAAACCACCAATAGACACCCAGAAACCCAACAATCTTCAAGGCCAAAAAATACCTATCTTACATTTACATGTGGCTATCTTTAATAATTTATTCAGTATAAATCGTGCAAAACATTTCTTTATTTATTTATTTAATAAATCTTGAAATTTCGATTGAAGAAAGACAATAAATATTGTATAAAAATACTTGAGGCATAAAATGACAATCAAATCGATCAACGATAAAATAACGCGTCAACAATAGGATAATTTAATTTGAACACCTTAGACGTTTTAGACAATAAAACATACCTACACACAAACCTGTCAAAGAAAAGCACAACGAATGAAGAAACAATGACAAAATACACGGCATAAAGGGGATAACTGTCTGGGTATATTACTCGGATAATCAACAAAAAAGGAACGAAGTTCAAACATTTCAAATACACGACATTCAAATGTACTAGTGTGTACAAACATACAGATCTGCTAAACAGTTTGGCTCCTACTTACGTGAAAACTCCCACAACCCTGAACATTTTTACACCACTGCAGGCTAGAAAAGTCCTTGCACTATCCTCGAACCAACAAACTGATACATAATAAGTAGTTTTTAACTCATTTTTGAGTATTTTTCTGTGAAGACTTCGTTGAATTTAGTTGTCAGCCATATTGGATTTGATGAAAGGACTGACCGCAAAGGATTTTGGGAGGGTTCGCCTACTCGTCTGAGTCTCCCGCGGTGATACCGAGTGACGCCTTGTTGAAGTCTAGTTTTTGTTGACAGACTTTCACTTTGCAAATCTTCATCATCACGGCAAGGTTGAGGAAAATCTAAATTATCAGCGTGATTCAGAAAAGAGAGTATGTATTTATTCTTCTCACGGTGCACAAGAATTGTTAACACCCTTCATTGAAGCCTCAAACCCCGGGCCTCAATTCAAACACTACAAGGATACTATACATGTACAAGGTCGTACAAGGACTTGACGGCAGTTCTTGTTGTAATCTGTATTGTGTTCAAGTTTATAGCCTGTCGCAATGACCTACCAATGAAAGCTAATCATTTACAGTCGGTATCCAACTGAGAGCCTTGACCAGTGATCCCAAACCAAGAAAAGCGCAATCGGAAACACAAAGAGCCAACCCAAGAACTTCACATCCCAGGATAGATTTAACTAACGGACGAACGATGGAGCCCAATGATAACATCACAAATCCACGGCGACCTCTTCTTGGCAACGAGATCAGAAGTTCGGACATTGAATCGGGCAGTGAACATCAGTTTTTGACTTTGGCCGATCAACTGGGAATCGAAGAAATCGATGCCCTTCATAATTTCTCATCGAGCCGTAGTAATGGGAGTGCTACTAACAGTAGAAATCTGAAAAAATATGACACTCCCACTGTTGTTCTTACTCAAGAGCAAGTTGAAACGTTGATATATACGTTGGAGGAAACTGGAAATGCTTTGAAACAATTGACATATATTGGCAATGAATTCAAGCCACCAAGAAGGCAAGTATTGTACAATCGTTAAAATTGGATTATAAAGATTGTCAAGTCAAGAAAACATAAATTTATAATGTACGCGTATACAATGTACGTTATATATATGGGAGGTTTTATGGAATCTTTTTCTGACGTCAAAATCTGTCGCGAGTGGCCGTCAAACCGTCATTTTACTTGCTCAAAACTTCAATTTTAGATCGGTGAAGTCTAAATATCTGTCAAATATACCAAATATAAGTTACTTATAAACAAACAAACAAATGTCATCTAGTTGCTTGAAGAAAAACTAACAGACTTTGAAAGTTAGGCTCGAACATTTTGTAGATCTTGACGGCCACTACGTCACACGTAAAACCTCCCATACAGTGTATGACTGCTACAGTATTGTTTTTGTATTCAAAATCATTCAATTCAAAGCTATGAGAATACATTTTGTTGAAAGTTATGGGATATATCACATGCTGTGTTTCAAAATGGCATGATCATATCAATCCCTCCATAATTAATTTGCTTTCATTATTCGAATAGATGACAGCTCCCCTCTATAATACCCTTAATTGTTTCCAATTATCTGGCTTACTCGCAAGTACATGTCTCAGAGAGAGAATTATATAACACTGTACATGTACAAAACTGCACAGCTGGACTATATATATTAGCAATATTTCAAAACCATTGTCATATATGCAAACGTAGAGAGGTTAATACTCCTTTTTACAGTTCCCAGCACCTGGCTTGAAAGGTACGTAGCTGTGCCTTTGCATTGAAGCGAGACCATTACGGTGACCTTGCAATGATAGAGACCTTTTTTAACACCTTGGACAATTATTCAGTCTCTATCATTGCAAGGTCACCGTTGGTCTCGCTTTGATGCAAAGGCACAGCTACAAATGTACCTATATGGTGCCGGGAACTGTAAAAAGGAGTATTATTTTAATGGTTGGTGAAATTATGCAACTTAAGTAATGGTTCGCGTAAGAACTACTGTGAAAACAATAGGCCTGGCGCAAAAGTAGCCGTTTCATTTAATCCTATAACCCAATTATAGCTTCAGTTATCATTGGTTATAACCCGATTCAGCGCGAAATTCAAATTGTTTTCCTAAATATTTCGTAAAGAAGAATGATTGGGACTACACAAACTCATTAGCAGATACATATAGTGATGGTTTATAAGTATCCAGAATTACAGATAATTCGTATGTGCGGAAATACCATTTATGACGAGAAATAACCCGTCCTTGGGATATCTGGGTTATATTTGAAATACAAGATGACATTTGGTAAGAATTTCTAAGACCCGATTGGGTCGGTTTTAAGTACTTCACACCCGCGCGAAAAGACCCCTAATGCTGCTCAACAAAGGAGTATTGATATTCTTAAAATAGCCACACAAGGATTTTGAAATTGTCGTCGAAATATATCTTTGTTCAAACTTACAATGAGTTTTGCAACTAAAGAATGTCTACAAAACGTCCAGCCAACTTCCATGATCGGGCGAGCAATCTGAGTTCACTTCGCAACCTTTGCCGCCATGCCGTAACGCCACCTACGCAGCGTGTGACGGGAGCGTCGAGAAAAGTAAGAAAAAACTCCCCCAAAAAGTAGAAATTGCGAACTATTTACATCATATATACTATATACACTATTTGCCAGTCTATATAACTTGAAAAACATTCGAAAATTGAAGAAATTCAATGACTACAATGACCACTGGCTTGACTCATGAATGCGATGGCGGACAACTCGGGAGACCGTCGTTATCCTTGTTCCGCACATACGATTTTCACGAAAACTTCCCGAATGACATAACAATAGCATGGCTTCCAAATAAGGTATTAATATCGAGTAAATTTGGTGGAAATCGTACAGAAATCGTAAGATTTTGTTTTTTGACCAATGAGAACGAAGGATTTTAATTAGTTAATCCAATTAAACAAAATAGCACAGCGCGTGCGTTGCGCTTCAGCACTTCCTTTCTTATGCGAACCATTACTTAATTGGCAATTAAGTCAAGCTACATGTATAATAATAATAAAAACTGTTCAGTGACCACAAACAATGGTGCCAAGTCAAGTTTGGCTTTTCTGGCTTTGCAGATATATGTATGTACATGTACTGTTGCTGCATTTTATGGCATCATTGTCCATTGCATGATTGGTCACCAAATACTAGAACATAAAATTACGTGAACTTTCTTTACAGGCCCAGACTCCCAAGTTGGATGATTTCCAATCTATTGATTATTACAGCTGTGTGGCAGGTCAGTTGGATTGTATGTGAATAATGCAAATTATACACTTACAATACACTTACAATGAGGGTTTATCACGTAATTTCAAAACTAGGACAAAAAATGATTATCATAGCTGGAAAGAGCTCGTTGAAATTAGTAAAGATGTGAAGTTTAGAAAAGATCGCTTCACAAATTGCGAAGATATGAATTTTCAAAAATCGAAATTTTATATGAAAACCTATGGAAATTACGCTTGGAGGCAACTCTTGCCTCCAACAAAGGTTTTCATACAAAATTTCGATTTTGGAAAATTTATATCTTCGCAATTTGTGAAGCGATCATTTCCAAACTTCACATTTTTACTAATTTCAACGAGCTCTTTCCAGTTATGATAATCATTTTTTTGTCCTATGAGTTTTAAAATTACATGATAAACCCTCATTCAATACACAAATATACAATACACGTTAATTACTACGTACAATAAACTTATGATGTACTATATATACACTACAATACATGTACAATACCTCATCACTATATACAACTGTAACGTATACATGTACATTACACTTACAATAATAATGGGCTTGTAACACCCGCCACGTGACTTTTTAAATTTTCACCGAGGACAAACGAAAATAACATAACTTGAAAGAGCATACTAAAATTAGTAAAAGTTGAAAATTTGAAAAGAATCAAGCAAATAAGAAAAAAGTTAACGGCTTTCAAAGTTTCCTGCTTTGACAAGGATTTGTATGAGTTTTCACTTGGAAGGCAAGCTGTTGCCTTCCAACATACATTTCCATACAAAAAAGGCAAAGTTTGAATGCCTGTAACTATTGCCCTATTTACGTATTTCCCTTCAAACTTTCCACTTTTACTAACTTTAGCATGCTCTTTCCAGTTATGATATTTTCGTTTGTCTGCGGTGAAAAGTTAAAAAGTCACGTGGCGGGTGTTACAAGCCCATTCTATAATCAACTTTATTTTAAGAGGATGACACTTAACAGTAACAATAATACACATATACAATATACATGTACATGTAGTACACTTATAAAAAACACATTTACAATACATTATTATTTTTATGATTGTGTAAATCTTTGTTAATCTATTTTATTTTTGTTTTACCAAAGATTACAGGGATATTAGCTTTAACAGTATTGAAAGTATTTACACAGCACAAGAAAGAAGAGAGATCAACATTCGTATGGGTATGTTTCTCACATGTACATATGCATGTATCATGTGCCATGTGCCATGGTCATCTTTGGCTTGACAGTCATACATGTATATATATACACATATGTATCATGTACATACATGTACACTCTACATATACATATTCTGTTTTTATTTGGGTAATATATTTGTAGACTTTATCTGTACCATGTGCCTCCAAGAACCCCTAGCTTGCCACTATACATGTACACATTGCAATAAAATAATAATAATAATAATAATAAATTATTGTAATCTATTGTGCTGTTATTAGTTTTATACAGTGGTGGAGTACATTATTCCAAAGAAACTCCTATATGAGACAAAGTACGTGTGATTCATGTGAAAATCCCATATTTTTTCCAGACTGTTGCAATTTTGGTATTCTTTCAAGCATTCAATCTTCTCCTGGTATTTATAACTTCAGGTAAATATGACATCTTATACGTGATGAGCATTATTATATACATGTACTATATAGAGTGCAAACCATATGTCCATGAAACAGTACTAACTAATTAGTACTAAATAGCACTAGTGAAACAATAGAAAACAATAGAGATAACACTATTTAGTACTATTTATTTTTAGTAATAGTACTATTTCACGGACATATGGTTTGCACTCTATGTACATGTATGTACCATCGACTTTAATTTCTTCATTGTCAAATTTTAGATTTTTAAATTGTGATTTAATTAATTAATTATTTATTTGTATATATAACTTCCAGTCAAGCTGACCAAACAATTTTTGCATCACACACTCACCAAGTCGTTCTTGGGACAGTCTTTCTTGTCAATGACTCTTTTGTTTGCTGGTCTTTACACATTGATGTACACTATAAAGGTAAACTACATTGTATCTGTTTAAACAATTTACTGAAATTGGGATAGTTGTCACATCTTACTTTCTTCCCTTCCATGTTCATTCATAAATTCCTTGCTTTGTTCATTTGTCTATTCTTTTGTTCATTCCTTCCTCTGTTCCTTGACCTTTCTTTGTTCCATCTGTGCTTATCCTTCAATCCCTTCCTCCCATCCATTCCATCCTTCCTTCATCTCTCTTTTCTTTCTTTCTATCCCATTCTTCCTTCTTTCCTTCTTTCCTTCTTTCCTTCTTTCCTTCTTTCCTTCTTTCCTTCTTTCCTTCTTTCCTTCCTTCCTTCTTTCCTTCTTTCCTTCCTTCCTTCCTTCCTTCCTTCCTTCCTTCCTTCTTCCTGTCCTTTACGCCAATCCTTCCATCCTACCCCCTTCTATATATACATGTATATACCCATTTATTCATTGTATTCCCCTATTGACTGACCTTTAATATGCAGCATGATTCATTTGATGGGCCACATTCATCTGGTCTCAAAATTTCTGATGACATATATTCTTCAAGTCTTGCATTTGCAAGTATGCTGTACTTCTCAATATCCACAGCTACACTATGTGGTAAATACATATTTCATATAATAGTATGATATTAGACATATATACACCCATACAGGAAAGCAGGCAAACAAGGTATTATATTGGTTACAGTTTGTTTCACATACCTTTTAAAGGTTAGGTTCCCAAGTTTGTTTGTAAGTTCCCTGATTGACAGATGGACAGACAGATAAAGAATGAATGAATCACTTTTAGAAAGAGACATACATGTACATGTAAAAAGACAGACAGACAGACAGACAGACATAGATAGATATAGACAGACAGACAGATATAGATAGACAGACATATACATATAGATAGATAGATAGATAGATAGATAGATAGATAGATAGATAGATAGATAGATAGATAGATAGATAGAGATAGATAGATAGATAGATAGATAGATAGATAGATAGATAGATAGATAGATAGATAGATAGATAGATAGATAGATAGATAGATAGATAGATAGATAGATAGATAGATAGATAGATAGATAGATAGATAGATAGATAGATAGATAGATAGATAGATAGATAGATAGATAGATAGATAGATAGATAGATAGATAGATAGAAAGAAAGAAAGAAAGAAAGAAAGAAAGAGACATACATGTAAAAAGACAGACAGACATATATAGATAGACAGACAGACAGATATAGATAGACAGACAGACAGATGGACAAACAGATAAAGAATGAATGAATCACTTTTAGAAAGAGACATACATGTAAAAAGACAGACAGACATATATAGATAGACAGACAGACAGATATAGATAGACAGACAGACAGATGGACAGACAGATAAAGAATGAATGAATCACTTTTAGAAAGAGACATAATGTACATGTAAAAAGACAGACAGACATATATAGATAGATAGACAGACATATATAGATAGATAGACAGACAGACAGATGGACAGACAGATAAAGAATGAATGAATCACTTTTAGAAAGACTGACATACATGTAAAAAGACAGACAGACATATATAGATAGATAGACAGACAGACAGATATAGATAGACAGACAGACAGACAGATGGACAGACAGATAAAAGAATGAATGAATCACTTTTAGAAAGACAGACATACAGCCGACATCGATGTAGACATATAATTATACAGACACAGACAGACAGACATAAAGTTCTACAAGCAATGCTATATTATTCTGTCTTGACTTTCAGGTGCTGGCCACATCATTGCATCAACATGGTATGCACAGCTTGTTTCTAGTATTCAGGTATATAGTAATATACTGTAAATGAACAGTTTCCAAAACCTCTGGGATAAGCTGCATGACGTACACTGTAACTGCTATTAGATGATAAAATAGTGATTTAATTTGACTGAGTTGATCTTTCAAGGTCAGACTGATATTAGCAATACATAATGTAAATAATATAAATGGAGAGTCAATAGCTACTGTGAATATGGCTCCACTTGCATTGGATTACCATATTTCACCAGCGTATTAGCCGCACTCGCAGATAAGCCACACCCCCAACTTTGGATCATGATTTTCGGAAAAAAAGTGTGGCTAGTTATACGCTGGTGAACAGGTACTTACATTAAATTACTTCACCATATGCTACTGAAGGACAACTTTCTCCATTCCCATGTTAGCATTTACACTTACACAACTCATCCCAGAACAATTTTTGCAAATCAATCAGAAAATGGTTGTGTAACTATTAAATTGGTGCTGGTAATGGTGATGCATGGGATGATGGTGATGAAATCAGGTGGTGGTAATATTATGGTGGTGGTGGCAGATATAGAGAAGATGAATGATCAGTCAGGATTAAAGTGTTCATGGTAGTGATGATGCAGGTGTTGGTGTTGGTGTTGCGTGGTGGCTGTAATAAAGGTAGCCATCACGAACAGGGAAGGAGAGGGGTGCAGTAGTTAGGGGTACTCCCCCTTGCCCCTCCCACTTCCTCTTTTGCCCTCCCCTGCAGCTTTCCCTTCCTCCCCTGTCTCTATCTCTTGAGACCATGTTGATTCACCAAGATAGTGATAGTGAGGTTGCACATTAAAGTTGGATGTTGTCGATGATGTTTCCTGTGATGATATAATGATGATGACAGTTATAAGTTTACAGATTTCCTAATAATTCCTGCATTGTTCCTCACAGATGCTGATGAGTTACGTCTACTTTGCGTCTGTGCTATCCATTGCCGTCCACCCACCCAAGAACATCCGGTACAAGATGGCACGAGGAAGGAAGATAAACTCGACAAAGAACTATGGGACCATTCGCTCTGTATGATACGTATTTCACATATGCAACATAACGAAAATCATCAAAGAATCTTTGCTCGCACTCATTGTGCAATTTGTCTATACAGGATCGGCAGCCATGGTGTCTTACATACAATTTGTTGTGAAATATTCTTCACAAGAAATTGTTACTCTTGTGTGCTTTTGAAGGGCTCCCTGCAAGAACAACGTAAGTGATCTCTGATCAAAGCCTAAATTCTCTTTGCGATTCTTCGAATTTCAAAGGACAATTTGGATTTTGATCACAGGTCACTTACTCTGTCCTTGCAGGGATCGAGCCCTTCAATTGTGAATGCATGTTTTGTTAGGCTTGAAATAGCCTTGTATTATCAGCAATGGGGAACTACATGTATGTTGACTATACGGTAGCCTCCTCTGAAGGGTACTCCTTTTGGGCTTCCTGTGTCTAGGAGAGAGGAGATTGGGAAGGAGGTCATCCCAGGCCTTCCCCTTCCCTCTGTTACCACAGGATACCCAATTACTACTAGAGTCCAGTCAATCTACTGGAGAATAAAGCGTAAAATGTTTGACACATTTTACAGTTTAAATATCAAAATTTTGATTACTTTGGGAGTTTTACTTGGTAATTAATTAGTAGTTATTTTTATAAAAGATTGATATTATATATTGGTAAATATACGTTTTATATCAAATATATATTTTTTATTGTATAGTCCTGAATAATCAATAAAATGTTTAAACTTTTTTTCTGTATTGTCTTATAATGAATGTTGTTAGTTCCAGGCCCTTCTCACTTTGGCTTCTGCAATTGAGAGCTGGACTGAGAACGAAATTGTGGTCAAGAAAAAAATTGATATTCACTGTGTACAGAACAAGATGGCGGCTGTACCAGTAATCCCAGTAATCCTTTGCGAACCTAAATCAGCCCACTCTACAGTTGTACGGAAACTCTGAACTACACTTGAACCCCTCTCTACGGACACCCACTTAATACGGACACCTGGACTGATACGGACACTTTTGCATGTTCCTTAATTTACTGTCCGGTTTGACGGGGTTCCACAGTACCCGGTTTGAAAACGCATACTTTTTTATGCGTTTTTACCGAGGCCACACTAAAACGATCAAAAACATGTTTATCTATGAAAACGGAGGTTTTCGAAAACACTTTCCAAAGCGGAGACTTTTGAAAACGCAGGTCTATCGCTTTAGTATGGTCACCAAAAACGGAGCTTTTCAGAAACGCTTACGTCACAATCGGAGCTTTTCAGAAGCTCTGCGTCACAACTCAGCCCCAGTTTCCTCGCGGGAATAGCCGATAGTATCGCTGGCGCTACTGGAGCATGCGTATTGAACAGAAAACTGAAACGCCAAGCAGAGCATGGTGACGAAAACACATTGTAGGCACAATCGTTCGCTTATGAAAACGAAGCAGTCTGATGAAGATCAAAACTTAGACACTTTCCCTTTGTTTTGCTGTCTTTTATGCGTTCATCTCGATATTTTATCATTCTGAAGACTTAAGTTACTATATACTCTATATTGTATAGCCGGACCATTACGTGATTGTGCCTACACGAAGTAGTTCTTCTTTGGGGAAAGATCATCGTTTTCATGCTCTAGTGTGCACGGTCGAAAACGATGTGAAAATTAACGCCAGTATTTGTGGACGCAGAGCTTTTTATCCGTTTTCGGTCGAACAAAACGCGGAGGTTTTCAAAAACGGATTATTGAGTGTGGACGGGGCCTTAGATCTACAAACTGTCTGACACGTTCACCATAATAAAGCAGGCAACAGCTTCACGTGCACTTGCAATTAATTTCGACTCAGTTTCAATAAATGTGTTCTAAAGGCGAAAGAACAAGTTTGGCTATTTTTAGAACACGAAATTGACCAATCACTGTGCACTTCCGGTCATAGAACACGTTTCGAGCTGAGCGGCTGAGCTAAGATTGCTGCAAATACAATTACAATATGTTTTTCACTGAAACATTTCGAAGTAGAAATGTTCTACAATGCATTTCATGTTTAACTACTGCAGAGACTGATTGAAGTTCGTAAACAAGGATAATATAAATGGATTTGTCAGTCATTGATCTGCAGGTAGCGAAGACCCGGGCGAAGGTAACTGAATTGAAGATTGAATCAAAATTAAATATGGTTTCGTCTGAATCCCGGAGACAACTAGATTATTCTGCGTATGGTACTATTTTTACGTCTAAGATGCTGTACTTTATACATGTATGCTTTAGATTTGTTTCCTAAAATAAATATTCACAGTTGAGACACACCAAATCGCCATATCTAGTTGTCTCTTAGCCTCCTTTGCAGACGCTTTTAATGTCACGGTTTTTTTAGCGAGAAAAACCCGCGACATTAAAAGCGTCTGCAAAGGAGGCTAGTTGTCTCTGGGATTCAGTCGAAATCCTATATTTTGAGTCAAACTGCAGATCAATGACTGACAAATCCATTTATATTATCCTTGTTTACGAACTTCAATGAGTCTCTCTGCAGTAGTTAAACATGAAATACATTATACAGGCCCGTAGCCAGGATTTTTTGTGGGGGGGTGCTTCCAAGGCCAAAGTGGACCAAACTATCAAAATCATGCACTTAGGATAGCAGCAATTCATAGAGAGTCCTGAAGGAAGCCTACAAATCCCATTTCCCAGTCGATTAAATAAAAAATCCCATGCAGTCCCATTGACATGAATTCAAGAAAATCCCAGTATCGCGGACTCGCTTCTAGCGACCACCCTATTAGATAATTCATCAAACAATTTCCTGATCTCATACTTTATGGCAATTGTAAATGATTATTTCACTATGTTTGCATTTCTAAGGATGCTTTTTGAAGACTTCCTCGCTTTGAAACGTATTAAAAACCGTTCTCTTGGTTGCTCTATTTGACCTGAATTTTGTGGAATAATAAATGGTTGCAAAAAGAAAAATCAATTTCCGCTCTTTTTTATGATTCTTCCCGAGCGTGTTGTGGTTGTATGTGCAGCTTCATCCTCGTCTCCTATCACAGCAAGGGTAATATCGTTGCAGGGCCGTAGGAAATGGAAATGTTTAGGACCGTTTAGCTCAGCTCGCTTCTCGTGATGCAACAGCTCGGAACGTGTTCTATGACCGGAAGTGCACAGTGATTGGTCAATTTCGTGTTCTAAAAATAGCCAAACTTGTTCAGACCCAATATGTAATAATAATAATAATAATAGATATTGGGAGCATCCCACAAGGTCTCGATGCTCTTACAAATGTAGCATGGATGCTCCTACTTATGGGCTCCTGACTGACGAGATACAATGTTCTATGCGCGCAAATTAAGGATTGTGGAAGCGTCGTGATCCGGCGCCATCTTTTCCTTCAATGAGAATTTTAGGCTCCGGCCATCGCATGTTTTTCAACTAGTTTAACTTGGTTAATTAAGTGGATATCAGGCTTTTCTCCGGTGTTCCTTAGAATACCAATATTACTAATATATATAGTAATGGACCCATGCACTTGAAACACTCTGCCTCCGTTGCTGCCTTCAAATCTTCACTTAAAACCTTCCTGTTTACTAGGAATATTTAATACCTTTTTCTATTTACCTTTTGCTATTAATTGTTAAAAGCATCGAGACAATGTATGATACGTTCTAAGAACTTATTTGATTATTATTATATTTGATTCAGTTAATTGTGCTCATATGTCTCGTCGGGTATATACGGGATTACGCCGGGTGGTATGAATATAGCTATAATTCAATACTCCAAAACACGGCGGGCCCATATTAAAGAGCCAAAAAACAACGGGGTTTTCCGCCATTTTGTGCTATTTTAGTAACAAAATGGCGGATTTTCAAATTTCAAAAATTCATATCTTTGGATTGAATAACGATATCTGAGATATTGTTTCAGCTATATCTCTAAGTTTTAGAGTTCTTTCGATTGCAATGATCAAATTACTGCATTTGTGAATTTCAAAATTTGTTGGCATGTCGGTGACGTCATTTTCCTGCCAAATAGCAAGAAAATCAAAAAACAAAAAGGATTTGTTGTCTTGACATATACTGTCATCTGGCCAAGTTTCATATTGATTGAATTAAAACTGTAGAAGTTATACAACCCGGCGTTTTTTGGCTCTTATAGGCCCACCGCGTGAAAATATCCTGACGGACCAAAAATAAATCCCGAAAATACGGTGCATTTCTATATCTGAATCGCAGAAATCGCACCCAAAAAGTACAAGGCAAAAATTTAAATAAAAAGTACCCTCCAAAAAATCTCAAAAATCCATCACCCGGTGATTGTACTGAGCTGAACCCCAGTACAAGTACTCCCCCACTGTGGAGATGCACAACTACAATACAAAATAAGATACCTGAAGACAACGATCAAACGAACGATAAAAAGAAGAAGAAAAAAACGGGGAAATGAGAACGAAAGAAAAGAAAAGAAAACAAATGAACGAGAAAAAAAACAGGAAAAAAAAACAAGAATCACTGTTCTTCAGATTTTTTTGCATTAAAGTATTTCCTTTTTTAACTTAAACGATTTTGAATAGTTCTTCTGGTTGACTATATTTATATTGAAATTTCTGACACCACTCACAGATGGCTATTAAATTATTCATTGAAAATATAACTTCACTAACTGAGCGTAGGTGATAATTAGTCTGTTCATCCTTTAGCTTTAGTTTCTCATTAAAAAAAAAACACATCGGAAAGTTTGCTTTATTTTCTAAGTTTCTAAAAAGCTCAAAAGAAAAAAGGAATTTTAAGTTCATTAATTCTGATAGCAGTCCAGTCCTAGTTTATTAATTTCTGCCAGCGGTAACGACTGTTTTGCGTGCTGTGTTTACCAATTAAGAGTGAACATGAAGCGCGACTAGATGCAGGTGAGAAACCGACGCCTGACGTCAGTAGATATTTTTGTAGTTGTATAAATTCGTCCAAACAAAGTCGGTAGTGATGGGCCGAGACTGGCTATCACCTTCATAGTAGAAACTCTGAACTTGTGATATCTTTACAATCTCAGTTTTCTTCGTTAATAGGTAAGTAAGTACACAAAGAACCCCCAAAATGTGAAAATATTGTGTTAGTAACTTTCAAAAATATCGAAAACTCTGGATTCATTTAAGATGTTTTTACCACAAAGGTAACAATTGTCTAAGACAAGAGATATTGAAAAAATACTCGGTATGTTCGATTTGTTGTTGTTGAAAGACTGTGTGTGCAGTTCGAACTGCACTGATATGGCGGATGATTTCTTCCTTATACAAACTTCACCGAATTTAAGGTCTGTGCATATATTTTGTCGTAGTTTCTCACGGAAGTCCCCTCTCTCATCTATCAGCCCCCTATCCATGCAATACACCCCGCCTCCTATTTGTAGACGCAGTGATTAATTTTCTTTTCTTCGTTTCTTTACTTGTTTTCTCTGTCGAGTTTTTTCTCTATGTCATGTTATCAATCTACTGCAGGGGAAAGATGGCGTATTGTGACCACAATACTTCAAAACACTATAAATACTGTAGAAACATATATATAAACAGAGAGTTTTGGAAATATTAGACTTAGTAAAATGAACTCCTGTTAGCTGCGTTTAAAATTTCGTGAGACCATAGAGTCGTTTTCGTATGATGGGTTTCCTGTAGTAGAGCTCGCGCAAAGTAGTTCCGGTTCGTAGGTACGGTTCGTGCCGACCAAGCATTCTGATTGGTTGAGCAATGATTTTGCGCGCTGTGATTGGTTGAATAGATGTCTTCGATTCCGTACCGTGACCGTAACTCCGTGCCGTAGGTTTCCCATGCACTCATACGAAAACGATTCTATAGGTAAATTCATTGGCTGACGAGGGAATTCCACGTTGAATTCACGAGAAAAGGCGATATCGCATAAGTCGCGAAGCGACGAGTGCGATATCGCCTTTTCTCGTGAATTGAATTTTCCTTGAATCCCATAGCGTTCTCTTTGTTTTGAAAAATATATATACAGTTTTTAGACAATATATTTGAGTCGCTATATATCGCGCGTCGCAAAAAAAGCCAGTGCAGTGTTCAGTCTCGGAGTTTCGCTACGCTAGCCAATAGGAATCAAGTAAAATTGAATACGTAAAATCAGTTGATTTGAAGGACAAAAGTTGTTTTCTTCAGTCGTTTTAACAGTCTACATTTACGGAGAATCTACGACAGTAACACAGCCATAGATCTAGATATGCATAACTAGTTCATAGTTAACGAAAACTTACAACCAGAAAGACGGCTAAAATCGATGACACGGGAGAAATGTTCTCCACTTTTCACAATCACTGAATCAGTCTTGTCAAACTTGTAAGTAGACTTTTCAGATATTATTCTGTTTAACAAAGAAGTTAATAAATCGGAAAGATATAAAGCTACGGACTTATTCTATCCTCATAAAACTTTAATAAATCGCGTTCAAACGTTAATTCTCAACTGACGTTTCTTGTTGTACTTTCAATGCGATCTGTACAGGACCCGAAATGATCCCTGGCTCCGAAATGATCCCTGGACCCGAAATGATCCCCAAAGTGTCTAGATTGGCTCCGAAATGATACCGGACCCGAAATGACCCCCAGACTGGCTTTGAAATGATCCCCAGTGAAATTCGGGAATGGTCCTAATCAGTCCCGTTCCTTTCCTATTCTCTTTTTCTTTCTTCCTCAATAATACTAATACTAATAATACTAACGATAACAATCATCATCATCATCATCATAATAATAACGATAACAATAATAATAATAATAATAATAATAATCATCATCATCATAATAATAATAATAACGATAACAGTAATAATAATCATCATCATCATCATAATAATAATAACGATAACAATAATCATCATCATCATCATCATCATCATCATCATCATCATCATCATCATCATCATCATCACTGATCAGTAGTAATAACGATAACAATAATAATAATCATCATCATCATCATCATCATAATAATAATAATAACGATAACAATAATAATAATAATAATAATAATAATAAATAATAATAATAACGATAACAATAATCGTCATCATCATCATAATAATAATAATAACGATAACAATAATAATAATAATCATCATCATCATCATCATAATAATAACGATAACAATAATAATCATCATCATCATCATATATAATAATAATAATAACGATAACAATAATCATAATCATCATCATCATCATCATAATAATAATAATAATAACGATAACAGTAATAATAATCATAATAATAATCATCATCATAATGATAACAATAATCATCATCATCATCATAGTAATAATAATAATAATAATAATAATAATAATATGAAAACAATGTTTGTAACCAAAATAAATTGGTTAGCGTTGGCTGATTTCAAATTACATTTATGATGAGTTCAAAGAAGCCTGATGAAGTTAAAGAAGAGAAAATGGTCTCTTGCGAAATATCATGATAAAGATCAGAACGATAAAATGTTACGCTGAGTTTATATTTGATCTTATCATTAATATTCCCAAATATTGAAGAATGACGCATGCTTGTCTTTATAGTGTTTAGAGATCTAAGACCTACCAGTTGTTATTGTATGCGCATGCATTAATCTTACAGTTTAATTTTTGACTGTTGAATTACGTCAAGTAGCAATAAAGTAGATGCGGCAGGCATGTTAGGCATTTCCCCCGACTGATGGATTATTATTATTAGCAGTTAAAGGAGCTCTGTCACTTTGTTTACTCCCGGTTCACTACTAAATTTAACCGCCTATATTTTTCAATGTTGTCGTTTGTATATTAATGTCAATCTTCTCCAACCTCAATCACCTTCGTTCCTTTTTGGTTTAGTATTATCCCTCTGTGTTTACTTAGCAAACTGTTATTTTGTGACTTCATCAATTTAAAGGTAATTCTCTACTTATAGATATAATGATATAAAGACGTACACCGGGTTTGGCGGTTGGAAGTGTGGTTTATTGAAAAATATGTACAACACTTCACCTCCAAACGAAGTACCGCCAAACAAAAAACCAAAACGATTGTTCGATAGGGTATTATAATTATACGACTGGGCGAACTGTATCAACGTTCGTTCACTATCAGGTTAGCCATGTCTTGAGTTACGGTAAGTCTCTGAGAAAAAAAAATGGTATCTCTTGATACAACTCAACTCGACTGCGTTGGACTTCCAGTCACCGTGAGTTTTGATAGCGTCGATGGAAGCTCCTGATAGACGGGCGAACGTAGCGCCACCCCTTCGAAGGCTGTGTAAAGAGTATACCTTGCTGTCAAGGCCAAGTATGCTTATAAGTTCGTCGAAGCGCTTAGTTAGTTGACTCTGTGTTAGTGGTAGACAACGACCATGTGAGTCATGAACAACGAATGCCGGTTGCTTTGGTGATGCGGGTATCTTGCGAAGCATAGCTTTATATGCCGTGACTGGACACAGTGGCGATGAAGGGATAGCCACCAATGGAATAGAAAGTACTCTTTCACTACATTGAATTGTTTTTGACCATCGGACAATCACTGCTAAACCAGAGTCGTTTGCAATAATGTCTTGACGGAGAAGATTACGATGCTTGTCAAAAGACTATATTTGAGCGTCTAAGAAACGCGAAGAACATGATTAAGATTGCAGCGTAAATTGTGACGTCTAATTCATCTTGTTGGTCGATGTGACGGTGCATTTGTTGTAACATCTGAGGCGTGACCGGCAGGCGTTGAAGAGACGTGTGTGTTGAAGATTTGGAAATCCCGCTGAGTGTTAGTTTTACGTCGGGTTCGGCGAACGCGGACGTCGAGTGTCCATATAACATGTGTGCAGTTTTGTTTCCACTCAAATAATTTTGGATGGACTGTGGGCTCTTCAGAGTTCTGGATATAAATTGGGCGTAGCACCGAAGTTGTAGAGATGTCGCAGGGAAGGGTTCTTTTCTGAAGTAAGTGCAGAACAGAAGATATGATTTTAGTTGAGTGCGTAAATTGGATCTTGTCCCGGGTCTGAAGGCGGCCCGCATTGAGCGTCGAGAGTCCTTTTCCAGAGATGCAAACTGTTCTTGGTGGTCTACGATTAAAGAAAAGGAAGACGTTAGTGCTGTCTATTCTACCAGGAAGAGGGAATCCGCAATTGTGATCTCTTTGAAGCCCTTTTTTGGGGTTAAGGAGATGAATTCCTTTCTGTAGCGTTCGTGTAAATGCCAGCGGGAGAGTTGATCCGGCATCCTATTGTCCACGCCACTAATGTGAATAGTTTGAAGTCTTGAGTTGCTTGGAGAAACCAAAGCGCACGTGCGCAAGCGTTTAGGTATCCGTCCTTACTACGTGAACCATTTATAACGTACACCGACGCAATGTTATCGCAGTAGATGTGTACGGTTTTTCTTGACCACAAAGGCGCCCAGGTCCTGCAGCAAATGAGCACGGTAAGGAGTTCCAGATGATGGATTTTCATAGAAGAGTTTGACGTAATTGAAATAGGGAAAGTGCGGTGAAAATATTCATGTCCACTTACACCCCCACAGCCAGTAAGGCAAGCGTCAGAAGCAACGATGGCGTCAGGAACAGGCGTCGTATTGTCCTCTAATATTAGCGATATGCCGTTGTAGGAACGAAGAAAGGTCTGCCACCATTGGATGTCTTTGCGAAAATTTTGTGTTAGGTGTGCATGGTGGTGTTGGCGATAGAGTAAGCGCAACATCTGGAGGAGGCGTGACATGAATATTCTTCCAGGAGGGATGCACGTAGCAACGAAGGAGAGTTTTCCGATAAGGCTCTGCAATTGACGTTTAGTACAGCGCCGTTTGTTCTGCCATTTGTTTAGAATTGATTCCAGATCACATAGCTTGTCTTCAGGCACCGAGACAGTCATGGCTATGGTGTCAACTTCGAGGCCGATGAACGTGAGGCGTGTGGTAGGGGATACTGCCTTCTCGTACGCCTCGTCAAGTCCTAGTTCTTGTAGTAAGGAGCGCAGTGCAGAGAACCCAGCCGACGCTCTTTCGGGGCTAGAAACGCCACAGAAGTCATCAAGGTAATTAACGAGGTGATAGCCGTCTCTGAGATGCATGTAGCGAACCGCGTCTGTAATACGCTGACAGGCTTGTGGGGCGGAGCGGAGGCCAAAGGGGAGGCGCATGTCAATGAAATACATGTCCTCACCACAAACCCAGGAGGTGGTAATCACGAGGGTCGACGGGGAATTGACGATAGGCTCGTCGCAAGTCCAGTTTGTAGAGCAGGCAGCCATTCCCATGTTGTCGAACGAGGTCAAGAAGTGAGTGAATCGTTGGATAGGTGAGAGTGTAGGAATCTCCCAAGAAATTGTCATTCGGGATGCCATCATTAACTGACAGAGCAGTTGGGAAGCTTAGGTCCATAACAATGCGTTTGTCTGTTGAGTCTCGCTTGGGCACTGCAGATAAGGGTGACGTTGCCAAAGGTAGGTCCAAGGGGTTCTGGAGGAAAGG